>CAJHNH020005412.1:303733-449375 GCA_905116865.2 Candidula unifasciata
TCGTGTTAGTTGGCTCCTGCGCCTCCTTCCTGGTATCATGCCTTGTGCTATAATTTTTTCCAATTCGTCATGGCGCTTGATATGACTAAAATATTTCAGCTTCAGAGACAGGATGCTGTTTATTAGCCAATCTTCCTTGATGTTCAGATCTTTTATGATATCAGTTTTTCTCCTCTTCTTTGTCCAAGATATTCTGAGAATCTTTCTAAGAATATTTCAGCTCAAAAGCCCATAGTCTCTTTCTTAAGGACTGGGAGATAGTCCCCGATTCACATCCGTATGTTGCTAGAGGCAAGATGCATGCTCTCAAAATTGTAATTTTTTTCTCCTTGCTGGTGCCTAACTATAGACTTTTTAGGCTGTTTAATCTTTGCATTGCTATGGCCATCCTCCTTTTAATTTCTGTCAAACAGTCTCCATTGCTATTTATTATAGAGCCTAGATATTCAAAGCTTGTGACGTTTTCAATTTCTTCATCATTCATTGTTATTTTTGGGTGACAGCCAGTTTTATCTGTGGACATTTATTTCGTTTTCTTTAAATTCAAGAACAGATTTTGTTCTTCAAGGTGCTTTTGGACAGACAATATTAAATTTTCTATTGCCTTTACGCTGTTCGAAAGGAGGACTGTGTCATCCGCGTAGCAAAGTTCCGGAATAGGTTGCCACCAATTTTGAGCGGATCATAACTGTCACAAGTCTGGTCATTTTTGACATTTCTCATTATACGTTCTGTGAATATACTGAACAGGCATGGTAGGAGAATGCACCCCTGCCTCACTCCCCTTTGCACCTCGAACTAATTCGATGTTTCACCAGCTGCTCTGATGGCTGCTTGTTGTTCATGATAACGAGTTTCAATTGAATGCACTAAATGCGATTGAAACCTCAATACTTCTCGTACAACATACGAGTACATAATTAATAAGGACAAGAAGGGCGCAAATCCGGCTCCCACACATCTGTTACTGCTAATCGCTGGTTTATGTATTCGCGCTTCACTGAAAAGCTCCCTTCATCTCATATTCAAAGGCGATATCTCACATGAGATGTTCCATCGTGTAAACGTTCGATGCAAAGAGAATCTAACGTTCTCTGCACATTTGTGTAAACGGTGTATCGCAATGTCTGGCGATAGGCGTAGGCAGAATATAGATACACTGAGACTGTAGACAATCGAATACTATACACATACAGTGAATACAGAGAATCGAAGACATTATAAATACAGAGACTACAGACAACTGAAGACTATGTACACACAGAGACTACAGAGAAATGAAGACAATATACATACAAAGACTACAGATAACTGATGAGAAAATACATAGAGACTACAGAGAACTAAAGACTATATTCTTGCAGAGACTACAGAGAACTAAAGACTATATTCTTGCAGAGACTACAGAGAACTAAAGACTATATTCTTGCAGAGACTACAGAGAAGTGAATACTATATTCTTGCAAAGACTACAGAGAATTAAAGACTATATTCTTGCAGAGACTACAGAGAACTAAAGACTATATTCTTGCAGAGACTACAGAGGAGTGAAGACTACATTCTTGCAGAGACTACAGAGGAGTGAAGACTATATTCTTGCAGAGACTACAGAGAAGTGAAGACTATATTCTTGCAGAGACTACAGAGAACTAAAGACTATATTCTTGCAGAGACTAGAAAATTAAAGACTGAAAAGAGGCAGCGACTACAGTTAATTAAAGACAATATATATCTAGTGACTACGGAGAATTCAAGACTATATATATGCAAAGACTACAGAGAATTGAAGCCTTCATACATGCAGAGACCACAGAGAGTTGGAGCCTTCATACATACCGAGACTAAAGAGAACTAAATACTATATACATATAGACTACAGAGAACTAAAGACTATATACATATAGAGACTACAGAGAACTAAAGACTATATACATATAGAGACTACAGAGAACTAAAGACTATATACATATAGAGACTGCATAGAACTAAAGACAAAGTACAGAGAGTTGAAGACTGTATACACGCAGAGACTACAGAGAGACACATACAAACACAGAGAAACTACAGACAATCGAAGACGGTATACCAGCAGAGACTACAGACAATCGAAGGCTATACGGATGCAAAGTGCAATGTGGCTCTGTCTAGGGTTTGATTGAATACCTCACAGTTATTGATCTTTATTCGCTGTTTCAACAACCGCACTGTCCAGTCGCTCACTTGTGTTCTCGTAGTTGCTTCGCATGGTTGATTTATGACAACACTTCCAACTGTCTCAGACTGGGATTCTCTCTGCCATTACCTTTCGGATCATACATCTAGATCAGGCTAACATCTTGTTCCTTGTACCGGTGCACAATCAAAACTTGCAGTCAGTAGACATTCATTTCAGCTCTCAAACAAGTATACGTGGTCAGGCGGTCTGCATTCTTCTGCTGCTCTCTTGCATTCGACCGCACACATCCGGGTCCAAACTTACACTGACTTTCTATCCTGTCTAGGTTCACACCTTCCGTTCAAGTCTCACGCTTTCCTCGTATCCCTATTCACTCACCACGGGATACTCGAGACATGCTTTTTACACTTTCGTCTTGTTTCACTGGTCCTCTAACATTATCTCCCCAAACGGGAACTCTCTGTGATTTCCCCGGAAATTCACACCATTACAAAAGACTACTGATAACAGAAGACTACAAGCAGAGAATTACAGACAGTCTAAGACTGCAGTCAGACTCCACAAACATGTGCTATAAACTTGTGGCACTCTTTACATGTGGAAGCTATAGACACGCATCGGTTATAGCCTTGCTGTACACGGTATATATGTAAACTATGCACATGAAATAAAGACATAGTGAGAGTTCAGTCACATGGATACACACATGGAAACTACAGATACAGAAACAATACAACATTTAGATATATAATTACAATAGAAACATCGCGACTACAAACATATGGGAAGTATTAACATAAAACAGGATGCATATGTAGAAAATACTAACACATGGGGGACATACTGAGACTATCCAGAAACTTCCGTCGTAGAAACACTGGAAACATAGACATACAAGTAAAGGACCCTTTTCCACGTCTTTAGAAGTATTGGGTATATAGGGCTAGACCTATATTTTATAGACCGAACAGCACTTGATGGGTGATGTGGTCAGCATCACGCCGGCCACCTTTACTTCTCAGGACAATACCCACTCAAAGCTAGGTCGACCTGGGAGCCAAGGTCATTTTGATAGGGAAAAAAAAAGTCTGGCCCCGTCAGGACTCGAACCCACGACCATCCGATCCGCAGGCAAGCGTCTAGTCGCTAGACCACGGCAGCTCCAAATATAGACATAAAAAACTATATAAATCTGAAAACTACCGAGCACATTCTCTCTCCTTATCATTCACGTGTAGAGGCGCCGACACTATGAAAACACCAAGGGAGTGGGCAGGGGCTCGGGGGATTAAAGCTTTATTTAAATTAATAATTATAATTAAAAAATAAAAATAAAGTACTGAATGACAGATTATCATAATTATAAATCAGAAAAAAATATTAACTGTTAAAGAGCTAACTTAAAAACAAAGCTTTTATACATGATTTAAACAATCGAATTCAGATAACATACAGCTGTGAAACCTGGACAATTAATAAACTAGCCGAACAATATCTCGAGCCCTTAGAGATGTGGTTGTACGGTAGAATCCTTAGAATTCCTTAAAGAGCAACCCAGATGTTTTGAAAGAGGCGAATGCTCGAAGAGAACAATCTTATCACAAACCTCAGAAAAAAAGGACAAGTTATAATTGTTTAGTCATGTTATGAGAAGAGGGAAAATTGAACATGTTGTGACCACTGGAAAGAGCTGTGGAAAGAGAGACAGGGGAAGACAGCGTGACAAGATTCTTGACAGTCTTTTTTGTCGCGACATGGAAGGGTATCAGCACACGAACTCATACCTGCAGTTAAAGATTGTGGACAGGTATGATCGCCCACACCAGTTGGCAAGGCAATTGATGATGATAATGATTTGTGAGGTTGAGGCCTCAGCCATCTTATATATTTTCTAAGGGTCAGAAGATGGGCTCAAGGGGGCGCAAGTCTTGTTTCAATGAATAATAATGATAAACTGAAAGACATTATTATTATACAATACGTTGAATGTTGAATTAAGAATCACAGCACTCAGGACACCCCTATAAAAGCTCCGTTCCCATCTTCAGCTGCAAGCGCTAAGTTAAAATTCCGATGGTGCCAGTAACTGTTTGATTGTATATCCGTCTCGCCTTTCAACTGAGTATCGAGCGTCGGCCTGATCCCCTTTTAACTCCTCGCAGCGCCATTCTCCTCAGACCGTAATGATCTATCTGTGCCTCGGCACTGCTCACTCGCTCCCAAAGGGCCCTGACAACATCCAGCCTGTCATACATCAGTTCACCACCAAATGGTGCAGAACCGGTCAGTCTATCCGCCTGCTCATTTCTTAACACACTGGCATCACCAGGAGAAAATATCCACAGGACGCTAACTACCTTTTATACAATGATACCACTGAAACAAAAATTAACTGTACAAAACAAAAGTTTACAAATACAGAAATTTTATACACGATTGGTAGGGTGGAGGCGAGCTTAGCTCTGATAAATAACGCTCACGTTCTGGTGCCCCTTGTTCACTTGTAAATATCCTCCCATGTCTACTGCGCCGTTCGCCCAGAGACTTTTATGCAAGCATGTGCATAATAGATAATGTAAGTGCATCTATACGAAATGGTTTTTTTCTGGTATCTGAAGAAATAAGCCGTATTTACTGACGTCTGGATGTGAGCTGATTTGACTGTAAATTATTGAAGCTGTTTGTTCTCCGGAAGTTTTATACGCCTGGTAAGGCTCAAAGATTAAGTAAAACTAAGTAAGTGTATTGACGCTAACGGCCATCCTGGCCATCGTGGCGGGTTGTTATTCTCTTCTTTTTCTGCTTCTTGGCGCTCCCTTCTCGTTTTAGGTTTTAATTATCTTCTTATGTGTATTTATTCTTCTCCTTCTTTCTTCTTCTTTTTCTTCTTCTTCTTTTTCTTCTTCTTCTTTTTCTTCTTCTTCTTCTTCTTCTTCTTCTTCTTCTTCTTCTTCTTCTTCTTCTTCTTCTTCTTCTTCTTCTTTTTCTCCTCCTCCTTGTTCTTTTTTCTGCCTTTTCGTTTGCTTCTTCTTTATGTCAGCGTCAGGCGGCTTAGGCGTTGCTTCGTATTGCGGGGGTGCCATTTCTAGATCCCAGCTGCAAGAGATTCGGCAGCAGACCGTCTTGCGTCGGTTTTGACAGTGGTATCGAGAGTCGGCCGTTCAGTACGCAATGGCAAACTACTGAATGTAAAACTTGCCTACAGAGACCAGAACAGTCACATACAAATTATGCTGGAGTTGAGCCTGCAGCGTCCTGTAAAGGAAACACAACTAACTTCTTCTTTCTCCTTCTCCTCCTCTTTTTTTTTTTTTTTCTTCTACTACTGCTCCCCTCCATTTCCTCCTCCTTTGCTGCCTACGTCTCATGTTGATACTGCTGATGCTCCTTCTCATCCTCACCCACTCACCCATTAATCAGTCCCATATAACCAGCTATAGCACAGTTCAAAGTGCGATATTCCACATTCAGACAAAGAGGCACACGACTCAACCACTTCGTAAAGGAAACCCCCAAACAAATTCTAAAAAGACACACAGACAACATCCACAATCGACACAGACACACAGATAGCATCCACAATCTAAACAGACATACATATAGCATCCACAATCTAAACAGACACACATATAGCATCCACAATCGAAACAGACACACAGATAGCATCCACAGTCGAAACAAACACACATATAGCATTCACAATCGAAACAGACACACTGATAGCATTCACAATCGAAACAGACACACCGATAGAATCCACAATCGAAACAGATCTAACAGTGACATCTGTTAAGTTGATAGAAACTAGCATCTCTGACCTAGTTACAAAACTAGTATCGATCTCTGATTTCAACACTTACGGAACTAGCATCCATCTATGAGTTCAACAGTTACAAAATTAGCATCCATCTATGAGTTCAACAGCATCCATCTGAACGTATGTATGTAAGTTGTACCCCACAATGAAATCACACAAAGCGACTGACACCCGGTGACACAAAGTACCACCATGCGGATAAGGATCACTCGTGGAGAGGTACCAAAAACCCCTTTCAGCCGTTATGCCATATTTATGATCCGGCTATATTCAGGACCCCCGACAAAAGCCCGGGTGGTGCTTCAAATAACGAAAAATTGCATCCCACATATGAACGACTATGATTCCAGGAGTTACAAAACTAGCATCCGTCTATGATTTCAAGAGTTACAAAACTAGCAACCATCAATGTTTCTAACAGTTACAAAACTAGCATCCATCTATGATTTCAATAGTTACAAAACCAGCAACCTTCTATGATTCCAAGAGTTACGAAACTAGCAACCATCAATGTTTTCAACAGTTACAAAACTAGCATCCATCTATGATTCCAAGAGTTACAAAACTAGCAACCATCTATGATTCCAAAAGTTACAAAACTAGCATCCATCAATGATTCCAAGAGTTAAAAAACTAGCATTCATCTATGATTCCAAGAGTTATAAAACTAGCATCCATCTGTTTTCAACAGTTACAAAACTAGCAACCATCTTTAATTTCAACATTTACAAAACTAGCAACCATCTATGATTTCAACAGTTACAAAACTAGCAACCATCTATGATTTCAACAGTTACAAAACTAGCAACCATCTATGATTTCAACAGTTACAAAACTAGCAACCATCAAAGTTTTCAAGACTTACAAAACTAGCAACCATCAATGTTTTCAACAGTTACAAAACTAGCAACCATCAATGTTATCAACAGTTACAAAACCTGCATGCATCATGATCTAAACATTTGCAAAACTAGCCTCCATAATCTAAACAGGCTCAAATCTAACACACATGGTCTAACATCACCATCATCTAGCCTTGCCGACTAGCGTGGACGATCATGCCTCTCCATAATCTGCGATCCGCAACTGCGTGTATCAATCAGTTCATGTGCTGATACCCTTTTATGCCATGACAAAACGCTGTTAATAATCTTCGCGCCCTGTCTTCTTCTGTCTCATTCTACAGATATTTTTAGTGGTCACAACATGTCACCTATCTAATATACATGCTCTTTAAAAAGTTAAAGGACCCTTTTCCACGCCTTTAGGCGTATAGGGCATATAGGGCTAGACCTGTATTTTATAGACCAATCGGCACAAAGATGGGTGATGTGGTCAGCATCACTCCGTTCATGCTCCTAAAAGATATAAAACTGTCATTATTTTATTTTTTCAAATGACTGGCACCTTTTCGTCTTTCCAGAAAATATTGATACACCGCGCTGTGTGGAGGCATGGGACTCACAGCCCAGGACGATGGCGAGTGTGACTAGAAAGACCTGCCCGCGTTTAAGAAAAGTCGTTCACCATTATACCATTGTATTTAACTGACCGCTGTTGTCAACATCTGTGTTGTTAGTCTTGTCTCTTCTCATAAGCTCAGCTCTCATCCTTTCTGCAATCCTTGCGTCCTTCATTCTCATTACCTCCCTGATGTGCCGCCCCCCCCCCCCCCATCCTCCCCACAATAGGGTCCATGGCATTTTGTTCCTACGAGTCCATTTCAATACCTGTATCATTCATGACCCGCTTGCACATATCTTTATATCTTGGTCCAGCGATAGTTCATTCATTATTTAAACAGATAGAAACTACCATCTTTGATCTCAACAGATAGAAGAACAGCATGCATAATCTCAACAAAACGAACACATATCTTGATAGACTCCACTGATGGAAACCATCGCGCAAATTAAAGTGTTTCTGTTCAATCTCCGAGCTAATCCTCTTCAATTAGCCCAGGCTGAAAATCTCGTTCACGCAAATAAATCCTACATATTCTAGAAAACAGCTTTACAGCCACTTGGCTCACCTGAGACTCGTTTTGTGAGGTGAACTTTCTATAGAAGCATGGGCGACGGAAGCCTGGAAACTTTGGCTGCTTGGGTGCTCCTTCCCCTCCCCCCGCCCTCCCTCCCCAGCACTATTGTAGGAAAATCTAAGCATCTCCCCCCCCCCCCCCCCCCCCCCCACCCCAGAAAGTCTGTAACGGGGCTAGGTAGGCCCCCTTTCGCAACAATAGATAGAAGTTATCCCTTTAGGTATCTGTTTAATTAATTTTACAACAATAGATAGAAGTTCTCCCTTTAGGTACCAGTTTAATTAATTTCGCAACAAAACATAGAAGTTCTCACTTTAGGTATCTGTTTAATTAATTTCGCAACAATAGATAGAAGTTCTCACTTTAGGTATCTGTTTAATTAATTTTGCAACAACAGATAGAAGTTCTCCCTTTAGGTATCTGTTTAATTAATTTCGCAACAAAACATAGTTCTCCCTTTAGGTATCTCTTTAATTAATTTCATATTACCTCCAATCTATTTTACTTTTATAACTATTTAGTGAAGGGTTATTATTATTATTATTATTATTATTATTATTATATGTATTATTAATACTATTACAGGGCTTAGGCCCTCTTCTGCTTGTGTGTGTGTGTGTATATGTGTTTTGGTGATATTCACAATATGCATATTATTACTGATAAAATACAACTGCTGTGTGAAAGATGGGTGTGTGGAAGGGTCGAATGTAAGACGGGTCTGCATGCCCAATTTGTGACCCTTGAAAATAAAGTGTGTTCGTTTATTCAGCCGCCAGCCCTTAAAAAAACTGCAATGGGGCTAGATGGCTCCCTAACAATGGGGCTAGATGGCTCCCTAACAATGGGGCTAGATGGCTCCCTAACAATGGGGCTAGATGGCTCCCTAACAATGGGGCTAGATGGCTCCCTAACAATGGGGCTAGATGGCTCCCTAACAATGGGGCTAGATGGCTCCCTAACAATAGGGCTAGATGGCTAACTAACAATAGGGCTAGATGGCTCCCTAACAATAGGGCTAGATGGCTCCCTAACAATGGGGCTAGATGGCTCCCTAACAATGGGGCTAGATGGCTAACTAACAATAGGGCTAGATGGCTCACTAACAATGGGGCTAGATGGCTAACTAACAATGGGGCTAGATGGCTAACTAACAATAGGGCTAGATGGCTCCCTAACAATGGGGCTGGATGGCTAACTAACAATAGGGCTAGATGGCTCCCTAACAATAGGGCTAGATGGCTAACTAACAATAGGGCTAGATGGCTAATTAACAATAGGGCTAGATGGCTCCCTAACAATGGGGCTAGATGGCTAACTAACAATAGGGCTAGATGGCTCCCTAACAATGGGGCTAGATGGCTAACTAACAATGGGGCTAGATGGCTAACTAACAATGTGGCTAGATGGCTCCCTAACAATGGGGCTAGATGGCTAACTAACAATAGGGCTAGATGGCTAACTAACAATAGGGCTAGATGGCTCCCTAACAATGGGGCTAGATGGCTAACTAACAATGGGGCTAGATGGCTCCCTAACAATGGGGCTAGATGGCTTACTAACAATAGGGCTAGATGGCTCCCTAACAATGGGGCTAGATGGCTAACTAACAATAGGGCTAGATGGCTCCCTAACAATGGGGCTAGATGGCTAACTAACAATGGGGCTAGATGGCTCCCTAACAATAGGGCTAGATGGCTAACTAACAATGGGGCTAGATGGCTCCCTAACAATAGGGCTAGATGGCTAACTAACAATAGGGCTAGATGGCTCCCTAACAATGGGGCTAGATGGCTCCCTAACAATGGGGCTAGATGGCTCCCTAACAATGGGGCTAGATGGCTCCCTAACAATGGGGCTAGATGGCTTCCTAACAATGGGGCTAGATGGCTTCCTAACAATGAATACAAGTTATCTTTTAAGCACATGTTTAGGCATTTCTTATTATTTCGAATATTACAATAAATTATTATCTGCCAGTCAGCCTGCTGTTGTAATTATTGTTACGCATTTAAACAAGGTTTAGACACACACACACACCGTCCTTCTCCCCCCCCCCCCCCCCCCCCCCCCCCCCCCCCGTCCCTCAAGGGTAAAGTCCTCACCTAATGTTTTCTGTGCACTGCTAGGGTAGAAGAGTACTAACATCACTGGTCACAATCCTAGGATTATTCTCCCCCACATTTGCCGTATTTTAAACATAGAAGAAGCAGCAACAACCACATCTTCTATAATAAGAAATATGAGGGCGAACGCCGTCCGCCCATGCTTGGGCGACTCACCAGAAACTTCTTAACACGATTGTCAGCCTCAAATCTAGGATCAACTTTCATTTCTAACATAAGACAGATTACAGGAACCGCGATTGAAATGATATGTGATCTCCTATAATTTCCTATTTCTGTCATAGCTTTGATCATCAGATCAGTGATTCTCCAACTGTATCACTAATATCACAGTTTAAAGATAAGAATATGGTAAGACTGCAAGTGTCTGCTTCATTCACAGTGGTGGTGTTCACAGCGTCAACCATTTCGCAGTTCATAGTCTACACGACGACCGCTTGTTCTGACCATATGCTGTGCTAGTGTTCTTTCCGAACCATCGTGACCGTGAGGTGAGTGAAAGATGCCGGTGTTGGATAGGAAACACGAATTTAAAAAATCCTCATAGCAATACTACTCCTTTCTGTGAGTTCTGGGACCTCCTAAAAAGCATGTCAATAAAGTCATCTAAATATGAGAGTTTCCTTAGAAGTCGCAGTGCATCCGCCTGAGAGGCGAGAAACCAACAGTCGGCACATACATATAAATAAAAAAGCAGATCTGTAAAATGGATGCGCATGCAAAACTCACGTTTTTGGGACAAAACTAAAGTTCAGAAGTGGACGAACAACCAGAACTTTCCGCTGGAGGTTATAACTGATGAACACTAACAAGAAGAAGAAGATAGCAATACACCTAACAAGTTCTTGCATTGCAATCCACATCGTCAAATCGTCAATGGTGAAGAGGCAGATACAAAAACAAAAACTCATTGCGAAGGGAATTAGAAACCAGAGACCTAAATGGGGGGGGGGGGGGGGGGGGGGGGGGGAGAGAGAGAGAGACTGGATGATCTGCCTGAATGACGACCTGGCGTGAGCTGGTTGGCAGCGAGTGTTTACAGACTCTTTTCTTTACTTTTTTTATGTGCTGTGTTCTACAGCTAGGCTGTAATATCTGTGCCTTTAATCTTGTTTATCTTTTCTTTTTTTTTTTTTTTTTTTTGGTTTTTGAACAACGGATCAACATCATGGCATACGGGTAGCAACCCATAAGTGCTCCGTTCTTCTTCTAACTCAAGTCTGATTCCAAAGACGCTCAGCACAATGCACAGGCTCTGTAGCACCGGTGAGGATCCTGAAGTACTTTAGGTAGATTTTGAACTTCAAATTTGTGCCCAGGCAGCGCCATTCGGTTACTCTTTTCGATTTCCATCTGCCAAGGGATTTTTTAAGTGCGCAATAATGCACACGGGCGTCAGATATCACTACCCAGAAAACAGGGGGGAATTGCTAGAAGTCCAAGTCCACGTGAAAAAATTCCAGCCCTTAAAGGGGATTGAGCCCGGAACCTCTAGCACTCGACGCGGAAACCATGCATCGAGACCACGTAGTAACTATTTCAGCAGCGTCGAAATAAGTCGCCTGCTAGGACATACTGTGAGGGGGAGCCGAAACCCACAGGGGGAAGCTCCATTTGCTAATAAAGACAATACCCCACAAAAAAGGGGGGAGGGGGGTTGTATACCAACATGGGGTTTGTGTGACATGGTTGCACAGGCAGATACTTCAACAATAAACGACGATACATGAAAATCTATGACGCCCCTGTCATGAACAACTCTTGGGTTCCGCTGCAATGTTTTCTGAACACATACTCTCATGAGAAGTTCTAAATTAACCTCAGTGAATAGTGTTACTGTTGCTGTTGCTGCTTCTTCTTTCTTTATCTTCTCCTCATCCCACCCACTCTTCTTCTTCTTCTTCTTCCTTCCTTCCTTGCTTGCTTGCTTGCTTGCTTGCTTGCTTGCTTGCTTGCTTGCTTGCTTGCTTGCTTGCTTGCTTGCTTGCTTGCTTGCTTGCTTGCTTGCTTGCTTGCTTGCTTGCTTGCTTGCTTGCTTGCTTGCTTTCTTTCTTTCTTTCTTTCTTTCTTTCTTTCTTTCTTTCTTTCTTTCTTTCTTTCTTTCTTTCTTTCTTTCTTTCTTTCTTTCTTTCTTTCTTCTTCTTCTTCTAGCCAACACCCTGCACGGCTCACTTGTTTCTGTCACAGACGTCATTATGTTTACACACTGGCGTGTGTTGCTTACACATTACGAACGCAGTTTGTAGTTCTGTTATACTAGCTTCGACTCAGCTGTAGACGATCTGGCAGCAGTCCGCTTGGCGTTGAGGCAGACAACATACCGCAGAGTCGACCGTTAAGTTGGCATTGACAAAACTAGTGAATATAAACTTGCCTAGTAAAACTATAAACAACCAATTGTTCTACTTCTTCACAGCATCCACCGGCTGTAAACCCCGGCGGACAGTTTTGTTTGTCAACCCACTTCTGGACTTTTGTCTTCTTCCACAGCCCGAGTTTTGCATGCATATCCCTTTTACAGGTCTGGCTTTTTTGTGTGCAGACTGTTGCTTCCTTGCCTCTCAAGGCAGATGCATTCCAACTCTGAAGGAAACACTTGTTAGTGGTAAGCAACATTTGTTTGCCTTTCATGGGGGGGGGGGGGGGTCTATTCTTTTCCTCCTCCTCTCTCCCCCCCCCCCCCCCCCCCCCCCCAAAAAAAAACACAGGAAAGTAGCCAACAACTGTTGTGGTTGGTTTGCAATGCCCTGTAAAGGAAATGGAACTAATGTCTTCATTAGACCATGTCAACCAACATCAAGCATTCTACAACCAAACCCAGAATGAAGCAGACCAGCACTCAAAACAAACCCGGCAGAACTCGCTCACAAATAGAACCCCTTCTTTTTCTTAGCATTCAACAGCTGTAAACTTGTGGTTGTTCGTCCACTTCTGGTCTTCGTCACGTAGGCCACCCGATTACAGTAATTGTCTTCAAGCAACATTCCGACCGTTTAACATTCTACCAAACATAAGTGATTTTTCTGAAACAATCGTTCAGCCTCTTCACTGTCATGACAAAACAGAATCTTCTTTCAGTGAAAGAAACAAATCTTCATGTGACGATTTGCTGATTTGTTCACTGGTATAATACAACGATTATGACGAACAAAAATAAGGAGGGTTGAGGGGCATGAGGTCGGAGGAGAAGAAGAACAAGAAGAAGGAGAAGGACAAGGAGGAGGAAGAAGAAGAGGAGGAGGAGGAGGAGGAGAAGAAGAAGAAGAAGAAACAATTAGTGAAGAGGATGAGCAGGAGGGAAAGGAAGAGGGGAAAACATGATAAGAAGGAAGAGGAAACATAAGAGGACTGAGAGGAGAGAAAAAGAATGCAAAGGAAAGAAGGAGATGGAGAAAAAAAAAGATAATTTCTATAATTAGTAATTCAGTTTGAGATGTAATTGTAATGTCTCTGTGTACTCAGCCCTTTGCCCCAAGCAAATATCACAACTTGCAATGCTCAGTTAATATTTGCACAACCATTTCTATCTTTCTTTAGTCCATTTCACAAGTTGTGTCCACCTTTAAAAATATGACTCAGCAACCGTTTGGAGTAAGTTGTTGAAATCTGGCATGCAACCTGTTAATAATCATGTTCTTGTAAGACTTTTTAAAGATGTGAACAAATATCTAGTTTCCATTTGGCTTTATTTGCGGTATATGAAAAAGAAAGAGATGCCGATTCAATGCAAACAATCAGCACGCTCACAGTTAATTGAGCATCAGGAACTTTTCAAAACAAATTACACAAACTACACAGGCGTTTTCAGGTGGTCATCTCCTTCATTAGCCTCCTGTGAGTTAGATGGTCACAGTTTTCACTGTATGTGGGATAGGCTATTAAAATAATCGCTATGCATCACGTGACATGTGAACTAATTCCCAAACAATCACTATGTGTGTTTCAATTACTAAATTATTAATATTTTTAGGGGAAAACAAATTATTAGTTAAATAAAGATAAAAGAAATTCGCTGCTTAAAGAAAACACCAACCCCTGTGACTTTAAATTGCAAAATCATAAGGATATTGGAAATCTAAGACCACATGCAAAAATGTGTATTGATCCGTACAGGTGTTTTTGAGATATTTGTTAAAGAGTTAGGGCAAAACTTCTGAAACGCACTATAGCTATCTGTCCCTTACAATATGCCTCTCAACTCATGCCAGGTACGTCGAGTGTGTAGGTACTGTATTGGCTGCTGCATCGAAGGATGGAGCAAGAATAGGGGAAATTACTAGAAGTCCAAGTGTAAAAATCCCAGCCTTCACCAGGGCCTGAACCTGGGACCTCCAGCACTCGAGGTAGACGCCATGCCTCGAGACCACTCAGCCCCCCCATCCACGCTATCTTTTAATTTATAGTAAAAGAAAGGATAAATAATCACAGAAATAATATAATCCTCTAAACGGATCTATTAAAAGAAGATTGCATTTAAAAAATATCAAAAGAAAACAGTTCTAGACCTTTTCCTTTATCATTTAATATAGAAAAATCACGTAAAAATTATATCGCACAAAAATATACTTTTTTTTAAATCAGAGTGTGATGCAAACACAATGCCAACTTCAGAATACAAAAGGACTACCTGTTGCTAATCCTATTTTTTGTTAACAGTTCATACAAATTCGGTTTCCCCCGCAAAAGGAACACAATTAGAATATCTCTATGAAGCGCCAGTATACTGGTCAATAGTCTGATCGGAATAAACTCAAACGCCAGATAAGTGGCGATTAGTCCACAAAGAGTTAAGAAGAAGAAGAGGCACTTCTCGTACCACTGTCAGAAAGCCCGGAAAGTGGTCGACTACTGATTTGAAAAAGTCATGCATAGGCCCTCTGATGTATACATGCACACAAAAACAGTTAAAACAGAACACAGTTGACCAAAAACCTCTCGACAATAATGCAACAATACACATTTCAACTTACCCTGTTAGAATAGGCCAGCTCCATTGATTCTGCAGACAACTTGCACAAAGCGTCTATCAAATGATGCAGAGCAACATCATCGAGATACCTGCAGCAAACATTAGCAATGTAAGCCCAAAAGATGATTTGCAGGTGGTACTGTAAGTCAAGGCTTTTCTCGTCACAATTTTCAAAATCCAGTATCAATGCTGTACATGAGTAAATATTTATTTTGTACCAAGGTGTCCTCGACATGGAGGTATCAGCCATTAAATCTAGCCACTGCAGCGACAGAGTCCACAAGCCTCTTGAAAATCCTTTTATTTACACTTTGGGTACTTTAACACCCACCGGACTGAACTGCTAACACAGTTTTATTTAAACTCCTAGAGGACTGAAATGCCCACACAGTTTCATCTCAAACCCCCCAGTTATGGCCCCTGGTACTCCACAGGAGGTATTTATGCCCCAGACCCACGAGTCTCGGCAGTTTAATGAGAAGTCATCGACCTGGCTGTTTCAAGATACCAGTAAAGTGATTTTGTGTCTTTGTGTGGTATTGTTTGATTTGTGTATATGCTGATGAAGGCTCCATATCTGCAACATCCACATTTTGTTTGCATTTTTTATACTGTAAAGCTTTTGTTCGGTTGCTTTCATTTTTTCTTGGTATATATCTATAGTGTATATGTGTATTTTTTCATACATAAAGAAGAGTAGAAGCTGACCACCACAAATATGGGCACAGAACTTTAGCAACACCTTGGAATGGTCTACGATAAAAACTGGAATGGTCTAAGATAAAATCTTGAATGGTCTAAGATAAAAACTGGAATGGTCTAACATAAAAACTGGAATAATCTAAAATAAAAACTGGAATGGTCTAAGATAAAAACTTTAATGGTCTAAGATAAAAATGGGAATGGTCTATGATAAAAACTGGAATGGTCTAGGAATAAAAACTTGAATGGTCTAGAATAAAAAACTTGAATGGTCTAAGATAAAAACGGGAATGTTCTACGATAAAAACTGGAATGGTCTATGACAGGGCTATTCAACTAAGTTTACGCAGGGGCCATAATTTTCAAGAGGCTCCAGTGCCAGCAAAGAAAGATCAGTAATACAATACAAGTGTTGATGATCTGCAGGCCACTTACTAGGCCTTCGTGGGACAGATGTGGCCCCGTGGGTTGCCAGTTATAGACCATAGCCCTGGTCTATCTTCTTCTTTCTTCAACTTTACCAGCTGTAAACTCTGGTGGAAAGTTCTGATTGTTCATCCACTTCTGGACTGCAGTCCTGTTCCAGAACCTGAGTGTTGCATGTGTATCCGCTTGAAAGATCTGACTCATCTGCATGCAGACTGTTGGTTCCTTGCCTCTCAGGCAGATTCACTCTGACTTTGAAGGAAGCTCTCAATTAGTCGACTCTTACGACATGCTTTAGGGCAGGCAGTGAGTCTATTTTTGTTTTCCCTATATTATGGCCCCAGAACCCACACAAGAAGCCCTGGTCTATGACAACTGGAAAGATCTATGGAAAGAGATAAGGATGATGATGATGTGTTTTATTGTGATGATGACTTCAGATGCTGACACATGATGATGACTGACAGTGAAGAGTTTTTACTGTGAACATGAAGGCAGATGATTTTATTTTTTGTTTAGATGAAGATTAAGAAGATGCTATTTATCAGTTCACTGACTGACTGACAGTTGGTTGATTGACTGACTTGACTGACTGACTGATTGGTGATGACAGGAAGGAGGAGGAAGGTAACTGTAGTTTACCTCAACTCCTAAAACACTGACAAGAACCTTTAAATCATCAAAGAGCACTAGCTATTAACTACAAACAGTTCTGACACTATGCTGACATGTTCAATAACCAGCCCTATAATCTTGGTGTTATTTCTGAACACAATGCGCAACTTGCATTGTTGAAGATTTCATGTGAACATCATGCTGTTATTTGTTAATATTCCAATTACTGGAGTGGGACAGCACTGAAAATTAGCTCATTTATCATTTTTAATTTTATGATGAAGTCCATTAGCATCCAAAAAGAGTGTCCTAACATTCTATTTTTCTTGGTCTTTTTCTCCCTCTCAATCCCTTGTTGTTTCTCACTGTCTGTTTGCCCATTTCTCTATCTTGCTCTGGCTCCAAATATTTTGCTTTGGTACTCTCTTATTTTCTTTCTCTATCTCTCGTTTATGTGGCTCTCTTTCTCTAAATCTTTTTTTACCCTCTTTTCAGTATCTCTCTTTTTCTTTCTACCTATCACATTATATTTTCGACCTATTTATTATTCTGTCTTTTTTCTATATTTCTCTCAGGTGTGCTAATCTCTCTTTCTCATAATTCTACCCATTCAACCACATACAAACAGGCACACAAACACACACATCCAATAATTCATGTAACAACACATGCACCCAATTCCCCTTATGACTGCTACTCAGCCCCCCCCCCACCTCTTTCTCTCTCTCTCTCTCTCTCCCCTCTCTCTCTCTCTCATTACTGCACTCTGTGCATAGAATAATAGCGGTCCAAAAACACCACAATTCCTCTAGTTGATTGAGACTTTGAAATGTTTGCTCTCCATTCAATTTTTCAATCACTCAGTTTAATTAATACTGGTCAGGAAATCGGCATCAAGACCCAGCAACTCACACACAGTGAGAAAATTCAGCCAGCCACTTGTATACAATGGAAAAGTTCACCCAGTCACTTCTATAAAATAGAAAAGCTCACGTAGTCATTTGTATAGAATAAAAAAGCTCACCTAGCCACTTGTATACAATGGGAAAGTTCGACTAGCCACTTGTATACAATGGGAAAGTTCGACTAGCCACTTGTATACAATGGGAAAGTTCGACTAGCCACTTGTATACAATGGGAAAGTTCGACTAGCCACTTGTATACAATGGGAAAGTTTGACTAGCCACTTGTATACAATGGGAAAGTTCGACTAGCCACTTGTATACAATGGGAAAGTTCGACTAGCCACTTGTATACAATGGGAAAGCTCACCCAGATAGTTGTATACAATGGGAAAGCTCACCCAGATAGTTGTATACAATGGGAAAGTTTGACTAGCCACTTGTATACAATGGGAAAGTTCACCCAGATAGTTGTATACAATGGGAAAGCTCACCCAGATAGTTGTATACAATGGGAAAGTTCAACTAGCTGTTTGTACACAATTGGGCAGTTCAACTAGCCGCTTGTATACAATGGAAATGTTTACCCAGCCATTCATTCACATATTTTTCTACTTTATATATAAGCTTCCATCACACACACTGTGACCACTTATCTCCACAAATGACACACACAAACACTTCCACCACACATGTTATGATACTACACATATACCACGCCCACTATGACCACACACACATACACATACACAAAACACCTGTACCACAAATACCAACTATGACAACACACACACTTAAACCACACACCATTTGGCAAAAACAGTATGACCACAAACATACATTCTATGATTACATACTCAGACACCACACAATGACTCTACGACTACACGCTTACCACTCCACAAAATATAACTACACCCCCCCTCCCCCACAGACTATGACCACACACACACACACACACCCCACCCACCACCCACACACACACACACACACACACACACATACACTATGACCGCTCACACACCTCCACTCAAACACTATGAGCCTACACAAAGACACACATCACCATCACACAGATTACCATAACAAAGAAATATGTTACTCACTGTGAACTTTCAAAGAGTCGAGACAGCATGGCCGACAGCACAGGCAGATCAGCCATGACAGCGGTGGTGATGATGCTGGAGCTGCCATCACTTATCTGTTGGCCAGCTCGGAGACTTCCGCCTGCAGATGGCTTCAGACCCAGGATCCACACAAGGTGCTAGCAGAGCAAGATCAGTGAAATCTTCAATACAGGGCAGCCTGGGAAAATCCTCAGTGTCTGCAATCAGTAGCTATCTAATCTCTATGTCTATGGCTTAACGGTTATGAAAACAGTTTTAGAATTCTTCTGCTTCTTCTTCGTCACACTTAGAAATCAGTAGCAATCTGGTAATCCTAGTTTCAGCTTCATAGCAAACGGGTCACCCCATAGTTGCTCCACTCCTGGGCCAATGAAAAACACACATAGCTCACAGTGTCACGCCGTGCACTTAACTTAGAAGTTGCATCTTTGGCTTAAGGGTTAGAAAAACCGTTTCATGTTTATTATTCTTCCTAGTTCACCCTTTATAAAGTGGTTAGCATACTGTGTTGCGGTTTACAGCTAAGCTGCAATATCTGTGCCTTTTGGTCCAATGCATTTGTTTTTCAGCAAACACTTAACAAGTCGCCTTTTAAGACTTACTTGTTAACAGGCAATGGATTTTTTATTTTTCTCCTCAAAAGGGGTCCCAGAACACACATGGACTTTCATAACTGAAACCTCCAAGTGTGGGATCCGGGGCCCCACTGTGGGGCAAACATAACAAACCCACTGACCTCTAACAAGCATGTCATAAAGGGAGACTAATAAGGGGTTTTTTTTTTTTCAAAGTTGGAGTGCTTTTGCCTGAGAGGTGAGAAAAACAACAGTCTGCATATAAATAAGCCAAATCTGTAAACCAGATGTGCACACAAAAGGCCAGTTCTGGAAAAAGACGAAAGTCCAGAAGTGGATAAACAACAAGAACCTTCCACTGAAGTGTACAGCTGGTGAAGGTGAAGAAGAAGAAGAAGAATACAGATCCAGAGTTTGATTCAGATGCAGAAGATTCGACAGCAGACCATTTTGCATTGATTTCAACAAAAGGTACAAGCATTCAGAAAGCACTGTTACACCACTGATCATAAACTTTCTGTAGCAAAACTATAGACAATAAAAGACTGTTGGGGATGGTTGCTGTTTTCTGTAAAAAAAAAAAACTGGAATGGTCTAGGATTAAAACTGGAATGGTCTAAGATAAAAACTGGAATGGTCTAAGATAAATACTGGAATGGTCTAAGATAAAAACTGGAATAGTCTAAGATAAAAACTGGAATGGTCTAAGATAAAAACTGGAATAGTCTAAGATAAATACTGGAATGGTCTAAGATAAAAACTGGAATAGTCTAAGATAAAAACTGAAATGGTCTAAGATAAAAACTGGAATAGTCTGAGATAAAAACTGGAATAGTCTAAGATAAAAACTGGAATGGCCTAAGATAAAAACTGGAATAGTCTAAGATAAAAACTGAAATGGTTTAAGATATCCCACCATACTTTTTTTTTTTTACAAGCAGTGTGTTACTGCACTAATCAGCACTCACACCTTCATGACATTTGCTGCAAGAGACAGAGCAACAGTGGACTCATCTGGTGTGCTGTCTTCCTCTGCTACTTCATCACGTTCATCAGCTGTTGACTTAGGCAGAAAGTTCTAGGTGCCGGTCCACCTTCGGGCTTTGGTTTTGTTTCAGAACCTGAGTGTTGCCTGCGCATCTGTTTCACACATCTGGCTTATTTATATGCAGACTCTTGGCAGATGTTCTCCGACTCTGAAGGAAACCCCCAATCAGTTGACTCCTACGACATGCGTGCTGGGGAGGCAGTGGGTCCATTCTTGTTTTCCCCCACAATGGGGTCCCGCAACCGACATGGGAAATCTGGAGTACTATGACATCAATTAAAAACCAAGAAAAAAGTTATTATCTAAAAAAATCATTAAACCCAGGAGTGTCAAGAAATTATGTGAACCATACTTATTACAGAGTACATACTAATTTTATATTTTAAGACACCTACGTTAAGAACTGACACCACAGCACTGAAGCATTTCAATAAGCAGAAAGTATATACATACCTGTAATGTAGTTAGAACCAGGTGCCAAGCAGTTCCCAGGATGTCCCCATGGCAGTGGGCCAAACTCAGCAGTGCTCGCATCACCTGGATGTTTTTGGCTGTCAGCTGAAACATATTGAATTTAGCCACATATATATATAAAGATATATATATAATATATATATATATATATATATATATATATATATATATATATATATATATATATATATATATATATATATATATATATATATATATAATATTTATATTTATTTATATATATATATATATATATATATATATATATATATATATATATATATATATATATATATATATATATATATATATATATATATATATATATATTTATATTATTTATATATATATATATATATTTAAATATATATATATATCCTTTTTCGCATTCCCCGGCTGTAAACTCTGGGGAAAGTTCTGCTTGTTCGTCCAACTCTGGATTTTAGTCTTGCTCCATAACTTGAATGTTGCGTGCACATCTGTTTTACATATCTGTCTTATCCATATGCAGACTGCTGGTTCCCTGCCTCTTAGGCAGGTGCACTCCAACTTTGAAGGAAGCCCATAATCAGTCGGCTCTTACGACATGCTTGTTGGGAAGGCTGTTGGTCTACTCTTGTTTTTCCCCACAATGGGACCCAGGGACCCACATGGGAAAGATATATATATATATATTCTTTTTTCTTAAAGTCTATGGCGTTGGTAGTCATTTTATCCACAACCTTTTCTCGTGTACTCTCCGTCAACTCTGACACAGATGATCTTTCATGCTATGATGTCAAACTGTCCAGCATCTGTTCTCTCAGTCTCCCTCTGCCTCTCCTCCCCTCCAACTTTCCTTACCATCACAATGTACTCCAGTATTCTTCTTCTCATCACATGACCAAAGAATATAGATTGTCTCTTTCTGATGTGTGCAATCAATTCTCTTCATGCGCCAATTTCTTTCAAGACATCTTCATTACCCTTTTATCTGTCCAGGGTATTCTCATAACTCATCTATAAAACCACATCTCTGCAGCTTCCAAATAGGTTTTCACTAATTTACTGTCCATAATTCACACCTGCATAACAATATAGGTTATTATAGATTACAGTGTGCTGTGATAACAGTGGTATTCTGCATAAGACATCAAGATGATGAGGATGCCAGTGATCATGTGGTCACATTTTTTTTTAAATTCCAGTTACTACAATTGCCTTTTCCTAAAGAAACTAGTTATACCCATTATATTTAGAAATTTTGATGACCTCTCAAGCATACATGGAAAGCTACAGTAGTGCAGTGGCTAGACACTTGTCTTCTTCTGCGGCCCTTGATCCACTGACAGAGCATAGACCCTCAACCAACTCATACCAAGTCGTCATACCCTTCACTATACTATTCAATTAAGGATTGAAACCTATGACTGCTGAGCAGACAGGCAAGTCTGATGGCCACTGCGACATCACAGCTGTCAAATCACTAAAATATTTCATAATAACTTATTTTATTCACTTTTATGAGTACATTATTTTCTAGTAACAGAATTAATCACTAAATACAAATGCATCAAAGATAAAAGTGGCTTCGTTGATTTAACCCCTTGGGGACTAGATTATCTTTTTGAGGTTAACGATAAAATCATAATTTTAAAGAATGGGGATTTTTTCTTCCCAAAAATTATCCAACGCTTTGGGGGTAAATATGTTATGTAATGTTATGTTATCACAACCGACATCTTTGCATATTGGGCTTCCCCATGCGTGCTCAGATGCAGCAGCCACTCCAAGGTACTACTGTTTTTTCCCCATCCGATAACCATACCCACCATGTCTACACACTTCTCAGTTGCAACCAACCATCAGTATTGGAACTCTGCGCTGGCTGCTGAAGATGAGGACGGAGCATGCATGGGAATACCCCGAGTGCTGTGATGTCAATTCTTGACTCAACTCAACTCAGCTGCAACCAATACTAAAACTTCCATATGGGTACAGTGTCCACTGCCCAAAGACTTTAACTTCACATCATTCTTCTTCCTCTTCTGCCTTTCTAACATCTAATGAAGCATAGGCCCTCAACCAACTCCTGCCAAGTCATTCTATCCTTCGCAAGCAGCTTTCCCCATGTCCTCCCAAACTTTTTAACTTCACTCTCTAGCTCCATCTTCCAGGTGTTTTTAGGTCTTCCTTTATTTCTATGCCCCTGTGGGTTCCAGTGCAAAGATATTCTAATTATACTGTTCTAAGGTTTTCTTAAAGTGTGTCCTATCCATTGCTAACATCTTTTCTTCCCTTCTGGATCCACTGGAACTTGTTAATTATCTCCCAAAGCTCTACATCAGTGATTCTATCATACCATTGAATTCCCTCTATTCTGGCAGAAACAAGTTAATAAATGTTTACAGTTTATTCACTACTGCCTTAGCTGTTCTCCGTTGTTTCCGCTCAATACAATAGTACTGGTCTGACATTAGAAATCACAATTTATGTTTAGTATTAGTTTTAATTTCTTTTCCCCTCTACAAATTCCCTAGTGCTATGAAAGCTCTTCTTGCCTTTTATGTTCAGATTTTAATATCTCTATTAGTTCCCCTATCATAAGCTTCATTACTGCCCAAATAGGTGTACGACTCCACATCTTAGGATGAGATACCATTAAGAGAAACCACATTATTATTTGCCTGATTTATTCTCATTATATCTTTCCCTTCTGGATTTTCAGCTGTAGCTGTCACATCATTTAAAAAACCCGTAAATACCTGGGGGAAACCAGCTTTTTGTGGGCGACAAGATTAAAAAAAAAGAAATCCTGTCACCAGTGAGCAACATCTAACTAAAAGCTGCATGGAACTAGAAAACTGGTTTAAAAAAATCAGTCAACATAAACAAAAATTTGCATCCGTCAGTAAAAATCAATCAGGTGATCACAGGAATTAGAAGAATATCAGCCCTGATGGAGCTTTAAACCTGTGATATCTGACAACTGACTGACTTTCTACCGATAAGCGATAAACACCCGATGACACAATGTGTATGAGGATCACCGTGGAAAGGTCCCATAAACCGCGTTCAGCCATTAGGTCATGTTTATGGCCGGGCTAAATATTGCAACCCCTGGCATGAGCCAGGGTGGGGCTTCAAATAACAAAAAATTGCATCCTAAACACGATGATCAGATTATTAAATCGATACCTGTGATATCTGTCGGCATGCAAGCAAAGAGCTATGGAGCTACAAGAAAGAAACATGAGAGACAAAACAATCCACAGCTTGCACTGATCGCACTTCAGAAAAAACAACAGCAACAACAAACAAACTGCCTTTAAAGATTACTGTAGATGCAGTTTTGTCAAGAATGTGTTTGCTGTTATTTAACACACACAAAATATTCGGACATGAAAATTAGTTTTGTGATGGAGATAATTCAACATTAAAATGTATTTCTATTCAGAGAAAATGGATATCAGCTGGTGAAGTTTAAGAAAAGCCAACATTTTTAACATGAATTTTTTTTTTTTTTATTCTTCAGATTCCATATTACGCTGTTATGCTTTACAAAACTTTCAAATGTTTTAAGTTAGCTGTCAGCTAAAATAACCCTTGTTTTTGTTTTGGTTTGTTTTTGTTTTTAAGTCTGAAATCAATTTTATTGAGTGTAATAAATGGGTCTGTATAGAGGGCTGCGTGGTTTCTGTATTGTACGTGTACTATACATATGTTGCCTTTTGTACATGTGTGTGTGTTTTAGTTTTCCTTACAAAGCATTGCCGTTTGTTGGAATAATTGTATGTATGCGACGCCTGAAAAAAAAGCGCATTTACATTTATACAAGGAAGGTAGCATTTTGAGTTTTAGGAGGGTTCCTATTGTATGGGAGAAAGTTCTTAAGGGGGATTTGCATCGGTAGAATTTGCCTTGGAAAAGAAGTGATCTGTTTTTCGGGGTCTTAGGGGTGGGTTGGGGCGGGGTGTAAGGTGATTTCTCAAAGAGTGGTATTCAAGGCATGAGCAGGGTATGCGTTATATTGCCTGCAGAAGAGGGCTGGGTCAGAGATAAGTTCTTCTTTCTTCTTTGTGTTCACCAGCTGTACACTCTGGCGTAAAGTTCTGGTTGTTCGTCCACTACTGAATTGCAGTCCTGCTCCAGAACCTGAGTGTTGCATGTGCATCAGTTTTACAGATCTGATTCAATTGAATGCAGACTGCTGGTTCCTTGCCTCTCAGGCAGATGCACTGCGACTTCAAAGGAAACTCCCCAGTTAGTCGACTCTTACGACATGCTTTTGGGGAGGCAGTGGGTCTATTCTTGTTTTCCCCACAAAGGGGCCCCGGAACCCACACGGGGGTAGAGATAAGTGAGTCATGTGAGTCATGAGCAGCAGGGGTTGATCAACATTTACATAAACAGCCCTGGTGTTTCATGTCCCCTGCCATTAGTAAATACAATTTTTCCCAATTTCCTTCTTTTATGAATTTTCCCTTAAAAGGATGGTTGGCCAGTTGTGGTTTACAGCCAGGCTGTGATATCTGTACATACTGACCCAACATGTCCAATTTCAGTTAACACTTAATAAGTCACTTTTTTCCACATGCTTGTAAAGGGGGGGGGGGGGGTGGTGTGGGTCCACTGTTCTTCCCCACCCTCCACATTAAGACCCTGGGAGCCACTAGGAGACTTTCCAAAGAAATGGTCAAGAAATAAGTAATGTTACAGTGCCTGCAACTTCTTTTTCTGTCTGTCTGTCTGTCTGTCTGTCTGTCTGTCTGTCTGTCTGTCTGTCTGTCTGTCTGTCTGTCTGTCTGTCTGTCTGTCTGTCTGTCTGTCTGTCTGTCTGTCTGTCTGCCTGCCTGCCTGCCTGCCTGCCTGCCTGTCTGTCTGTCTGTCTGTCTTCTTTTCTTTCTTTCTTTCTTTCTTTCTTTCTTTCTTTCTTTCTTTCTTTCTTTCTTTCTTTCTTTCTTTCTTTCTTTCTTTCTTTCTTTCTTTCTTTCCTTCTTTCCTTCTTTCCTTCTTTCTTTCTTTCTTTCTTTCTTTCTTTCTTTCTTTCTTTCTTTCTTTCTTTCTTTCTTTCTTTCTTTCTTTCTTTTTTTCTTTCTTTCTTTCTTTCTTCTGCTTCTGCTTCTTCTTTTTCCTTCTTCTTCTTTTTCTATTTCCTCTTCTTCTTCTTCATCTTCATTTTTTCCTAGTCCTGTTCTGCATTTCAGCATCACATTTTGAAGAAGCATCTATGGCAGTTCAAAAATAAGTTTAACACAAACCACAAAACAAATGATGAAATTCATCATATTAACACTCAACACATTAGCAACAATGAACCTCTATTAACAGCAGTGAAAAGATAGAAAATGCAATGTTATGGATATTTAACGGGAGCTACCGGCCACTTTAAAATGACACATCAGGGCTCTGTAGAGGGGAAAATAAGAAGAAACAGACCAAGAAAGACCTGAACATAGAATGTGGCTGAATGGACAGGCTTAATACATGCAAATATCAAGTCCACTGCATCCAAGTGACAGAGATGACGAGACTGTCACATAGTCAGCAGCAAGTGGTGACCCTCTGAAACATGGTGCTATAAGATGATGATGATGATGATGAATGTAAGAATATGTATAGATAGCACCCACCACAACTTGGCTTTGATGTGAGCCTGCAGGCAGGGAAGCAGTTGACAGGGCGGTACCAACTGCAACAACTTGGCTCCTCTCAATCTGCTCTCCTGAGCTGGAGATCTCCTGACTGGCGGAACGACTCAACACTGTGGAAACAACAAGATGTGTGTTTCTTCTTAATTGTATTTATACACTTCTTTTTCTACTTGTTTTGTCAATACCTGCTTTGTGTTGCTAGGTGTCACATTTTAATGGATGAAGTTGAATTTAAAGTTCAAAGGATCAGTTTCACTGCTCCAGGTTTTAATCCATATGGTTCGGTCTCTCTTGGCAGAACAGCTAGCCGCCTGCCGACAGCATCGCACAAAAAATGAACTCTGTAGCTATGGTGACAATCCCATGGGATTTCCATAAAAATTGCACTCATAACCCCCCCCCCCCTCCCCCCCATAAGAACTTGCAGCAGTGGACACATGGCTTCTTGAGCAGAGATGTTGAATACCTTAGACAACATGAGTAGAAACAGGAAAATGTCCCATTTCCCTGCATTGGAATAAGGAGCTTTCTCCATAATTTAAATGACCAAAGTGGTCAGTATCCTGCCAGGTCCCTCGCTTTATCAGGACATTTTCTGGAATCATAACTTTCTGGGATAACATGACAGCCCAGGTCTAATCTGCCTTGATGAGGATTCAAACCGATGAGCCCTGGCATGGCAGGCAAACATATAAATTATACTGGATGACCTAAGATGGTGCATGTAGGAACATCACAAAATAATTGTTCCAGAACAACCAGGACTGAGGTTTATGCAAGAGACAGCATCACCTTTGTCAGGGTCATTTAGCTAAGATCACTCAGTGGCCAAAATGTTGAAAGTGAGGACCGTAATGGATGATAGCCCTAAGCCTCAGCGCAGAAAGATGATTAATTTAATACAGATGGCAATGATCCATGGGCCACTTGCTAGGTCTCTTGCCAAGTTCACAGCTAGGTCACTGGTGGGATTCGCCCAGCAGGCAACTTGCTAGGTCTCTTGCCTGATTCGACCCGTGGGCCACTTGCCAGGTCTCTTGCTAGATTCGACCCGTGGGCCACCAGTTGAACTGCCCTGATCTTTGTCATCTGGCAAGGCACATGATGATGATTGTAAGCCAGGATAGAACAGGATATCCTCATCATATAAATTAGCTTGCAATGATGGCCATGAAGAGGCTAACAGGTAGCAAAATGTGAATGACAATATGACACACTCATAGCCTATAATGATGTGAAGGGGTTTAAAAGAAGTCACAACATCAGGAAAACAACATACAGCATCAGGAACAACATACAGCATCAGGAACAACATACAACATCAGGAACAACATACAGCATCAGGAACAACATACAGCATCAGGAACAACATACAGCATCAGGAACAACATACAGCATCAGGAACAACATACAGCATCAGGAACAACATACAGCATCAGGAACAACATACAGCTGTACCTTTCTGCTGTGTGCCACCAAAAGATCCCCCTCCCACATGCATGTTGAGAACCGTTAACGTGTAGTGGGGCGGCAGTGAGGCTTTACACAGGGCCGTGATGAAGGCATCCCTGGGAGTGCTCATGTTGAGGTGGCCACACATGTTGGCATACAGTTGCTGGGCTTTCAGGATCATCTCTGTTGCCGTCTCATCAGTGCTGTTGGAGAAAGAGAACAGAGTCCTCAACAAATATGAATCAATGAGGCTGTTAGCTCTTTCAGTTCCAGAACTTTCCACAGCAGTTGCTTAACTCTTTCAGCCCCAGGAGGTTTAGCATCAGAGGCCCAAGGGGTGGTACAGAGAGACACATAAGCAGCACATCTGGCAGTTACTGGGTTTCTAAGTAGGAAGCTATGAATGTACGATGCATTCCTTGGGACTGAAGGAGATAAATAACCACTGTGACAAGTCACAAGTTTTTTAAAAAAACTTTTAAAGATGCAAATTGGAATGCCAGATTTCTTTGATATTATGCGACCAAATTCAAAAAAGTAACAGAATATACTGTGTAATGTCTGGGATTCATGAAAATGAGTTTATTATAAAAATGCGCTGATTGAAACCAAATGAGCCTAAATGGTCGAAGAATAGCTTAGAAGTTATGTTACAATAATTTAGGTCACTGCAAATAGAGCGTTCCCATGCACATTTAGTCCACCATTGCAGCAGCCATTCCGAGGTGGTAACTCTACAAACTCTTTCCATGAGAAGTTGGTTATATCTCCTATCTTGACCTCAAAGACAGCACCTACAGGTATCACCAGACTTCACTCCAAGGTCATGCAATCACGTTACATCAGAGACTCATCAATATCCTTAGAGGTGCAACACCCAGCCTTTGACTAAAGGACTCAGTGTGAATTAGTCTGTGGATGACGAGAACACTGAAGAACTCAAGGATGTTGTTGCCTAATATAGGAAGCGTTTTCAAGGATAAACCTACAAAAGGAAGACTTGTGCATGTTTCTATTCTTCTGCTCTGTATCCCAAACTGAAGCACAAGCCATCAACCAACATCCACCAAGGCATCCTATCTTACTTAATCTTTTGCAGCTGCCTCCACTGCCCTCTGTATAATCATCCATGTCTCAAATTCTCTTTTTGTGTGTTTTTGGGACTCCCTCTATTTCTTTTGTCATTTGGATTCCAATGAAAAGACATTGCTACATTACTATTAAAGTTAAGTAAAGTTCCCTTTTCACGCCTTTCGGCGCATCGGGCATATGGGCAGAGCGTCCCATATTTTTACAGACCATCAGCACTCTGTGGGTAATGTGGTCAGCATTACGCCGGCTGTCTTTACTTTCCCAGGACAGCCCATCCTGGTACCCATTTTAGGCTGGGTCGACCTCCTAAATGTGTGTCTAATCCAGTCCCATCATTTTTTTCGTGCATTTTGATCACTTGGATTTGTTTAGTTCTCCTGCTAAGCTTCAGCAACTCTACAATTTAGTTTTATTTCCTCCACCGGGTACATTGTACTGTTCACACAGTACATAAACTAAAACTGGAACTATACAGAGAAGATTAGTATGGCCCTGCGCAAGGATGACATGCACATTCGTGAAGCGTTCCATATTTTCTTGTAACTGACCGAGCCTAAAGTGGGTACCAGGATGTATGTCCTGGCTAAGTAAAGACAGCTGGCGTAATGCTGATATATATATAAAAATGGAGTAATCAATCAACCTAAACACGGTGAGAAATTAAATGAGATACATTCCCTAGGGGATTAAAACAAATATGTATTTGGTGACTCATTTTGTGATCACATAACCCCCACCACTGAGGCATATGGGAAAATGTGATGTTAAAATGGATTTTGAAAAGCCACTGGGGTCATAGCAATGCCCTTCCTTCCCACTCCACTTTCCAAACGCAATTTTCAGTTAATATTTTCATATCCAGGCTTCCTAAACACTGTGCATTTGCACACAGAACCTACAGAATTCTTCTTCTTCTTCTTCACGTTCATCAGCTGTAAACTCCGGCGGAAAGTTCTGGTTGTTCATTCACTTCCGGACGGCAGTCCTGTTCCAGAACCTGAGTTTGTGTGTGCATCCGTTTTACAGATCTGACTCATTTGTATGCATCCTGCTGGTTCCTTGCCTCTCAGGCAGATGAACTCCAACTTCGAAGGAAGCTCCCAATTAGTCGACTCTTACAACATGCTTTTGGGTAGGCAGTGGGTCTATTCTTGTTTTCCCTATAATGGGGCCCTGGAACCCACACGGGGTCCTCCGGAATTTAACTGCACCCTTTAAGAACAGGTCATTGCGGCAACGCCAATACATTAGCTTTATAGGGAATGTGTCACAATCAGAAGTAACTAGATATGGTCTGCTAAACAGTTTCAACATTTTTTTTTAAATGATGAAGCAAAGAAATATACTGCATTGTTTATAATAAATTGTGCAATATATTTATTTGTAATCCTATGGTTGGCGACTGTGGCTAAGATGTAGCGAAAGCACTTCGTAATGCCGGGTTCGATCCCAGCTGCAGACGGTTTGTCTTGAATTGAGTAGCACCGAGAGCTAACCATTCATTCAGAAAGGAGTGGGAAACTACAGACTGGTCTGTGGCCAAGGTGTAGCGAAAGCACAACAGCCCAAACAAAATGATGGGGTTGGTTCTGCAACACCCTGTAAAGGATACACTAATAACTTTTAACCCATATTTAAATTCACAATGTTTCTATTCTCTGCATCGCTTAAAGACCTCAGTAATACACAGACCAAATATGCAAATGCCAAACTATAATAACCTGACAGCATACACATAGCTACTTCAACAGTAATTCAAAACAACTCAACAAAATCAAGAAAAGCTAATACCGATTCATAGAACATTACCCAAAAAAAGGAAGTTCCAACCAAATGTTGGTACATAAGTACTTACAGGGAGCTGTGGTGACGTAGAGGCTAGACACTCACCTGCTAGCCCGAAGACCTTGGGTTTGAATCTACATTATGGGGGATTTTTTTTAATGAAATGTGGTTCCCAGGTCTACTTAACCTATAATGGATACTAGGTAATTTCCTGGGAAGTAAGTGTGGTCAGCACAATTCTAACAACATTGCCCACAGAGTGTTGTTGATTGGTTTATTTAAAAACTATGAATCTAACATCATCTTCTGCATGCGCCACTAGTATAAAAGGATCTTTTACTTTCAACTAACCACTGTGTCACTGGTACCAATGAAATCAAAATATAACCTGGAACCACAACAAAAGAAAGATGAAAAGAAACAATAAAACCTATCCCCAAATGAAACGTTTGCTTATCCTCACATCTGAATGGCTTGTATGTATTTCTGCAATTTTGGTTTCTTCGAAAATTAATCCTGTGCTTTGTTAAGTAATACAGATGAGAAATTTGGGCATCCTCTGAAAAACGGTCCCAAATTATCAAGGCCAAAAATGTACCCTAACAGGGCCTCAGTCATGTGTCAATTATGGACCTCGGCGTGGATTGGGGCTAAACTAGATGGCTAGGACTCATGAGCAGCAGCTACCACATCTCCTGCAGCTTCCTTTATTTTATTTGCTCGTGAGTCCCAGCCATCTAGTTACGCCCCAATCCACGCCGTATGAGCGGCGTGGGGGGTACTCTCATCGGTGGCGGTATAGTCCCCGGAAGTCTGCAATTTGGCGGTTGCGGTATAGTCCCCGGAAGTTTGCAATTGACATGTGGTTGAGGCCCTGTTAGGGTATATTTTCGGACTCGATAATTTGGGACCGTTATTCGGAGGATAGCCGAAATTTGCTTACATCTGTTTATGACATAGTCCAGTAAACCAACAATGTGACTGGTCCAGTAAACCAACAATGTGACTGGTCCAGTAAACCAACAATGTGACTGGTCCAGTAAACCAACAATGTGACTGGTCCAGTAAACCAACAATGTGACTGGTCGAGTAAACCAACAATGTGACTGGTCCAGTAAACCAACAATGTGACTGGTCCAGTAAACCAACAATGTGACTGGTCCAGTAAACCAACAATGTGACTGGTCCAGTAAACCAACAATGTGACTGGTCCAGTAAACCAACAATGTGACTGGTCCAGTAAACTAACAATGTGACTGGTCCAGTAAACCAACAATGTGACTGGTCCAGTAAACCAACAATGTGACTGGTCCAGTAAACCAACAATGTGACTGGTCCAGTAAACCTACAATGTGACTGGTCCAGTAAACCAACAATGTGACTGGTCCAGTAAACCAACAATGTGACTGGTCCAGTAAACCAACAATGTGACTGGTCCAGTAAACCAACAATGTGACTGGTCCAGTAAACCAACAATGTGACTGGTCCAGTAAACCAACAATGTGACTGGTCCGTTGCTACATGCTGCAGGATTGACTGAGGAGGGGATCCGAGGACTTATGGACTAAATGCTTCAATGTGCAATGATAATCTGTCGACTAACTACCTAATGTTTGTCCCACTCCAGGCTGCTCACTAAAGGATTGACCGCTCTGAGATTATAATAATCTCATCCTAGATGGCAAGCCAACAGAACAAATCCCAGATACCCCATTCAGCCTCTAAGAAAGTTATAAATTATGCACCTATAACAGCTACACAAGCCTTGAGTAGCCTTCAGTCTTGTGCAGATATAGACTAAAGCTTCAGTGAATCTATATGATCCAAAAAATGTTTCCAACTCCAAATTCAACAATGTGTCTAACTCCAACATAACACGGGAAGAAAGAAACAGCTTATACAATCTCACAAATGAACTACATACCTATGCAAGTTGTGAAAGTCCTCAGCACTGGTAGATAGTTACAATTGTGAACCAATCTTTCATATAAAGGTACAGTTAGGTTACTTGATTTCCCATGTGGGTTCCGGAGCCCGAGAGAAAGAAAGAAAGAAAGAAAAGAAGAGAGAGAGAGAGATAAAGAAAGAGAGCGAGAGAAAGAGAGACAGAGAAAGAGAGTGCATGTGTGCGTTGCGTGTGTAAGTGCCTGTAAGTGTGAGTGTGTGGTCGACCCTCAAGAAAATGCAGGGGCAGACTATGAGCAATCCCTGGCATTCAAGGGAGCTTCTATACATGCAGAACTCACACAAGGCACTTCGGTCCTGGGATCATCCAAGGAATCGCTAAGTCCTGCACATGCTTCATCTCACATTCGCATGCTAAACTTCCGACTTGTCATGGGCTGCATCCTCCAGAGATCAGCAGGGAGCGGCCAGTATGTCTGGGTCTTCAATGATCACACGTATAGGTACATTCTTCTATATGTTAAACACCTTTAATGTTGATTTACCTGGACACTTAGCACGACAGTTTGGAAAAAGCATACATCAGGCATGACTTCCCCTATTTGGTCCGGAGAAGTGGGGCAGGGGTAACAGACACTGAAACCTTTCTGCCAAACAGCAGGACTTCTGACGTTTGGACATTTAAGGCTATGCTGTTATGTCATAGGACATGTATCTGACAGATTTTTGAGCCTAACCAGATGACTGACAATGGCAGGATGTTGTGGTGTACCTCAACATTGACGACAACACATGAGGATCAACAATGGATGTACAGTGACAGAACTGTACTGTGAAATACCGCCTGCAGGAGATGTTGCTCGTCTAAGCTGCGAGCAATCTCTTGGTCTAGGGCTGAGTCTCAGCAGTTCAGTAGTTCTTTCACTCGACAGATCTTTTAACCGTGAATTGTCTTTTTGTAATATACTGGCTTTGGCTTTACACATGTTCCGAATGAGTTTTGACAGACTAGATGTTTTCACCCATGCACTGGGGGTGGGCTGATGAGAGCCAGACTGACACTAGATCTCTGGAAGCCACCACCTCTGAGACCCCCTGCCACCTCGGTTTAGGTAGCACAGGTCAGCCATTAACCATAGTACACAATGAGAACGTGTGGCAGGAGTCTTGAATGAGAAGAACTAGCTCAGAGCCTGCAGGCATCTGAGGTGAGGTACAGAGGATCGCCTGATACACATCACAACGGCCTTAACTTTCCCTTATACCTGTGACCAAAATCACCGCGCCATAGCTGCATCATCTAAGGTCTGACAATTGAATCCTTCTCTAGGGATAGATAGTTAAACCAAACTGTTGCAAACCCTAAGATCAGACAGTTAAACCATCTCTGGGGATAGATGGTTTATTAAGTAAACCAAGCAGCTGAAGCACCGAAGGTCAGACATTAAACCATCCTGGTCTTAACTCACTGCATACCAAAGTGAATGAGTAGGGAATAAGACAAGAAACCAATCTGTGGTAGCACTAGAGGCTTGCCTGCAAGACTAAAATCTTGGATTCAAATTTATACCACCAGGATTTTTATAAATGGCCTGAGCAAATAGGTTGACCCAGCCTAAAATGGGTACTAAGAAATATCCTGGGGAAGTAAAGGTAGTGTTCATAATGTTGACCATATCATTCATAATGTGCCATTTGGTCTATTTAAAAAAATATGGGTCCTGTCTCATATTTTCAATGTACTAGCCACTGGACACTGCGGTTCATACTGAGTAGAGGAACTGAGCACCTATAGACATGTCTGGAGTGCAACGATGATAACCCAACTAACTAACTAATTCCCACTGTGCCTATTGTGGGAGAGGTGTTCTTTATTAACCCTTTTTCCCCCACTGTGCTTACCTAGCATCAAGGAGCAGAGATAAGCATTATGCGCATCTGTTGTTCAAATCTCAAACCTCCACTGTCACAGACCTCTGGGTGACCTTGCTGGTCCGTGGCTCGTAACTGGGCCTATGACAGACAGACTAACCTTTAACACACACTGAACCCGAACGCACACAGAGCACACACGACAATCTTTATTGGAAGTACAGGTAATACATAGACAGTTGACTTCCCGCTGTGTGGCCACCTATTGCCTGGACCCTCTGGCTGAACGGGCTTTACAATCACCTCGTCCCCCAGTACGTGCTACAGGCAACCTCCTGGTGTACAAACCACAGCCCGGCGAGATACGTTCTTTTCTATCGCCACACTGACCCAATCAAACTGTCACAGTCTCTGTCTTAGTGCAGGGTCAGAGTGTCAAGGCTAGCCACTCTCTCACAGCACATATACATAAATACTCTACACAAGAACTATCCTATCCTAAAACAAAACTGTACATAAACTATCCAGTCACTAACAGAAATATATCCTAACTTTAATACTATAACTGTCTTCCTAAACGTCCTCTCTTCCTGACCGACGCACACCGTTCACCAGCTCAGTCCCAAAAGCAGTCATCGTGTTGCGGGTTTGTCCACAACACAGTTCAGTCTTTCTTGCTTTATCCTGAGCGCTGGTTTCGCTGTGCAATCACAGAACGGACTTGCCCAGTCACGGCCCTGACCTTTGTGTCAACCCTGGGGTGTCACCTCAACACGCACACCTTACGGTGTGGTACATTCCGCCTCTGACTGTACTCACAGGGTTGTGACATCCACTCTATCCTGTGCAACTGCCAATACCACGGATGAACAGCTGTCCTACGTCTTTGACTTCGGTCCTCAATATTTTTCATGTGGGGTGCTTCTGGAGGTACTTGTTTCCTCAGTCCATTTGTTTCTCATTGAAGTTTCTTCTTATTCGTGTTCACCGGCTGAAAAACTGCAGCAAAAAGTTCTGGTTATTTGTCAACTTCTGGACTCTAGTCTGTTCCAGAACCTAAGTGTTACATGGCTGGTCCCTTGCCTCTCAGGCAGATGCCCTCCGACTTCCAAGGATCCTGTCTGGTGATTATCTGTTTGTTTCACTTCAGGTTACCTTGAGTAGGCCCTGCTTTATCTTCCAGGAACCAAATCTTCTATTGCTGTACTGTTAAAACTACAGTTATACTTAAGAAGTGAGGCTGTTGTGACATAGCATTGCTCATCTGATGAGACAGTCCCTGAGACAGACTGACACTACCTTGTGCTCTAAGCCCCTCTCCTTTTGCTTTTAGTGCATAACTTGTATGGAATGGCATCACAAGACATTCTCTCGAATTACCAAAACCATTTTATTTGATGCCATTGTGTGCAATTTCGTATAGCAGCTAACTCACAAAAAATAAAAATGCAAAGTAACTTACATTTCTCTGTTACATCAACTTCTCTCTTTGATTTCTTTCCAGCTTCTCCATCTGTTCCCTCTCCCATGACCAGAGTATTGACAGTCTTTGTTAGCTCCATCAGACAACGAAAGGCCAATGATACCCCATATCCATCGGGGACTACAGGTGGTTCAATCTTGTCCAGCAGCTCCAGGCTTTAACAAATCAACAAGCTAACATGTACTGAAGAAATCCACTACAATTCAAACATTGTCTATATCTGGAATTTATCTCAATTCAAACACCTTGTATATTTGGCATACACCATTAATTCAAACACCTTGTACATTTGGCACACACCACAATTCAAACAATTAGTACATTTGGCAGATACCACAATTCAAACACCTTGTACATTTGCCACACAGCATTAATTCAAACACCTTGTACATTTGACATACACCACAATTCAAACAATTAGTACAATTGGCAGATACCACAATTCAAACACCTTGTATATTTGGCATACACCATTAATTCAAACACCTTGTACATTTGGCACATTTGGCACACACCACAATTCAAACAATTAGTACAATTGGCAGATACCACAATTCAAACACCTTGTACATTTGACATAAGCATTGATTCAAACACATTGTACATTTGACATACACCATTAATTCAAACACATTGTACATTTGACATAAGCATTGATTCAAACACATTGTACATTTGACATACACCATTATTTCAAACACCTTGTACATTTGGTATAAACATCCAGGGTCACAGATAGCTGATCTAGCACACAGATAAATGAAAGTTTAGGTATAAACATCCAGGGTTCACAGACGGTTGATCTAGCACACAGATGAATGAAAGTTTAGGTATGAGCATCCAGGGTCACAGGCAGCTGATCTAGCACACATATAATTGAAAGTAAGTATGAATATCCAGGGTCACAGACAGCTAATCTAGCACACAGATGAATGAAAGTTTAGGTATGAACATACAGGGCTGGAGATGGCTGTTCTAGTACACAGATGAATGAAAGTTTAGGTGTGCACATCCAGGGTCACAGACAGCTGATCTAGCACACAGATGAATGAAAGTTTAGGTATGAACATCTAGAGCTGGAGATGGCTGATCTAGCACACAGATGAATGAAAGTTTAGGTATGAACATTCAGGGCTGGAGATGGCTGACTGAGCACACAAATGAATGAAAGTTTAGGTATGAACATCCAGAGCTGGAGATGGCTGATCTAGCACATAGATGAATGAAAGTTTAGGTATGAACATCCAAGGCTGGAGATGGCTGACTGAGCACACAAATGAATGAAAGTTTAGGTTTGAACATCCAGGGCTGCAGACAGCTGATCTAGCACACAGATAACAAATCAGCATCGTTAACTTACAATCCAGCCTTGACTTGTCCTTGAGGAATGCTTGTGATCAGTGGAATCCAGACACCCCGATATATGAAGGCAGGCTGCGGACTGATCCCTCCCCCCACTGGCATCCCTCCTACAATAGCTGGAGGAGTACCCTGGATGTCAGGCAGCTTTACTCCTGTTGAACCATCCATTAAAAAAACAAATTAATTTATATATAAACAGGAAAAGCTATGAAACTATAATTATTGATAGCTAATCAGTAAAAATGTACTTCATCGCTGTCGGTCTGTGGCTTAGGCATTGTGAGTGGGCTTCATAATGCTGCGGGCCATGCACCTTGCTTGGTTTCGACAGTGGTATCGAGAAGCCGACCGTCCAGAAAGCAATGGCAAACTACTGGATGAAAATTTGCCTAGAAAAACCACAACAGCTAACAAATGTTACGGTTAGTTCTGCAACATCCTGTAAAGGATACACAACTAACTTGTAACTGTTGTACAGGTTAGACACTCAAATGTATTTAAAGACAAAAGAATCAATTTCTTTGTTCTTTTATTTTTTTTTTCCAACTTCTTGACCTTCTCTTTTACCATTTTAGCTGTTTAGTGGGATAGAGGTTCTAGTTCCTGCTTTTTCGACCATCTCAACCACAGATACCTGACACTTGAATTTCTTTGATGTTATCTTTCCACTGTTTTTTTGGTCTTCCCCATTCGAATGGGGTAATGAACAGGCAGACAGATTGGCTGGATTTGCACCACTGAGTGGTGAATTGATGCATGACAAGGCAAATGTGGTCAAGGCCCTTTGGAAACAAGCAACCGAATCAGTAGAGAAAAAAGATTGTTATGGTCTGGAGAGAATGAGGCACCTGGGTGTAACCAGATGGTCTGGCTGGCTGACTATTCTCAGAGGAAAGACAAGACTAACATTTAACCAGATTGTGACTGGTACCATCAGGTACGCTGGCTGCTGAAGATGAGGATGGAGCCTACATGGGAATGCCACAAGTGCTGTGATGTCAATTCTTGACTCAACTCAACCCAACTCAACCCCATTCGAGGGCCCCACTGTGGGGGAAAACAAGAATAGGCCCACTGCCTCGCCAACAAGCATGTCCTGAAAGCTGACTAACTGGGAGCTTTCTTCAAAGTTGGAGTGCATCTGCCTGACAGGCCAGGAAACGACAGTCTGCAAATAAATGAGCTAGATCTGTAAAGTCAGTAGATGGAAGAACAACCAGAACTTTCCGCTGGAGTTTGCAGTCAGTGAATGTGAAGAAGAAGAAAGAGTTTTTGATCTATATCTAGCTCTATGTCCCAAATCCTCTTTTTGTATGTGCCTTGTATGGTATCGATATTGACGAATCAATTTTGTAGGTGCACAGAGCCTCTCACTTGCTGTCTTTAAATGTAATTTAATATTGGTTCTATAGCAACTTTTATTCTTTTGATCGCATTCCTGATTTTTAATTTTCTGATCAGCCCTGCAGCTGTTCTCAGATACATAAATTAGGTGATTATTAGTTTATTGGCTTTATTGCACTGAGTCTATCCCAGATAGTCCAGTCTCTATCTTCTTCTTCTTCTTTTTCTCCTTTTTCTTCAGCATTCATCTTAAAAGGGTGGTTGACACAATGTGTTGCAGTTTACAGCTAGGCTGTAAAATCTGTGCCTTTCAGACCAACTCATATAACCTCAGCTAACCTATAACTGGTCAACCATTATGACATTCCTTGTCTCAGGTGGAGAGTGAGAGGGCAGCGAGTCTATTCTCCCTCAGAAATATGGTGAACAACTAAAACAATTTTTTTATTAACTACAAAAAGTTAATTAACCGGTGCCTATATACAACAAAAGGAATAAAACAGTATAATAGAATAATTAAGATGCAGTTTAGAAAGGGCAAAAAAAAAATTAAAAATACAGCAAACTAAAAGAGGATAAAAAGATGCTGACAATGCATAGGATGCATACAGAGAACAGTGTAACAAGAATGTTCTGGAACCTGGAGAGTAAAAGTGACAAAGGAAAATAACAATTAAAGGAGAAAAACTAGAGAGAGAGAGAGAGAGAGAGAGAGAAAGAGAGAGGGTGGGGGGCAGAGAGAGAACAATTGAAAGTCAGGTCCTCTGTAAAATTAACAACTGAAAGTCAGGTCCTCTGTAAAATTAAAACATAAAAATCAGGGAACCTTTACTTTCTTTGGTCAAATTAACAAATGAAAATTAGGGCACTTTTTACCTCCTCGGGTCAATTAACAAATGAAAATTAGGGCAGTTTTTAACCTCCTCAGGTCAATTAACAAATAAAAATTAGGGCAGTCTTTACCTCCTCAGGTCAATTAACAAATGAAAATTAGGGCAGTTTTTACCTCCTCGAGTCAATTAACAAATGAAAATTAGAGCAGTTTTTACCTCCTCGGGTCAATTAACAAATGAAAATTAGGGCAGTTTTTACCTCCTCGGGTCAATTAACAAATGAAAATTAGAGCAGTTTTTACCTCCTCAGGTCAATTAACAAATGAAAATTAGGGCAGTTTTTACCTCCTCGGGTCAATTAACAAATGAAAATTAGGGCAGTTTTTACCTCCTCGGGTCAATTAACAAATGAAAATTAGGGCAGTTTTTACCTCCTCGAGTCAATTAACAAATGAAAATTAGAGCAGTTTTTACCTCCTCAGGTCAATTAACAAATGAAAATCAGGGCAGTCTTTACCTCCTCGGGTCAATTAACAAATGAAAATCAGGGTCACTTTACCTCCTCAGGTCAATTAACAAATGAAAATCAGGGTAACTTTACCTCCTGGAGCTGCAGGTCCACCAGGTGGATTCATGAACTGGGACTGAATGAAGGCACCAAGAGCATTGACAATATCTCTGAAGATCTTTGTGGAATGAGGCTTCATGTCGTAAGACTGGCAGAAACTTCTGAAAGAAAGACATATTAAATCATTTCTTCTAAGTGGTAACACAGTTTATGAGAACTTGATACAAGTTAAACTTTAAATCTTTAGTGTTAACTCTTTTTCTCCTTTGAAGTAGGAGGCAGAGAGGCAAGAAACTAAAAGTCATACAAAACAGACTTCTTTTTCAACTTTTTAAGGTAGGAGGATTAACTCAAGTGCACTGTATTCTCCCTTATGACTCTCTTCTTCAGAGCTGTTTGCCTGCTGATAGCATCATACAGTGCACGCAACTCCATAGCTCCAGCAACAAGGTTTCATGAAACAAAGGAAACACTAAACCTATGGCTTTCAGTCAAATGGCTCAACCACTTTCCCATAAAAACCTCTGCATTATGCCTTCTTTTAAACTGAACATTTGGTCAGAGCCTGCTAAACAAATCTGGCTTCCCAGTCACCACTTCCAGTATCAATACTTCTCATCCTTTTTAGGATAAAATTTTTCCTTATTTGAAGCCCTACTCTGGCTCTTGTCAGGGGCCGCAATATGGCCTGACCATAAATATGGCCTAAAGGCTGAACGCGGTTTCTGGGACCTCTCCACAGTGATCCTCACCTGCACATTATGTCATTGGGTGTTTATCGCTTGTGTGATGTCCTGGTGGGGTAGAAAGTCAGTCAGTCAGCCACTTCCAGTGTGCATGAGTGAATGCTTCTATTATAGATCTTTAAAGAATCAGATATGCAAATATAAAAAAATTTATTACTTACTTTACCAAGTCTGGTTGGACAGATAATTTATGCAAGACTTCTAGTGATAGACATCGTTGCCAGATTGGTTTTTCTGGGTCTAAAAACTTAACCAGCAGTGATAAAAAGATCTCACATTCTGTAACCTAAAAATTAATGAAAAATAAAAGCATAAAAATGTAAACAAAATTTATGCTGAATAAAATAATTCACATCACTATATGTCTGTTCATAAACTGCAATAACAAATATATATATATATATATATATATATATATATATATATATATATATATATATATATATATATATATATATATATATATATATATATATATATATATATATATATATATATATATTATATATATATATATATAAAAGCAAGTATGAAGTTTGGCAGGTACGCATCTATGCCAACTTCAAGGCCAAGATATTGGCATCATCCTACTGTCCATCCAGATTTTCTTCTTCACATTCACTGGCTGTAAACTTTGGCGTAAAGTTCTGGTTGTTTATCCACCTCTGGACTTGACCTTATTCCAGAACCTGACTGTTGCGTGCACATCCATTGTACAAATCTGACTATGTAGTATGTAGACTGTTGGTTCCTTGCACTCCGACTTCGAAGAAAGTCGCCAGTTAGTCAACTCTCATGATATGCTTGTCGGGGAGGCAGTGAGTCTGTTCTTGCCCCCCCCCTTCCCCCTGAAACCACACAGGGAAAACCCTATAGATGATAGTGTTATACTGTGTTTTGCCGACGAATGAGAGTCACAGCTCATGATGATGGCAAATGAGACTAGAAAGTCTAGCTCACCAGGGATGAGGCTCGAACACTATCATAGAGACAATGTGTTGCAGCGTGAACCCCTCTCTCAGATTGAATTGTTTACTCCCAAAGAAAGGTAACAAAAACTGCTGCAGAAACTGCTGAATCAGACCAGCAGTGCTCCATGTCTGTCCAGAAACTGCTGAATCAGACCAGCAGTGCTCCATGTCTGTCCAGAAGCTGCTGAATCAGACCAGCAGTGCTCCATGTCTGTCCAGAAACTGCTGAATCAGTCCAGCAGTGCTCCATGTCTGTCCAGAAACTGCTGAATCAGACCAGCAGTGCTCCATGTCTGTCCAGAAACTGCTGAATCAGACCAGCAGTGCTCCATGTCTGTCCAGAAGCTGCTACATCAGACCGGGCAGTGCTCCATGTCTGTCCAGAAACTACTGGATCAGACTAGCAGTGCTCCATGTCTGTCCAGAAACTACTGGATCAGACCAGCAGTGCTCCATGTCTGTCCAGAAACTGCTGAATCAGACCAGCAGTGCTCCATGTCTGTCCAGAAGCTGCTACATCAGACCAGCAGTGCTCCATGTCTGTCCAGAAACTACTGGATCAGACCAGCAGTGCTCCATGTCTGTCCAGAAACTACTGGATCAGACCAGCAGTGCTCCATGTCTGTCCAGAAGCTGCTAGATCAGACCAGCAGTGCTCCATGTCTGTCCAGAAACTACTGGATCAGACTAGCAGTGCTCCATGTCTGTCCAGAAGCTGCTAGATCAGACCAGCAGTGCTCCATGTCTGTCCAGAAACTACTGGATCAGACCAGCAGTGCTCCATGTCTGTCCAGAAGCTGCTGAATCAGACCAGCAGTGCTCCATGTCTGTCCAGAAGCTGCTACATCAGACCAGCAGTGCTCCATGTCTGTCCAGAAACTACTGGATCAGACTAGCAGTGCTCCATGTCTGTCCAGAAGCTGCTAGATCAGACCAGCAGTGCTCCATGTCTGTCCAGAAACTACTGAATCAGACCAGCAGTGCTCCATGTCTGTCCAGAAGCTGCTGAATCAGACCAGCAGTGCTCCATATCTGTCCAGAAGCTGCTGGATCAGACCAGTGGTGCTCCTTGTCAGATCTTCCCTTCCAGACAGATGCCTTCCAAGAGTTTGGTCTGCCCTGTCCTAACACTGCCAATTTCATTTCTAGTCAAGAGTAAATCCAAGGGGATTGGGGGGGGGGGGGGGGGGCGGCCTATTAAAAGACCACATTCATCAGAGTATCTGGATCAAGAGAGAAAGCCTTGCCAAAAGCAGGATTTCTGGAGAAATAAATGGAACAGACCCATCTGTCCGAATGTTGCTACAGTGAATGCCTGTAGGCATCTATGTCGGAAATGTCATTTAAAATTTTAGTAGGCATGGAAGTCCACTTTTCTTTGTCATTGTTCTTTCGTGTGAATCCTGGTTAATGTGTCACAATGACACAGACAGACAGACAGACAGACAGACAGACAGACAGACAGACAGACAGACAGACAGACAGACAGACAGACAGACAGACAGACAGACAGACAGACAGACAGACAGACAGACAGACAGACAGACAGACAGACAGACAGACAGACAGACAGACAGACAGACAGACAGACAGACAGACAGACAGACAGACACGACAGATACGACAGACATGACAGACAGACAGTTGTTTTTTTTTAGCTTTTAAATATTTTCCATGTATTGAAGGTTTAGATGTGAGCTAATAAATGCCAGCAGTTTTCCACTTCCACTTGCTTTGACGGTCACTGGGCAAGCGGATCAGTTCCAAGATTATCAGTCAATTTTTTCTTTCGGCACTTTCATCATCATCACCAAGTGCCTTGCCGACGGGCGTGGAGAATCATGTCTCTCCACAATCGGCCATCCTTGTAATCAGTTCATGTGTTGATATCCCTCCAAGCCATGACAGAAGACTCAAGAATCTTCTCACGCTGTCTTCCTCTGTCTCTCTTTTCACAGATCTTTCCAATAGTCATAACATGCTCCATTTCTCCTCTTCTCATAACATGACAAAAAATTATGAATGTCTCCTTCTGATGTTTGTGATAAGTTGTCTTCGAGCACTCGCCTCTTTTAAAAAATATCTGGGTTGCTCTTTGCTATCCAAGGAATTCTAAGGATTCTTCTGTAAAACCACATTTCTGAGGCATCAAAATATTTGTCGGCTTGTTTATTAACTGTCGAGACTTCACAGCCGTAAGTTAAAACTGGCTCTATATAGCATGCAAGAATTCTTCTCCTTATCTCCAATGACATGGATTTACTGCCCATAATGGTCTTCATTTTGTAAAATGCAGTTTTGGCCTGTCCTGTTCTATTCTTTATCTCTGTGATACATCTTCCATCAGATGTTATTGATGTGCCTAGATGCTTACATTTATGTAGTTGTCCTTTAATAACACCTTTGATTTTTATTATACATTTAAGCACTATTCTTTTCTTGGAAATCACCATTACTTCTGTCTTTCCATTATTCTACATTTAAGCACTATTCTTTTCTTGGAAATCACCATTACTTCTTTCTTTCCATTATTCAAACTGAAGCCCACCTGCACCTTTACACCCCATTATAAAAATTTTAAAGAAATCAATAGTCTAGGGGAGGTTTTTGACATCTCCATAGAGTTTTTGACATCTCCATAGAGTTTTTTGACATATCCATAGAGTTTTTGACATCTTCATAGAGTTTTTGATATCTTCATAGAGTTTTTGATATCTCCATAGAGTTTTTGACATCTCCATAGAGTTTTTGACATCTCCATAGAGTTTTTTGACATATCCATAGAGTTTTTGATATCTTCATAGAGTTTTTGACATCTCCATAGAGTTTTTGACATCTCCATAGAGTTTTTTGACATATCCATAGAGTTTTTGACATCTTCATAGAGTTTTTGACATCTCCATAGAGTTTTTGACATCTCCATAGAGTTTATGACATCTCCATAGAGTTTTTGACATCTCCAGAGTTGTTGACATCTCCATAGAGTTTTTCCTCAAAAGGAGAGGCATGAGCCATCATATTTTTTTCTGTTCTGCATGTTCGGTACTCAAGCAGCAAGTGTTTAGCCATAATTTTACCAGTTCGACAGTTACAATCATCAGTGTCAACTATCTTTAGCTTATTGAACAAACCTAAGTGTTACAAGTTTGTCGATCATTAGAACATAGATAGCAATATTTTTCAGGTGTCCTGTCTATATTTTATCACTGTTTATTCAGGTTAACACCTGAAGTTGTATGTACACACAATTGCCCTTACCCTTTCAAACAACAAGTGTCATATTTAGAGTAATCATTATAGGAGCCCCAATTATAACTTAGAACTGATTACTCACATAAGAAGGAGACAAGCTACATTCTTCGGTCGTGTCATGAGAAGAAAAAATCTGGAGCAAATGGTAACAGTGGGAATTTGAAAGGGAAGGGAGAAGACGCTGGACAGTTTGTCACCATGGCATAAGGGATCATCTGTGTCAAAAGTGACTGGAAGTACACGAGACAGAAGGCTGTGGATAGACATGACTACCAATGTCACAGGGCATGAACTTGAAGAAGAAGAAACAACTTTTTAGAAGGTTTAACAGGGTATCATGTATCTGCTGAGACAGAAGCTACAATTAAGCATCAGAATGACTGCAAAATCACCTGGAAATCAAGGGAACAGCAGATCTTTAACTAGAATTTATGGACTGTCACTATAAGTTATAATTAGGACCCCTGGGTCCCAGGATTCAGAGGCAAAAGGTTAACAGCCTACTAAATTAGCAAGGATTACTTACCAGCAAAGGGTAGTAACTCCTGATGAGTACTGCAACAATACGCAGAAGTCTCATGACAATGGGGAAGAATGGCTTTTCAACAGGGGCAGGTGAAGGTGCTGGAGGCAGACCTTGGCGGTACTTGAGGCTTGGTGAAAACAGTTTTATCACTAGAGGACACACTCTTTCCTTCAACATGAAACCGAATTCTTGATGCTGAAAATCGCATTCAAGGGACATAATAAGTAGCACTTCATTAGCCTGTAAGGTTCTACAGTTAGTCTGGCTTTTTGTTAGAATTAGAGGTGGTGGTGGTGGAGGGATGGGGGGGGGGAGGGAATTATTATCATCATTATCAAGTACATCTAGCACGGCTGACCATACTTTTCCTCATCCTGCCATATCAACCAGCATGTAGCAGTTGAGTTGCTGATAGCCTTACATGCAGTGTCATAAAACTGTCAAGAATCTACTCTTTTTTTTGTGTGTGGGTCTGCCTCTATTTCTCTTTCCATAAATCTTTCCATAAATCTTTCCAGATGACACAACATAGTCCAGTTTTTCCTCTCGTCTAACAATGTAACCCCCCAAAAAATGATGACTGTCTCATTCTGATGTTTATGATAAATACTTTGGCTCATGAAAATCCAAACAATTAAATCCAACCACAGGATTGTCATTAACGCCTCAACAAATGGTGAAGATGTTCAAGTCACCACCCAGATCTCAGTCTTTTATGTTTTGAATCAATTCCACTTATGAACTTCTTTGATGCCTTTGTCTTAGATCCTCCAGCAACATGCTCTTGTCATCTCGGATGAGCCAGCCTAAAATGGATTATAGAGTCAGTGTGGTTCAGCTCCAGGCTTGTACATACCTTATTGTTGCCAATATTCTGCCTTGGCTTGCTTTGGGAAACAATTTTGAAAAATTGCCACTTTCAACGAGCATCCCCGCAGTGGAAGCTTGAGGTTATAATTGTGACTAGGTTATGTGCGCCATATAAAACTTATGTTAGTCTCCCCAGACCTCGCCCATATACACACTAACTCACTTCTGATTGGTAGTTCCTGAGCCCTGTGACCTTTGCACAAGATTACGGGGGTGTTCCACAATGCTGTTGATATCGCGTGTTGCATATTTCAGCACGGCAGTGCTTTTAACACTCTAAAAACATGGAGAAACTGGGTCTAACACAACATCCCTAGAGAGTGCTGCAACCTATTTCACAGGTATTCTCTTTCTCTGAATGAAAACGCAAATGCAAGACATCACAGAAATCAAACAACAGAGTGGCACACACCTGTAACCTTCAGGAAAGTCAACCAACCCAACAAATTTGTGAATGAAAAGTAACCTGTCTGTTTGGGGAGACTAATGTTAAACTAACCCAAAAAACTTCTTAGCTTTTGCTCACTACGAAGTAGCTCTGAAAAGAACTCTTGCAGTGTTGAAGCGATCAATGGAGACAGACCCAAATACTGTCCCGACCGGCAATTGGAGTCGTCTACTCGCCAGCCAATGGGCGAGCAGGTCACTGATCACATTCTGTCTGTCCAGATGACAGTGTTATACTGAGCTCTAGGAAGGCATGAGAATCACAGCTCATGGACCAGTAAGATTACAATTCAAGGCCAGGGATGAAATGCCCCCTCTCCACAGCAAAAAGCAGGTGCAGTGTTGTAGAGACCATGTGCTACCCAGGCATGATTCTTCTCTCCTGATGTATGAATGAAATTATGTCTGAAAGAAGGGAGACTAGAAGGTCACAATGTTAGACGAGCCTGGGAGCCCAATTCTAAACCCTCTGAAAATAAAGTTTGTTCTTTCAGTGGTTCAATCTCTGCATGCCTTGTTTACTCCACAGGAAGAAAAAAAAACTAATAGTTTTGGAACAAAGTGTGCTGCAGAAGCTGCCGTATCAGAAGAACAGTACAGTCTGCCCAGACAGCTTCTCTCCTGTACCAGCTGCTGACTGAGGCTAAGGATCTTGCATACAGCAGCAGTTTCTGAAACTACCGAGGAAGATCAGTAGTAGTTGCTCAAATTATAGAGGAGGAACAGAGCTTTGCCACAAAGTCTGTAGGGAGATAATGCTCGGCCACCATCACACTCTCTATAACTTCACCCTTATGCAACTCCTTTATAGGGCTAAGCTGGACTACAATGCATCCGGCAAAGATCTTCCAAGGGATTCAGAAACAACAATCCAAAGCAGAAAAATTTCTCCAGAAGCAATGTTTTAAAAATGGATCAAATGGACTAAAATCATAACCACATACCAAATTCAAAATTATAAATAATATATGTTGAAAATAAATGTCTCAATTGGAAAAATAATAAAGCAAATGGTGCTGATGGAATCACTGCTGAAATTATAAAAGGAGGTGAGCATATGTTATATTAACAAATTTATGAGTCACAAGAGAAGTTTAGAGGACAAAGAAATCCCCTCTTGAGTTGAAAGAACCATTAATAATACCTATATTTAAGAAAGAGAATTAAAAGTGTGAAAAATGTATAGAAATATCATTACTGTCTACAAGCTATCAGATACTATCAGTGGTACTGCTAAAAGGAATATAACCACATGAAGAACAAACAAACAAACTTTATTTTCAAAGGGTCACAAATTGGGCCACAGGCCCGACTTACATTCGGCCCTTCCAAACACCATCTTTCACACTGCAGTTGTATTTTATTAAAAAGCATGTTATATTCATATGATGATATGCATATTATGAATATCAACACACAAAAAAAGAAAAAAAGAAAAAGCACAAAAGCATGGGTGGTAAAATGCATGCACACACTAGCGCACGCACACACACACACCCGCTCACTCAAACACACCCACATACCTTCACACACACATAAACACACCCCCATTCACCCACATACATACCTACATACCCACACAAACATGCACATTCCACACACACACAAACATACAGGTATAGACAAATGTAGGCAGCTGAAACCAGCAGCTATGAACCTCAAGCTCTTGAAATGCTGAAGAAAAAGAAGAAAAAGAAAAAAGATGCTTTAGCCAAACAGGAAGCAAAAGCTGCATGTCAACTATGGTTATGTGCTATAAACACAGCATAAAAAGAGGGTCCGCCCTCAGCCAACCTGAATGAATGTTTCAGCATAACTGGTGAGTACTGACTCCACAAGTTCCAGGCCGAAGGTCCGGGTCATCTCGGTCATGCCAGTCAACCAGAACGGCTGATCCGCATTCACCAACTGGCACAGATCCTGCAAGTTTCGTCAATATACAAGATTATAATACAGGTTTATTTTGTTATACAAGTTTGGTTTATGTTCATTGAATACAGAGAAAATGCAGATTATAACTGTAGAAGTTCATGTTAAAAAAATGCTGATGCTCACTGGGGAATAATAATAATAATAATAATAATAAATCCCTTCTGAGATCAAAATTTGCTAACTTCACGTTAACAATAGTTTACTCTAGATTTATTTACATACTATCTTTACTATTTAACTTGCTTTTGTTGTTTTAATAACCAAAACACTCATAGCTACATCTATACATACATAAATACACATATCTAAAAAAGCATACATCCATCTATAATTCATATAAGGACACATACAAATTTCACTGTGGTGACATTTGCACCATTATCCCAGTCTGCAGTAACAAGATACCTGGGAAAATGGTATGACAGTTAGAGGAGGGAATTAAACCAAACAATACAAAGAATTGTGGAAAGAACAAGCTAACAGTAAACATCCACAAGACCCCATCAGAAGACTCAACAGAAAGCAACATACAACAATTGTCCATCTACTAACAGGACACTGCAGGCTCAACTGCCACATGCATAAAATAAAGATTGTACAGTCCCCACAGTGTGCCTGTCAAACAGGAACACTCTACAGACAGCTTCGAAAAGACACCTGGCCTCAAGAGCAAAGTGTGCAGAGCAAGCTATGGTGAACCATGAAGGACATGCTACTGACATACGAGTTCATAGAGGCAACCCAACTGATGGTCTGATCTGAGCATACGAAACCAAATGCAAAAAAAGAAGAAGAATAAGAAACGAAACTGCTGACTCCAAGCTGGGGCAGCACAGTTAGGATGTTTTGGTCATGTCTCCAGAATATGAGCCCTGGTAAAGTCAAAGGTTAACTACAATGAAAATAAACAAGCTACAAGCTACACAAAGATTTACTAACAGGGATGGTTATAAAACTGGCTACACGATCTTTACATTTAAAAATAGAAGTGTAATGATGAAGTACAGTATCCATATTCAATAGTCTCACAGTGTATGATTTTTTTTTACCCTGTTAAATTGAATCTTTTGTTTCTGCATATACCCATGTATGTATCATTCAAGTAAACTCTATGTTAGTTCCTGAAGGTTCAAAGATCTATGTATTTCACTTAAGTAAATTATAGCCACAATTTTGAACTTTCCAGGGAATAAACTGAGTTAGGTAAGATAAACTGGAAGAGATTACTCTATTGTTTTGATTAAGACATTTTCCTGAGTGGGTTCACTTGGGCTCCCCCATTAGGGGAACAAAGAAAAGACCCCCTGCTTCCCTAACAAGCATCTCATAAAAGGCAACTAATTAGAGGTGTTTCCTCTGAAGTTGGAGTGCATTTGCCTGAGGGACGAGAAACAAACAGACTGCACAGAATTAAACCCGATGTGAGAAATGGATGTGCATGCAAAACATATTCCTGAACAGGACCAAGGCTCAGAAGTAAATGAAAACTTTCTGACAAAGTTTAAAACTGGTGAAAGCAAGGAAAAAGAAGAACATTACATTATTAATTATTAACAGTTTTTAAAATATTGAACTTCTTTGGCTACAGTAGCTTCCCATGTGGGTTATGGAAAGTGGGAGGGGCACACAAAAACCAACTGCCCCTTAAAAACATGTGGTAAAAGATTACTATTTAGGGGTTTGCTTAAATCTGATGTGGTGGCCAAAAAAGGCGCAGATATCACAGCCAAGCTTTAAACCACAACGCAATATGCCAAATGCCTAATTTAACAGAAGAAGAATAGGAAGAGGAGGAGGAAAAGGAAGAAGACGAAGTAAGAAAATGAAAAGGAGGCGAAGAAGCAGAAGGAGCAGGAGGTGAAGGTTATAGTAACAAATGCACATACCTGAAACAACAAGTAGGCATCCCCTGCACATGGTCTGAGAGATGATGGTGGGGTCCGGCTTCCTGCTTTCAGTTCTTCTAGATTCACCGGCTCTTTGGGTTCTGCAGTGTGAAGACAACAACAAAGACAATGTTAAGGTACACAGGCCTTTCATCTAGGGGGGTGTGGGGGAAAAAAGATGCCAGTACCATCACAAACGGCCGGTGTGATGTAGACCACATCACACATTTGGTCTATAAAGATATGAGTCTGGGCCTATATGTCTGATGCGCCTCTGGCGTGTTAAGGATCTTCACCTTTTACTCACCACAAAAATTATACAAAGTGCTCGTACTCACCATAAGTTGCCTATAACAGTAGCTCTGAAAACAAATGATGTCTAAGAAAAGGTACCGGTACTGTGGATCATTGCGTACAGATACTGTAAAATGTTATTCTTTTTCTTCTTCTGTTTTTTTTTCTTCTTCCTGACACCACATACAGCACTCACCTGTTGTTGGTATTTTATCCTTGACAACACACACAGCACTCACCTGTTGGTATTTTATCCTTGACAACACATACAGCACTCACCTGTTGTTAGTATTTTATCCTTGACAACACATACAGCACTCACCTGTTGTTGGTATTTTATCCTTGACAACACACACAGCACTCACCTGTTGTATTTTATCCTTGACAACACATACAGCACTCACCTGTTGTTGGTATTTTATCCTCTAAAACAACCCGGTCAAAAATGGCTGACACCAGTTGTTTAGTGGCTGCAGCTGCAGTGTTGATTGTGGTGCTGTCTTTTGTGAAGTGGAGTCGGAAACACAACACCAGTGCCTAGACATCGATTAAACAACACAGTTTACAAAAAAAAAAGCATCAGCGCCTAGACATCAACTAAACAACCCAGTTAATCTTCTAATACAGTGATTCTCAAAATGTGCGCCGCTGCACCCCGGGGAGCTGTGACCTCTTCACAGGGGTGCCGAAAAATATTTGAAGATATAAAAGTTTAACTTAGTTGTTAGGTATACTAAGTGTGGCTACATGTTATAGTTTATAGTTAACTGAAAGATTATTCTGATTGCAATTTGGACAAATCCATAAGCGCTTGGATCCCATCTTCTGTATATCCTCAGCAAGTGGCAACTGATAAAACTTGTTGTGTGTTGGTTTACTATTCTTTTTTGGCTACCTGTATAGTGTTCCTGTTTGGCAACACCTCTTTTGACTTGAAGTTCTTGTAGCCTTTTCAGAGTTGCCAATTAAACATCGTCTCCTGAAACATTTTCTTCCTCCTTGAGAGCACTGAGAATGTCGGCTTCATCCACTGATTTTCCTGTACCTACCGTGGCCCTAAGCCAATCTGCTTGTTCATTCCCTCTTACCCCAGAGTGTCCTGGCAAAAAAAATGAAACTAATTCATTTTCAGATGAGATTTCATCAGTAACTCCAACCATTTTCTTCAAATCCATCTTGTTGTGGCTACATGTTGCCTTACAGCTCCTCCAGGAGAGGACAGTTTGGCAGGAAATGTTCTAGGGTCAGTTCACACACAAAGACAGTGGCAAACACCTGTTTGGCTAATACCTACAGTATTTCCCCAAGTAAAAGAGACTCTTATTTTCACAGATATAGGGTCTAAAAACATTGTACTTCTTATACAACATCAGACACAGACGAGGACAAACTAAAGAACTATCATAAAGACGAGAGTTTTGACAATGATGAGGAGTTTTCTGGATTCTGTGATGAATAAAATGTGAGTTCAATAACTTGACAACAATTTTTTCCCAAATTTCCAGTACCAAAATAAAGCTACCTAGGATCGTCTTATACTTGAGATCATCTTATACTTGTTGGCATAAGGTAATTTATGGGTGTTTGAGTCTTGTGTTGTCCAGTGCATAATTTAACGTTAGTGACCTGGTCTGCTCTGTTCAGGTTTTTGAGGAAATGTAAAAGGTAACAAAAATTAATAACACTCTTTACACTGTTTCATACACACTGACTGTTACTGATTACACACTGTGTACACAGGAACTCTGCTATACACAGGAACTGTGATTTAAATAAAATAGCCCAATCAATTCTGAGCAACCATTAAAATAAGAATAATTTGGGAAAGAGGAGGGCACAAGAATGGAAAACAAACAAGAGGTGTGAAAAACAAATTTTCACGAACATTCTGTGAACATTAACGCCATGCAGAGAAAGAATGGCTAACTGAAAAATTTGCAGTTTTTAAGAGATTTAAACTCTACTGTTTAGAGGAGAATGCTAGCCAGATGAGTCAGCAAAGTACCTAAAGCTGCAGGGAAACAGGAACTCAAAACACCAGTCCATTTTATCATACAAATTTTCCTATCAGTGTATATATCTAGAATGCGATCACAAGAAGAAAAGGAAGAAATTTACTAAGCCTGTCATGACAAACACAACAAACACAACATACACAACATACACAACATACACAACATACACAACCAGACACAACCAGACACAAGATACACAACCAGACACATACATCACCACTGGCTTACCTTAGCTAGAGATTCATGCTGGACAACAGAGTTAATGGTCAGCAATAAGATGGCAGTCTGAAGTAACTTGAGCTCCTCCAGGCCTGACTCCATCAAACGCCACAGCATGCCAATGATGGCATCACCAGCTGCCTAATAACAAAACGTAAGTAAGTAAGTTAATTTTACCCCACCAGGATATCACACAGAGCAACAAACACAAAGTGCCACCATGCGGGCGAGGATCACCCGTGGAGAGGTCCCGGAAACCTCGTTAAATTGTTAAGCTATATATAGGGTGGGACTTCAAAATTTAAAAAAAAACTGCATGTCACTAAGGGATGACGGTTATATTGTTGTTGCTAACAGATAACCATCACCGTCAGTTAAATACCGAAGCAAAGGTATAGCTGTGTGGTAGTTACCTTCTCATGGGTGTGAAATAACTAGCCTTCATTCAATTTACTACTACTGCTGCAGCCCATGCAACTAACTACTACAACACTACTCAACCTTTTCCTCCTCCTCCTCCTCCTCCTTCTTTTTTTTCTTCTTCATCTCCTAAATGTAGAATAAGCCTGCAGCCAATATTTAACAAACCCTTTACAGACCTGCTAGAAAACAGGTGGATTTTGCAGTAAAGTATTATACTAGATGAAGTAGCCAGTCTACTGGATGAGGTAGCCAGTCTCATCTCAACCTGCTCCCAAATGTCTTTTACAAGAATGGTCAGTTATCATTCTTGGCTTTCTGTAAAAGCCCTAGTTTGAATGTACTTCTTTCCAGAAAATTTGAGACAAGGCAGCCAGAGATGATGAACCGCCTGTAGGAAGTGGGTTTTTAACAAGGACAACCATGTACAATTACCCAAAAAAACCAAAGGGCTAACAAAAGCTGGCGTTGGTTCCTGTAAGGATCAACAACTTAATAACTGCAGAGAATAGAACAGTTTCAGTAAAACCTGCTTGGGAACTGAGGGAGTTAAATACCACATAAGAGGGAAATAACCTAGATATCACATGTCTGTTTAACAAAAATCATCACGTACCGTAGAGATGGCCTCATGAGAGATCATCCTCTGCACAGCAACAAGACACAAGGGCAGCAGCTTGGGGTTCTTAGTATCACAGCCCATCACAAACGGCTGGACCACTTCCACGCTCATTGGGAGAAGACCTAGGGACAAAGTCAGAACAAACTTGATTTGTTAAAGATACTTCTTAAACAATATAACTTATTTTAGAAATAAACATCATTGATTGTGTGAACTGTTGAGACTTTATCACTGTGTGGTTGGCTTTTAAGTGTGTGTGTGTGTGTGGTGGGGGGGGGGGGGGGGGGGTGGGGGGGTGGGGGGGGGGGGGGGGGGTGGGGGGGGGGTGTGTGGGGGGGGTGTGTGGGGGGGGGGGGGGGGGGGGGTGGGGGGGGGGGTGGGGGGGGGGGGGGGGGGGTGTGGTGGGGGGGGGGGTGTGTGTGGTGGGGGGGGGGTGTGTGTGGTGGGGGGGGGGGGGTGTGTGTGGAATGAAGTAGACTCACTGTCTCCCCAGCAAGCATGGTGTAAAAGGCAACTAATTAGGAGTTTAGTGAAATCAGATTGCTGGGTCTGAATGTGCAGATACCGCAGGTTAGCTGTAAACCACAACATAACATACCAATGGCCTTTTCAAAGTGAATGCAGAAGAAGGGAAAAAAAGAAGCAGAAAAAAGAAGAAGAAAAAGGAAGAAGAAAAAGAAGAAGAACAAAAAAAGAAGAAAACAAAGAAGAAGAAGAAGAAGAAGAAGAAGAAGAAGAGGAGTCACAGGATAAGAAGAAGAAGAAAAGTTGTTGGCTGCTGGGTTGGAGAGCTAATTGGTTAGTAATTTCTCTGGAGAACAGAGTGTTAACTCTTTAACTGAATGAGAAGATACTATGATACTGTCAGCCCTGAAAAAAACTCTGCATCTGTCGAGTTATTCTGGTTTAGAGACTTATCTTCAGACACCATAATAACGACTGTGTTACAGAGCTCTCCTTCTCATATCACAAACCAGTAACACAAGCAAGACCAGAAATGGAACTGTACATCTGCATTGAGTCATACCAGGATGTAAGCAGGTAAGGATTCTTCACAGCACAAATCATAACAACAGAAGAGCAGCTGAGATAACAAAAGAGACACAACATTATATCAACTAAAATATGAAGATCAACACAGATAAAACAGAAGTGATGACATCTCCTAACAAGAAAGAACCACCAACATCAACACTGATAAACATCAGTGAAAACAGGCAAAGGACTTTACATATCCATAGGGTATTTTTTCAGAAAGTGAAAAAATGGATAAAGAATTAAAACAAAGAAGCAAAGCAATAAAGCCACTTGAATCAAAGTACAAAGGGCACCAATACTGAAATACAAGCAAGCGAATATGAACACTAAAAGAGCACTGTTCAACACACTATTCTTACCAACACTGTGCTACCAGTGTCAAACATGGACATTGTCTTCAGAAGACAGAACAAAAATAATCATGACAGATATGCAATATTTACGTACATCATGAAGTTAAATAATGAAAGATCGACCTAGAAATGATGATATCAGGAAAAGAGTCAGCTCAGAACCAATAGTGAACTTTATCTATAAATAACAGATCAAGTAGTTCGACCATGTTACAAGATTGGCAACAGATAGGGCACCATAGGAAGCAATCTTATGCAGATACAGTGGTAACAGATCCAGAGGTCGACCACTCAGAAGACGGACTGCATACATTTCAGAAACACAGAAAAGATCTACATATGAACCGAACAGAAGAGCGGTTCGAGAGATCTCTTCCTGCCCTGATGCTATCATGCATTCCAAAAGCAGAGAAAAGAAAAAAGAAGAAAAGAAAATTATAAACACAGAAATTAACAGAATACTAGGACTCAAACCAGTCATACAGTTCACTAAAGAACAACAACAAAAATGATCTGCCCATCTGATGAGAATGCCCTACAATGAACTGCAAAATAGAGCCACGCTGAAGAAATGTAATGAAAACAGAGCAAAGAAAAGACCATGAAAAACACTGAAAGACAACATCAAGAACAGTTTTACAGTATACTAGAGGAACAGAAGAAGAGGAAGAGAAAGAATACAGACTGGCCGGGGTTATGTCTCGACTGGTAATATTCACTCAATTGTGTTATTTCACAGTCAACAGACCCAAACACTTTGCCCAGTGGAGACTACTAGTTGAAGGTCGTTTCCTTTACCGGCACTAAGTGCCGAACATGTTCCAGAGATCCTAAAAATATTTTAGCCATTGGTCAGTCTAGTAAAGAAGCCAGACGTTTTTCTTCAAAAATGACTTTGGCTCCCAAGTCGACTTAGCCTTACCAGGGTACCAGGTATAGTCCTGGAAAGTAAAGGCGGCTGGTGTGATGCTGATCACATCACCCATTAAGCGCCGACTGGTCTATAAAATACAGCTCTAGTGCTATCTGCCCAATATGCCTAAAAGTGTGGTACGGGTCCATTACTTTAACAATAAAGACAAACCCAAAAGGATATGTCTATGCAACAATCTGAATGCAAAGAACTGCAATCCTGATGATAAAATGCAATGTAGTTAACTTTATGTTGATGAATACATACCAGCAATGATGTCTTCACTTCAGCTGATGATAAAATGCAATTTAGTTAACTTTATGTTGATGAATACATACCAGCGATGATGTCTTCACTTCACCTGATGATAAAATGCAATGTAGTTAACTTTATGTTGATGAATACATACCAGCGATGATGTCTTAACTTCACCTGATGATAAAATGCAATGTAGTTAACTTTATGTTGATGAATACATACCAGCGATGATGTCTTAACTTCACCTGATGATAAAATGCAATGTAGTTTACTTTATGTTGATGAATACTTACCAGCGATGATGTCTTCACTTCAACTGATGATAAAATGCAATGTAGTTTACTTTATGTTGATGAATACATACCAGCGATGATGTCTTCACTTCACCTGATGATAAAATGCAATGTAGTTAACTTTATGTTGATGAATACATACCAGCGATGATGTCTTCACTTCACCTGATGATAAAATGCAATGAAGTTAACTTTATGTTGATGAATACATACCAGCGATGATGTCTTAACTTCACCTGATGATAAAATGCAATGTAGCTTACTTTATGTTGATGAATACATACCAGCGATGATGTCTTCACTTCACCTGATGATAAAATGCAATGTAGTTAACTTTATGTTGATGAATACATAACAGCGATGATGTCTTAACTTCACCTGATGATAAAATGCAATGTAGCTTACTTTATGTTGATGAATACGTACCAGCGATGATGTCTTCACTTCTGGTCGAGATGGTTCTCAGCTTCACCTGAACAGTTTCAGCAAACTGTGAATACATCACAAAAGAATTACAGTCAGTAACAGCAAGGTTATCCTTTTCGTTGCTATTTGCAAGCAGAGACTTCATAACTCCTCTTCTATTTAAAAACTCCATTCACAAGCTGTCAAAGCGCTACAGTGAGTGTAGTCAAGCTAGGCGACACTCAATAACTTCAACAACGGGCCTAGTTCTTTTTCTGCTGTTGCTACTTCTTTTTCTTTTTCTATTTTTCTTCTTCTTCTATTTCTCTTCTTCTTCTAAGTCTAATTCTCTTCTTCTAATTCTCTTCTCCTTCCTTTTCTTCTATTTCTTCTTTTTCTGATTTTTGTTACAAATGAAGTGTATCTTTAGGTGATTTACACATAAACACACACCTGTACTATATGACCAAACATCTTCTTCCTTTTATTACAAATGAAGCATACGTCTTAATGCGACTTAAAACGAAAAGCACATCTGCATTATACAATCCAGCAGCAGTAAAACAGTGGCTGCCACTTATTCTTCTTCTATCCTTTTTTTTTCTGCCTTTTATTACAAATAAAGCCTATGTCCATGGGATTTACAGATAAAAGCACACCTGCATTACAGGACATAAGAGCAGCAACAATACAGTGGCTAGATGGCTAGACAGTGGCTAGATGGCTAGAAAGTGGCTAGATGGCTAGACAGTGGCTAGATGGCTAGACAGTGGCTAGATGGCTAGACAGTGGCTAGATGGCTAGACAGTTGCTAGATGGCTAGACAGTGGCTAGATGGCTAGAAAGTGGCTAGATGGCTAGACAGTGGCTAGATGGCTAGACAGTGGCTAGATGGCTAGACAGTGGCTAGATGGCTAGACACTTCCCTGCCAGTCTGACGATTTTACGACTGCATACTGATCAAGGCGAATTTTCAGAGCTGACATAAGAAACTGGTAGGAGGACATATCCTGGGAAGTAAAAGTGGCCAGTGTTAAGTTGATCACACAGCCCCTGAATGTCAGCTGGTCTGTACATATATGCATCTAGCTTTAAAATGTGAAGACCATTGCACAATAAGTCTTATGAGTCACATGGCTAAGATTTTACTGAGAATAAGAAACAAAATTTAACCAGAAATCAGCAATGAACAATGTGGTTATATAAAAGGAAAAAGTACAAACAATGCCATATACATCCTAAGGACATTGTAAGAAAGAGCTATAGAAGTAAAGACTGATTTGTACTTATGCTTCATAGACTATACAAAAGCATTTGACTGTGTGAAGCATGAAGAAGTAATCAAACTGTTAGAAAAATTAAACATTGATAAAAAAGATCTATGAATAATAAAAAATATGTATTGGCAGCAAACAGCAGCTATAAGAATTAACAACTGTTTAGGTACATTTCAGAGCATAAAGAGGAGCGTAGGACAAGGATGTGTACTGTCACCTGATTATTTTCAAAATACAGTAAATATATAATAAGATATTTAATTGATATGCCCGGAATTGTGGTTGGTGGGCACTATATAGAAAATTTACTTTATGCTGATGACACAATTTTGATAGCAACAAGTCAGAAAGAACTATAGGAAATGATAGACACTGAGGTAATAGAAAGCGGAAGAATGGGCTTCAGTTAGAATAATGGAAAGACAGAAGTAATTGTGTTATCAAAGAAAATATTACTCCTAAATGTGTAACAAAAGTCAATGGTGTTATTTTGGGACAAGTACAGAAATTTAAGTGTCTGGGCACATGGATAACATCAGATGGAAGATGCATTACTGGTAAACAATTTCATGAGGCCTCGGATATGTGGTTTTACAGAAGAATGCTTAGAATATCTTCTACAGCAAAAAGAGCTACCAAGAGGTTTTGAAAGAGATGGGAGCCTGAAGACAACTTATCACAGACATCAGAAGGAGACAGTCATCATTTTTCGGCCATGTTATGAGAAGAGGGAGTGACCCAAATATCACTCCAACAGGGACAAACCCCAGACATCCTGTTTATTCTCGTAAGATCATTATAAGTGGTAATCATATGGCTATATCATCATCATCATCATCATGGCCCTTTGGGAGCAAGCAACGGAATCAGTATAGAAACTTGATTATTATGGCTTGGAGAGAATGAGGCACCTGCATGAACCCAGAGGGTCTGACCAGATCACTACACTCAAAAGAAAAGCAAGATGGACATATAACCAGATTGTGACCAGTACCGTCAGTACTGGAACTCTGCACTGGCTGCTGAAGATAAGGACGGAGTAGTACACATGGGAATGCTCCGTGTGCTGGGATGTAAATTCTTAACTCAACTCAACTCTACCTGCTAGATATGGCACAACTCTTTCTCCCTGGAAAAAAAAAAAAAAGGGGGGGGGGGGGGGGGGGGGACAGATCTACTGCCCCTAAAGAGAATGTCTTAAAAGGTGACCAATTAAAAACAGTTTTAAAGGTTAAAGTCGAGAGAATTGACTTTATTGCACCGGGTTTTATCCCATATGGCTTGGTCTAACTACGAGAATGGCTAGCCACCTTCCAAGAGCGACACACAGAACACGAACACCGTAGCTCCGCCGACGATCCCCAGGGATAATCGTAAAATTCGCACTCGTGAACTGAAGGGCTCAGCTGTGAAATGAACCCACAACCTTCAGAGTGTGAGGAATATGGCTTGACATTTCGCCACGAAGACACCCTGAAACTGAAAGTGTGTTAATCTGAAAGCCATACATAATGCAGCACAGATGTAAAACACAGCACTTCATGCCAACTGCTCGGGTAATTACCTTGATGAACTCTGCTGTTCTATCCATATAAAGTGATTAAACAACAACATATCACATACCTCTTTCACTTCTGGATGCTTCCGTTTACATTCTGCAGATAAAGTACGTAAGTCATTCTGCATGCTATCCAGTAACTTTTTTGCCACTGCTGGATTATTCTGTCCATGTCCTGCCATAGTGGGTAGGAACCGGCAGTTTCTCTTTGGATACCAATTTGTTTCTACAATGTCTACAAATTATTCAGTCCTGTAGAAAAAAAACAGAGGACAATGCAATTACAATCTGCTCCAAAAGTCGTGCTCTCAAACTTTAGGAAATATCTCAAAATCTCCTGCATAGTTGAACATAATTTTTTGCATATGGTCGTGGATTTCTCATCTAATTAGGATTTCATAATTCACAACTGCACAAGTGCTGCTGTTTTCTTACAGTGGTGAATGTCTTTGATCTTTGTCAAACAAATAATTTGTATACCCTTAAAACAAAAATATACAGTAACTGACATAAATCATTTACTTTTTATGAACTAATCAACAAGAATTAATGTTAATATTATTCTCAGCTTCATAGCAAACGGGTCACCCATAGTTACTCCGCTCCTGTGCCAATAAAAAACACAGAATGTTCATCACAGTCCCTTGTGGAAAGATTGACAGACTGCTGTCTCAGCATATGCACTAGCATACACATGCATTAAAAGCATACGGTAGCCTGACATAAGAAATGCAGTTCATCATCGACGGTAGCAGAGGTAACCAAAAAATCAGCAGTTGCACACGTGATCAATTATAATCACATAAGGGCACCACCAATTTTGTGACGACAGGCCGCGCGCCATTTTCTGAATCTACAATTCACAACACCACGTTGGTCACAGTAAAGAAAAATTCCAAATGATATCCGCAGCTCACAGGGTCGCACCATGCACTCAATTCAGTAGATAGGCAAACAACAAGAATTATGGCAGTGACGACATATCCACTTCACTAATCACACTAAGTGTACCTTAGTTTTTTGCATGCATTACCTGTAAAATGCAGGAAATCTGATGTTTTGCCAAGTTTGTGTCAATCCTGTCAATATTTGTTCAAGCTCTGCAATCTTGCTTGTATCATCATCATCATCAGGTGCCTTGCCGACTGGCGTGGGCGATCATGCCTCTCCATAATCTGCGATCTGCTGCAGCATGTATCAGTTCGTGTGCCGACACACCTCCATGCCATGCAACAAGACTGTCAAGCATCTTCTCTCGTTGTCTTCCTCTATCTCTCCTTCCACATATCTTTCCAGTGATCACAACATTTTCTATTTTCCCTCTTCTCATAACATGGCCGAAAAATGATGACTGTCTCCTTCTGATGTCTGTGATAAGTTGTCTTCGGGCTCCCGCCTCTTTCAAAACCTCTTGGTTGCTCTTTTTGGCTGTCCAAGGTATTCTAAGCATTCTTCTGTAAAACCACATCCCCGAGGCCTCCAGAAATTGTTTGGTCTGCCTACCGATTGTCCAGGATTCACAGCCATATGTTAAAACTGGATGTATGTAGCAAGCAAGAATTCTTTTTCTAACTCTCAATGACAAGGATATATTGCACAAGATGATTTTTATTTTATAAAATGCAGTTTTTGCCTGTACTATTCTGTTTCTTATCTCAGTTATGCATCTTCCATCTGATGTTATCCATGTGCCCAGATACTTAAATTTCTGTACTTGTCCTAAAATAACACCATCAACTTTTATTACACACATAGGAATAATTCGTTTCTTTGATACCACCATTACTTCTGTCTTCCCATTATTCAAACTGAGGCCCATTCTTCCCCTTTCTAACACCACAATGTCTATCATTTCCTGTAATTCTTTCTGACTTGTTGCTATCAACACTGTGTCATCAGCATAACGTAAATTGTTTATATTGTGCCGGGCATACCAATTAAAGCTCTCATTATATATTCACTGTATATTGAAAACAAATCAGGTGACAGTACACATCCTTGTCCTACGCCCCTCTTTATGCTTTGAAATGTACCTAAACAGTTGTTAATTTTTATAGCTGCTGTTTGCTGCCAATACATATGCTTTATTAATCGTAGATCTTTCCCATCAATGTTTAATTTTTCTAACAGTTTGATTACTTCTTCACTACTTACTTCTACTACTACTTCTTCTTCAAAATCATGCCTCAAAATCATGCCTTGCTTGTGTACACTCTGAAAATCACTGGTGAAACCGCATGATCTTCTGGTAGGCCTGCAGCAATACTGCATGAATCTGAAGTCCATGTACCCAGGCTGAGGGCAACTATACGTGAATGTAGGAAAACTGATAATCCAATTTACCAGCCAGGGATAGATCTCCTTCTCCATGAGGGCAGACATCAATATGTCATTTCTGACTCTACTGTAGGCATCCTCAAGATCAACAGCTGTCTTGATCATTTCCTGTCTATTCTGGAACCTCTCATAAACATCAAAAGTAAGAGTGGCTGCATTTAAGCGGGTATCATCCCCGTGTGGGTTCCAGGGCCCTATTACAGGGAAAGCAAGAATAGACCCACTGCCTACCCAAAAGAATGTCATAAGAGTCAACTAACTGGGAGCTTCCTTTAAAGTCAGAGTGCATCTGCCTGAGAGGCAAGGAACCAGCAGTATGCAGACAAATGAGTCAGATCTGTAAAATGGATGCACACGCAACACTCAGGTTCTGGAACAGGACTAGAGTCCAGAAGTAGATAACCAACCAGAACTTTCCGCCAGAGTTTACAGCTGGTGAACGCGAAGAAGAAGAAGAACCGGGTATCTTTCCCTAGCCAGTAGCTGCCTAGACCTCTTGGCAGCAGCTCTTCTCTTTCTGAAAGTCTGTGCAGTTTAAAGGCAATAATCTTTTCTAGCACTTTGCCAAACGAATTTTGTTGAGTAATAATCCTTAAATGAGTCAAAAATTATGTAATTCAAATACTGCTTGTGTTATGTTTTATATAATACACACACACACACACCCACACACACACACACACATACACACACAAGCATGAACACACACACACCAAAGTGCACTGATAAGGAGGGAGATTAGGTAGAAAAATTATGTGCACAGTAAAACCCAAGCTTCATGTAAATAAACTGTAGAATAAAAAGCGTAAATAATTTCGGACTCTCCCTAGTAGTTGCTAAGGGGTTCATTATCCAACACAATAGTTATTGCCATCAAATGCAAAAAAATTAGTCATTTCCACCCTACATTTTACTGGGACTCATGAGCATCCATCTTTTGTCGGCTGACACTATAATTTGGGCTCTACTGGCAAATCCGGACGAAGAATAAACAGCCTTGGACGACTTAGTCAGAGTTCTCTCCCGTCGCCGCACTCCAAACAGTGATCGGAAAAGCCACAACGAAACAAAGAAGACAGTCACGTCGACATCAGGGCTGCCAATGCTTGGTTGTTTCCCCCAGATCTGGGGTTTTTTTCGACGCTGCAGGACAATTCTGGGTGTTTTTTTTTTTGGGTGTGTTTTGTTTGTTGGTGTTTGCCGATTTGTATGCTTTAATGATCGATAAATTTGCGTGGTTAGGGGGGTAGGGGTTAGGGTTAGGGAGTAGGATTAGGATTAGGGTTAGCGGTAGGGTTAGGATTAGCGTTAGATTTGACAATTTTGACGCCGGAGTTCCCTATAATCGCGCACAGTCCCATACACACACACAAACAATCGAGGGCCTCTGGATGCTGGTCAAACGCACAATTCGCCAACGATTGGGGGCACCAGCCGCACGCTATTGGCGTCATATTTGGCAGAGTTTCAGTGGCGCCACTCCCACAAACATCATATTGTCGGCCAGTATTTCGAAATCCTACGTCAAAATTTTCACATCTAACCCTAACCCTACCCTAACCCTACCCCTACCCCTAACCCTACCCCTAACTCTAATCCAACAACCGCATGATGATGACTACACAACCATTCACAATGCCTCACGCAACCGTACGCAACTGTGCACGCAACCATATGATGATGCCATGATGTCTCACGCAACCGTACGCAGCCCTACACGCAACCGCAGGATGATAGGTAAGTGTGTCGTTTGTTTCGTTTGTTTTCCGATTACTGTTCGGAGTGCGGCGACAGGAGATAACTCTGACTAAGTCGTCCAAGTTTATTCTTCGTCCGGATTTGCCAGTAGAGCCATAATTTGTCTTTGGTGATATTCGCCACTCAAGTATTAATATCTGCACTTAGAACTAACTTACAGGCTTCAATAAGGTATCAGTACATTGGATAATTTAATATCTATGCAGCTAGTATGGTTTCTTCATTGGTAACGATCCAATATATAACACTTCACTAGCATTACTAATTTTAAACATCATAGCCATAGAGCCATAGACAGACAATTCTCCTTCTTTAGACAATTCTCCTTGCACTTTCACTGACGTATAAACAATCGCATAATAAATAATGCACATGTCTATGGTAGGTAAAAGAGCTGCAGATTGTACAGTTAGTCTCAAATCGATATTCTGAGAAATGAACAGAGTTCAGTCATAATAATTAATAACCTGACTAAAATAACAAATCAAATAAACACTGAAACATAGCAGACGATAGAAAACAAAGTGGGCGGTTTTTGAACGGTATGACTTTGTTTTCTATTAAAGAAAAAATTTATAACTTCTTACAATCCTTGTCCGATTTTGCGGGGTTATCTTGTTGTAATTTATGAATATAATCCAAAAATAACGGTTGGGAAACAATATTTGTTGGTGAGATTAATCAAACACAGGGGGCTGCCATGTTGGTACTGTGACGATGTCAACGAAAGAACAACTACTCTAACTGTACGCGACCGCCGTACATAGCTACATTCGACCCTTATTTTTCATGGATTCACATGTGGATTGAGTCCTTAAGAAAGAGAATAGGGGCTTTTGAGGTGAAAGGCTATAGAAAGATTCTCAGAATATCTTGGACAAAGAAGATGAGAAATATTGGCATATTAAAAGATCTGAACATCAAAGAAGTTTGGCTAATAAACAGCATCCTCTCTCGAAAGCTGAAATATTTTGGTCATTTCAAGCGCCACGACGGACTGGAAAAAATTATAGCAGAAGGCATGGTACCACGAAGATGGGCACAGGATATAAGTGACTCCTTGAGTGGAAAGTGCATGAGGAGGAGTGAATTGGCGAGAGACCGAGTTTCTTTCAGGCAGACTGTGATGAGAGCGACGTTCTGCAAAGGACCTGCTACATGATGATGACATGTGGATTGGCACCTGAGACAACAAATCATGTCCTCCAAGTCTGTCCCAAATACAACATATCAAGGCAAAACTTTTGGTCAAGATAAACATCGGTGCAAGACAAATTTTACAGGTCGCTGAGTGAATTACAAAAGACAGTGATGTTCATACTAGAGACAAAACTACAGATATATATAATCTATTTCAAGCGAACGAAAGAAGAAGAAGATGAAGTTTTCATGGAAAAATTTCTGTCAGCTGACCTTTGGTTTTTTCTACTTTGCGTGCACGGATTGTAAACTCTGACGGAAAGTTCTGTTTGTTTGTTTACCTGTAGTCTTGTCCCTGAAACAAATTTTTCGTGCACATCCGTTTTACAGATATTTGTATGCAGACTGCTGTTTCTTTGCCTATCGGGCAGATTCAGGGCGACTTCGAAGGAAGCCTTCAATACGTCGACTCTAACTACATGCTTGTTGGGAAGGCATTGGGTCCAAATTTGTTTTCCCCCACAATGGAAAAATATAGAACCGAACGAAAAGTATCCCAGAACCTACACGGGAAAATCTACAGTCTGACTAACAACACAAAATATTCTGGGATGATGAAAGATATCAGAGACTGTTAAATAAAAATATTATTGATACAACCAAAGTGCTTGAGGAAAAAAAATTAAAAACTCTTAGAAAACAATCAAATTGTATTCCAGTTTATCCCGGCTCTCCTCTAGTGGCCTACGGGCAGGATGGTACCCTCAAGGACATTCTAGTGAAGAGTAGGTTACGCCCCGCGTCTGAGCTCCATTTCGGCACAGTCTCTTGCCACAGACCTGTATGCAGAACCTGTCCATATGTGGTCCAGGTGGCAAGTCTAGAATTACCTAACGCCACCGTCCACATACGTGAAGCATTCTATTGTACCAGCCGCAATGTCATTTATGCCATCAACTGCAAGAAATGTGGCATGAAATGCATTGGTGAAACAGGTCTACGGCTGGCCGACAGGTTCAGACAACATCTTTTGGATGTGCAAAATGGTGCTCTGAAATCAGTACCGTTGCACTTCAATTCCCAGGATCACCAAGGTGTCCTCGACATAGAGGTGACAGCCATTAAATCTAGCCATTCCAGAGACAGAGTCCGCAGTCTCTTGAGAATCGCTTTATTTATACTCTGGGGACTTTAACACCCTCTGGATTGAATTGCCAACACAGTTTTATTTAAACTCCTAGGGGATTGAACTGCCCTCACAGTTTTATCTCTAACCCTCCAGTTATGTCCCATGGTACTCTACATGCGGTATTTATTCCATGTATTCCCCCCCCCCCAACCGACATGTGTAGTCATTCTGCTGAGAAACAACCGACCCGGCTGCTTCAAGATACCAGCTAAGTGATTTTGTGTTTCTGTGTAGTATTGTTTCATTTGTATGTGCTGACGAAGGCTCAGTAGCCGCAACGTTCACGTTTTGTTTGTATTTGTTATATTGTGAAGCTTGCTTACATGCTTTAATACTTTTCGTTCGGTTTTATATCTTTTCAGGAAATGAGACTTGCAAAAAAATGGAACAACGCTAAAACAATGCACCTATTCATTATCATTACCAGAAAGCAAAACTTATCAAGGGAAAGTACAAGGAATTGTAGAGCGTTCAAAACAACAGAAATCATAAATGAGACCCCATTAGCAGACTCTAAAGAACGCAACACAACCATTTTCCGTCTACGAACAGGACACTGAAGGCTCAACTACCACATGCATCAAATAAAGATTGTACAGTCCCCACAGTGTGCCTGTCAGACTGGACCACAAACACCTGAGCACATTCTGCTGATCTGCCCACTCTACATACAACTTCGAAAAGAAACAAAACTGCTGGCCTCAGGAGCAAATTGTGCAGAACAAGCTATGGGGAACCATGAAGGACCTGCAGCTGACATGTGAGTTCATAGAAACAACCCACCTGATAGTCTGACCTGACCAAACGAAGCTTAACGCAAAGAATAAGAAGAAATAAAATATAAGTGAATAAATATAGATAATCAGTAATGTCGCCACTATTTCGTTCAGTTAGAAAAATATAGCTTTTGAAATAAATATTTATTTCTATATTTGGCTGTTTATGTTTATTGTTTATTCGACGTATAAACATCATGGCACACGAGTGTAACCCATAGGCCTAAGTACTCCGTTCTACTTCCGACTCAAACCTGAGTCTGAAGTTTTACGTGCAGTGCAAGAACTCTGTTGCACGGGCGAGGATCGTGAAATACTTTGGGTAGATTTTTTAAACACCAAGTTTTGCCCGGGCAGCGCCGTTAAGCTACTCTTTTTCATTCCCAGCTGCCAAGAGATTTTTTTACGTGCGCAAAAATACACACGGGTGTCAGATTTTACTACCTAGAGACCAGGGGAAATTACCTGAAGTCCATGTGAAAAAATCCCAGCCTTCACCGGGGCTTGAATCCGTGACCTCCAACACTCGAAGCGGACACCATACATCGAGACCACTCAGTCCCAATCATAAACTCAATTTTTAAGTACAAATATAAACAGAAATAAATTGGGGATCGAACCCACGATATTTGCTTTATGAGCACGACGCTCTAACCAGCTGAGCTAACCGGGCCGTTGCTCGTGTGTGCTTTGAATCATTAACATTCGCGAGCAATAATATTACTATAACAACTAGACGTCGCGTATCCCATCGGGAAAACCTGCATTAAAGACGACAGCCTCCGTGTTATCATGCATGGATTGTTATTTCCCTGGCAGCAAATAATCTTCTCTAATAGCAGCTCGACCTTATCTGGTCAACGCTTTTAAAGTTTTCGCACACATTGACCACTGCTGATGAGTCCTGATATCAGAGCGGTGACAGGGTGTCTCCAGCGTGAGTCCATAACTGAAAATGACATTTTCTGTCTCTAGATCTAGATTTCTTCATGCTTGTTTTATTGATTATAGCAAGGGATTTGATTCTGTCCAACACAACAAACTGTTGACTTTTATCAAAAGTATGGGGTTTCCAGCGTATTTAGTGCTCTTCTCTTCTGCCTTTCTATCCCCCAATGGAGCATAGGCCCTCAACCAACTCACGCCAAGTCGTTCTATCCTTCGCCATTGCATGGAGCTCTCCCCATGTCCTCCCAATCTATCTAACCTCATTCTCCAGCTCTCTTCTCCATGTGTTTTTTGGCCCTCCTTTATTCCTATGCCCCTGTGGGTTCCAATGCAAAGACATTCTAGTTATGCTGTTCTCCTGTTTTCTCAGTGTGTGCCCTATCCAACGCCAGCGTCTTTTCCTCACTTCCTGATCCACTGGAGCCTGTTTAGTTCTCTCCCAAAGTTCTACATTAGTTATTATATCATACCATTTTATTCCCTCTATTCTGCGCAGGCACCAGTTAATGAATGTCTGTAATTTATTAGTAATTGCTTTGGTTGTTCTCCATGTTTCCGCCCCATACAATAGTACTGATTTGACGTTAGAATTAAAAATTTGTAGTTTAGTATTTCTTTTAATTTCTTTTGACCTCCACAAATTCCCTAGTGCTATGAAAGCCCCTCTTGCCTTTTGTATTCTTATTTTAATATCTCTATCAGTTCCTCCATCTTTATCTACATTACTGCCTAAATAGGTGTACGACTCCACGTCTTGGAGTGGGGTGCCATTAAGAGAAACCACATTACTATTTGCCTGATTTATTCTCATTATCTTTGTCTTTCCTTTATGGATTTTCAGACCAAGCTGCTGTGATCTCGCATTAAGTATATTTAATTTATCTTGCATCTGATTCCGTGAATGGGACAGAAGAGCAATATCATCAGCGAAGTCCAGATCATCAAGCTGTTTTGTAGGGGTCCACTGAATTCCATTCTTGGTGTTAGCAGTTACTGTTTTCATAGTCCAGTCTATAGCCAGTAAAAATAAGAGAGGCGACAAAAGACATCCCTGTCGCACACCTGTTTTTATTTCAAATGCATCTGTTAGCTTTCCCTCATGAAGAACTCGACATTTCATGTCTTTATATGTTGCCTTTACTAAGCTGATAATTTTCTGTGGGATTCCATAGTGCCCCATTAATTTCCAGAGAGATTCCCTATCTATGCTGTCAAATGCTTTTTCATAGTCTATAAATCCAATGTAAAGTGGTGAGTTCAGTTCAATGCTTTGCTCTATTATAATACGTAATGTGGCTATCTGATCAGTACAGGATCTGTTTGACCGAAAACCTGCCTGCTTATCTCTTAGCATTTTATCAATAGCATCTTTTAATCTTTCCAAAATAATTCTACTTAATATTTTTCCAGGAACTGACAGCAACATAATTCCTCTATAGTTTTCACACTCCTGTAGATCACCTTTTTTGGGCAGTTTCACAAGATATCCTTCTCTCCAGTCTGCTGATATTTCTTCGGTCTCCCAGACTTTACTGAATAATCTATGTAGCAATTCTGTTGATGGGTTATAAATACAAACACATCAAAATACGCTTTATCTAACAAAATTTTACTTAATCTAACAAACTGACATACTACCAGCTTGGATCTGAACAATCCTGTTGAGCATGCTGAACCACCATCAGCTAACTCTTTTAAACTGCTATCTCTAATAGATTTAAAAAAAAATTATAGATTAAAAAAAAAAGATCCATGTACCACCAATTTCCCCAAATAATTTTTTAACGGAGCTACCACCAATATCCCTAAAGATAAAATACTCCCCACCCAAAAACCGTCTATGGTTATAGACACAAAGATGAAACCACCTGAGCCACCACCAATATCCCCTAAAAAGGAAATACTCCCCCACAAAAGACCCCCAGGCATCGTAAAAGACAAAATATATATATATATATACAAAAACCAAGCAGCTGAGCCACACGAATGACGCAAAGAAGCAACAATCAAAAACCCATCCATCATTTAGTGATGTTTTTTTTTGGGGGGGAAACCTGTCCACCACACTATACACAACTATAAACGTTATAAAATTATCATCATAAATAATACAACGATAAGATGCTGAAACAGGGAAGAAAAAAAAATCCACATCTTCTGGCCAGTATGGGGATCGAACCCACGACATTCGCGTTATTAGCACGACGCTCTAACCAACTGAGCTAACCGGCCGTCATAATTGGGATCGTTATATTGATGCCATACACAAATATTAATAGTCCTTTATATTTCAACAGCATGTATGTTGGTTTTGCTGCCTTGATAGAACGAACCGATTATCACTTAGACTTCAAGACACACTGGATAGTAATTTTCCCATGTGGTTTAGGGGGTTCCATAAAAGACAGGGGGTGGGGGTGGGCGAGAATGTTAGAACGGGCGACTGATTATGGGTATCTCCTTCAAATCTGAATTGTAGACCAAGTCTGCATGCTTCACAAGACCTACTGTATTTATTTCCCGGAGCCTGGCTGTGATACTTTATAAACGTTTCATTGAAAACCTTTCTAATACTTGACTTTGAAAAAAAAATGGGGGGTGGGGAGCAGGGGGGGCCTCTTTTTTTTTAAAGCCTTCATCTGTTGTAGACTTGAGAAGAAAGTCCTTAACATTCACACTTGTTCGGCTATTTAAAACTATTTTCCATTAAAGACAAATTATACGAACCAAAAATAAATGTAACTGGCCAGTATGGGGATCGAACCCACAACATTCGCGTTATTAGCACGACGCTCTAACCAACTGAGCTAACCGGCCCCTATATGATTTCTGTATGTTTCAGAATTAATTCCCTTCTTCTTAAGACTTACTTTTTAACCGTACAAGAATATCACACAGTGACACAAAGTTCCACCATGCGGATGAGGATCACCAGAGAGGTCCTTAAAACACTGTTTAACCGTTAGATTATTTATAGGGCCCCCTGCAACAACCAGGGTCGGGGCTTTAAAATAGCGAAAAATGCATGCGACATTGAGATGGTATAACTTCTTCTAATGGGTTTCACTGTTAAAACGAAGGTTGGCACGCTGTTGTGCTGTGGTTGAGATAGAATGTGATAACTCCACCTTACAGGCAGTCACAGTTCATGTCATTTCATTCAATAAATCCTTAGTGACCATAGGAACTTCCCGCTAATCAGTAACCTGTTGGGAAATGTGACTTGCCATAAATAAAAACTGCATTCTTATAAGTGTATGTCATCATCATCATAATCAGTCTCCACTTCTGCCGTTAAGCGTTGTGGGGAGGACCCGTTTGCGATCCGCTGCTTGACTGGCAGCAATGGTTTCTGTCATTTCCAGTGTTGCCACTTTAGATGTTTTACATCCAGATTTATATGTTTTCCCTTACATTTAAATGGTTTTTTTTTTTTTGGACGTTTAGATGATAGATGTTTTTCTAGATGTTTTTTTTTAATTTGGAGTTACATATTTTATAGATGTTTTTCTTTCGCTTATCAGTTTAATAATTACTGTGTAAAATTGTTATTACAATATTTTTGTTTTTGTCTGGCACGTACATTCTGACAACTGCGATTACTTAAACTTTGAACACTCACTGGGGTCAACGCTCAAATATCTGGCAGCCCTGGTACTGATTAAAATAGCACGTAAATCATACTAAATTTTTTTCAACCGTATCCTCACTGTGCTGACTTTGCGTTTCTTTTTTGTTACTTTTTTTTTTTAAATAATTGCTTACCTTCATATGTAGCTTTCACTTTGAAAAACCTTTGAACATGCCAAAAGTAAAGTGTGAGCAAAAATTTCGGAAAGAGTCGTTGCATGATGACAAAATTGAAGACTGGGTAATGGCAGTTCCTGTGGATATGGCCAAAACTCGTAAGTACTGCAAGTGTGATATGAAAGCGAAAATACAAGACTTTAAGAATCATGGAGAGACTAAAAAGCATAAAACTGCAGTTTCATTCAAAGATATTACATCGATGACATCTGTTTTCAGAACTACACTGACAAATGAATTATCAAAAGTTAAAGGATCGGTCGCAATGTTTTTAAGTTGTCACTGTGCAATTTCAAACTGTAGCCATTTGATTGATTTGTTTAAATACATTATTTCTGATAGCAAAGTTATGAATGATGTAAAAATGCATCGCGGCAAGTGTACACATATTATAAGAAATACTTTGTGTTCTCAGCTCAAACAAGATTTAATCAGTGATATTTCTACAAATAAATACAGTTTGTTATTAGACGAATCAAATGATATTTTGGTGCTGAAAGTGCTTGGTGTGTGTATTATATATTATAGCAACAATACAGACAAAGTATTGAAAATCTAGATCTATGGAAAAACATTTCACTCTTTTCTGTGAGCAACATACTTCAGCCAGTAAAGGACATACCTAAATATTGTGAAGTTATGAAATTTTTAGGGGCTACTGATAATAATGTCGCGGCAGCAGAATATCAGTTAACCAAAATACACTTAGTTGAATGGACAAACAAAACAGAAACTGAAGCGTTTTGGAGTGAAGTGAGACAATTTAAAGACGCCTCATCAAACAGTTCATTCTGTAAGCTCTTTGAATGTGCCATGTCTGCCATACTACCCCACTCAAATGCTGACGTAGAAAGAGTTTTCAGTGCTATGAATTATATTAAATCTAACCTAAGAAACAGGATGAAATTTGACTTTTTAAATGCTATCTTGACAATAAAATTCGGCCTGACGAGAGTAGGAAAATGCTGTTCCACTTATCAGCTCACTGACTGTGTATTAAAAGAAATTGGAACAGCTAAAGTATAACAAAGTCATTTTGGATCTGAAGTTTCAATTTCATCATAAAAGCTAAGTTTATCCTGTGGGTCTTGTGAGGCAGACATCAGTGAAGATGAGGACATGATTCTATAGTGTAAGTCATATCATTAGATATGTGTGGCGCGGTGATTTATGTCACAGGCGTGGGGGGAAGTTAAGCCCAACTCGACGTGTATAAGGAGATACTCCGTACGTCACTCGGGGCGCCAGTCCTTTACTATCCTTGTTGTACGGAACCTCACGCAAGACCCCTACAGCACGTCCTCGTCGTGCGCCACGGATAATGTCTCAAATGAGCATTAACAGAGCTGTCAGGGGATCTCGGAGTTCGGCGGCCCCCAGAGGTGATGTGTCCTTGTGGCCCTCATCAGCCCGCCCCCAAACGCTTGGGTGAAAAATGTTACCAAAACTCATTAGGAACATGAGTAGGTTTGCCAAACGTACAGTCAAATTTACAACCCTTGGTTAAAAGACTGCGGAGACTGTTAACCCTCAGTGTCGTCGACACCGCGCTGAGGTGCACCACAACAGCAACCATCCATAGGCGGACCATCCTTGTACATCCTCGGCTAACCCTCAGTGTCGTCGTCACCGCGCTGAGGTTCACCACAACAGCAACCATCCATCGGATGACTAAGCCTAAATGTCCGACAAAACTAGATCATACGGATCAAAATCTGACCATCAAAATTTGTATTGAACTGAAAAAGACCGAATGTCCACACCCAAAGACCCCACTCGCCCGAGTGTTGGGACAAAACTGATAACGATATGCCTGATGCAGGATGTAAAATTCTGTCGGGCTAACGGCTCGTCAAAGAAATCTAACGTGCGAAGAAAAAAGAAATGTACCTATCTGTGTGGTCACAAAAGTCCAAAACCCACGGGCTGCTCCCCGCTGACTTCCAGAGGGCGCAGCCCCTGCCGAGCGCGAGGCCTGATACGGTTGTGAGGTTAAGCAGGCATGTGCAGGACGTGACGATTCATTGGGTGAGCCCAGAACCAGAGCGTGATGTGCCGGCTCTGCATACATGGATGCCTCCTTGGATGGCGGGGAATGCCCATGTTCTGCCCCTGCCTTCCCTTGAGGGCTAACTGTTCCACAGGGGGCTGACCCAAAGGGGTACTCCGGGGGCAACACCTGCGGTGTGGACACCACACACATCAGGCAACGTCTCGACCCACAAAAAACAATGGCCACAGTCAACCTAGAAATAGACCTGACGTCTTCCCTCGAAGTCAGCGTACAGCTGCCCATGAGGCAGGGAAATGAAAAACGGTTGTACACGCAAAAATCAGGTCCAGGTGAAAGCCAAAAGTCCAAGTGGACGATTAACCGGGACCTTCCACTGGAATTCACAGCCGGTGTTCGATAATAATAATAAAAAATTAGATATGTAATTTTTTACTCGCCATTTTGATGTTTTTTGTAGATGTTTTCCTCGCAAACTCAGATGTTTTTAGATATTTTTCTACTCTCTTCTGTATGTTTTGTGCTGTTACTGGATTAATTCAGAGAAAAGTGGCAACACTGAACATTTCGTGTCGATATAGAAGCTCTTTAATGTCATTAATCCATAACCTCCTTGGACGGCCTCTTTCGTTCACTTCAGATCCTTTTATGTGTACCGCCTGCATTGCTAGTTGTTCTGGCCGAATTCTTACTAAATGACCAAACCATTCTATCTTCTGTTTCTCAATGATTTTGCTGCATGGTGTTGTTCCTACAGTCTGTCTGATAATATCATTTCTAACTATGTCTTAGATGGTTTTGGGTTGGCGTTTTTTCTCAAGCATCTCATTTCACAGGTGTTAATTTAACCTTTGAAAATGTCCAAGCCCGGTCGCACAGTGTTGGTAATGCAGTTTACAATCTGCTTTTTTTTATTTTGGCGCTCATACTTATGTTTGAATGTCCTAATAACAATGTCAGTTGGTATATAAGTGCAATGGCTAGAGTGCTTGTCGAAGAGGCAAAAGCACACTGGTTTACCCAGGGCCAATAACACTCGAGACTGCTGGTGGGGGGGGGGGGGAGGAGTCTTTTATAACACCCTTGTAACTATTTTGGTACCAAGGAACTTATCATACGTTTCTTTGTATTATTTCTTTCCTTCTTTCCGTTTTCTCTCCCCCCCCCCCCCCCCCCCCGATCCGAAATGGAACTCAGAACCTATACATGGCAAAGAAATTCAGTGGTTGTCTTGTTCTATGTTAGAAATTAATCCAGTACTTAAATTTTTTACGACCACATCTCGTCGGCTTCAAGATTGCGTATGGAATTCTCAGGAGTTTCCCGAGACCGTATCGTACCTTCTTCTTCTTTCGTTCGTCTGAAATAAGTTGCTTTACTCAGCAATTTTGTCTCTCGTATAGATTTGGCTGTCGTTTTCAGCGCAATCATTGTTCCATAGTCTTCAACTTTAACTGTTGTACTTTCTGGCAAATTTTCAACAGTTTGGCCCGCGAGTAAAGCTAGTTGAATAGTCCTGCCATACTATTTCTCTCGATGTGGAATCTATTGACCTCTTATTAATCATATTTTCTTTTTTTGGGGGCAGGGTCGTGCCATACACCCAAGAAGGGGGAGGTCTGGCATTCTACTCAGGTGGGAGGGAGGGGGGGGGGGGGGAGGTGCTTGCACTAACATCACATTCCTGTTGTGCCACTGACGTAGAAAAAGAGTCCCTTTCTTTACTCACATTCTCATGTGATTACTGAGCCGTCTTTTGTCTTCCGGTGCGGCGTCCGTGGCTTAAGTGTTGCGAGTCTGACACGTAATTCCAACGTACCGTGCATGGATTTTTATCATGGTTGGGGGCGTCGACCCAGCCTAAAATGGGTATCTGGGGAAGTAAAGGCTGCCGGTGTAATGCTGACGACATTACCCACCCAGTGCTGTTTGGTCTGTAAAAATATGGGACGCTCTTCCCATATGCCCGATGCGCCTGAGGTGTGAAAAGAGATCTTTACTTTGTTACTTTACTGTTGTCTTCCCGTGCAATCAATATCGGGGGAGTTACAACACAGTGGTCGGCAAACTCTTCAGTCGAAAGAGTCTAAAATCAGCAGCAGGATTATTGTAAAACTTTTTGAGAGATACATTTCTTTTCAAGAAGAACCTGTCAAAAACCATGTTTTTCGGAATTACATCGAATTTGTGGCCGACTGACCGAACCTGACTTTCCTAACTGTTAGTCCTTATCAGAGAAGCCTAGACGTCATTTTCTCTGTCTGACAGTGGATTTAAAAATCAGTTGTATCCATTTTCGCCGTGTGGGTTCTGTGGCCCCATTCTAGGAAAGAGGAAGAGGGAGGGAAAGAATAGACCCATTGTCGTAAGAGGCAGCTAATTATAGGAGTTACTTCGAAATCGGAGTGCCTCTGCCTATGAGGCGTCGAACAGACTTTGTGCATACAGATAAGCCGGATTTGTAAAACGGATGTGCACGCAAAACTGAAGTACTCGAACAACTCCAGAAATAGAGAAATAACCCATAACTTTAAGTCGGTGTTTACATCCGATAAACCCGAAAAAGAAGCAGAAGAAGTTCTATCTATGATATCTTCTTTCTTCTTCTTCGCGTTTCCGGCTGTAAACAAAGAAGAGGAGAAATATTGACATCTTAAAAGATCTGAACATCAAGGAAGTTTGGCTAATAAACAGCATCCTTTCTCGGAAGCTGAAATATTTTTTATTCATATCAAGCGCCACAACGGATTAGACAAAAATTATAGCAGAAGGCATGATACCAGGAAGGAGGAGCAGGGGCCGACCGACACGAAGATGGGCGCAGGATATAAGTGACTCCTTGAGTATGAAAGTACATGAGGTGGGAGAATTGGCGGGAGACTGAGTTTGTTTCAGGCAGACTTCCACTTCTAGACTGTAGTCCTGTTCCAGAACCTGAGTGTTTCATGTGCATCCGTTTTACATATCTGACTTAAATGTATGCAAACTGTTGGTTTCATACCTCTCAGGCAGATGCACTCCGACTTCGAAGGAAGCTCCCAGTAAGTCGACTCTTACGACATGCTTTTGGGTAGTACATTCTTGTTTTCCCTATAATAGGGCCCCAGAACCCAGAGGAGGGAGTATCTTTAAGATAATTAATAATAATTCTATAATGTGCTTCTATAAAAGGTGAAGGTCCCTTTCCAAATCCTCCAGACGTATTGGGAATATAGGGCTAGACCTATATTTTGTATACACCGATTGGCACTTGGTGGGTGACGTGGTCAGCATCACGCCAGCTGCTTTTACTTCCCAGGACTGCACGTAATACCCACTCAAGGCTGAGTTGACATGAGAGTCAGGGTCATTTTTGAAAAAAAAAGACCGTCTCCAACGCCACGGCGACTCCCAAAGTGTGTCTTTGGTGATGGTTAATTAAAAAGAAAAGCCCTATTTTATGTATCACTTGTAGATGTGAACTCTTTACTTGTCGATGTAGTTAAATTGATTGTTTCAATTAGGGCTGTACCGAATAGTGATTTTCACTATTCGGCCGAATACGAATAGCTGGACCAACTATTCGGCCGAATACGAATACGAATGGTGAATCATCATCATCAGGTGCTTTGCCGACTGGTGTAGGCGATCATGCCTCTCCACATTCTGCAATCTTCTGCAGCATGTATTAGTTCGTGTGCTGACACAACTTCATGCCATGCAACAATACTGTCAAGAATCATCTCTCGTTGTCTTTCTCTATCCCTTCTTCCACAGATCTTTCCAGTGGTCACCACATGTTCCAGATGTGCCCAGATACTTACATTTCTGTACTTGTCCCAAAATAAAACCATTGACTTTTATTACACATTTCCCCCGTGGGGGTTCCGGGGCCCCCATTGTGGGGAAAACAAGAATAGACCCACTGCCTCTCCAAAAGCATGTCGTAAGAGTCGACTAATTGGGGAGCTTCCTTTGAAGTCGGAGTGCATCTACCGGAGAGACAAGGAACCAACAGTCTGTATTCAAGAGAATGAGATCTGTAAAACTGATGCACACGCAACACTCAGGTTCTGGAGCAGGACTGCAGTTCAGTAGTGGACGAGCAGCCAGAACTTTCCGCCAGAGTGTACAGAAAGTTTTTCATTAACAAGTAACCTTGTTACGTAGCCCTTCTTGATTGGATACTCAGGCTCAAAGCTTGCCAGGTGCGCTCTCATATCACTAGCGGTTCTAGTTGCCATTGTTGTAAGACAGTGAATCAAATCTGTGCAAGAAAAAACATTTTGTTTATACTGATAGATATGCTGAAATTAAAAATGTCAAATAATATATCAAAGTAGAGAATTGAGACATATTAAAAGGCATATGAATTTAATTGATTATGTTAATATACTTGAGACTGAGATCTTCCCATTACATATATGATGAAACAGAACAGCTGGTGATTTAGCACTGATTCTGATTAATAATAAAATAATATTTTTTTTAAATAAATAATTGTAAGAATTTAATAAATTAAATATACTCAAGACTCATTTGAAAATAATAATATACTGGCAATATAAAACCCTACCCTACTTTGAAATATGTGAAACTGATAACTGAAAACAGAAGGGTCCCGGTCCCCCGGGTACTAGTTATAATGAAACAACGCGAATGAAGTTAATGATAATAATGAAGTGTTGCTATGGCAACGTACTTTTCGCAAACCGACCACCCCTTCGTTCCTTTGAGACAGGTCTAATTAAAATCTCTATATCTAATCAGTCCGATCATTGAAAGAGTTAACATTTGTCTGAGATCTGTAAAAATGAATAGAGAATTTAAACATAACTAAACTAATTCGGAACTAAACTAATTCGGAAGCTCAGCATATAACCATATTATTATTGTCAAACATATAACTAGATGACATTTTTCAACAAAATTATCGGAAAATACTAGTCTTGATAGCTACTTGGTGTCCCTAGATAACAGCACCATCTTCGGTCAGCACCAGAAAACAAAGTGAATCAGGGATTCTGTCGATTCCATGAGCTGCCATTGTCTTTAACTTAGAATTTAACTGACAAAAAGCCTGCGACGACCTGTAGGAGAAAAAATATCTGAAGACGATCAAACAAAAGAATTAGATGTCCGCAAACTTCCTCCCTAAATCAAGCAGACAACCATGTTTTTCAACTGTTTAAAATACATACACCATAGATGGTAAATTTCTTAAACAAGCAGAATTATAGAATGGTAAAATAATAAAATTAAAGAAATTTTTCAGCGTAAATCACATTTACTGTAAATATCAGAAATAAATCATGAATGATTTTATTATAAAGAACGTTAAATACAGTGGCCGGTTAGCTCAGTTGGTTAGAGCGTCGTGCTAATAACGCGAATGTCGTGGGTTCGATCCCCATACTGGCCAGGTTTATATTTTTTTACTTTTTGTTTAAGTCAAATTATTTAACTAGTATATCATAACATTATAATAATGATTTAAAATTGTGTGCAAGTAATAGTAAGGTCAGGCTAAACATTATAATCTTTCTGACCCTATCTCTGCCATGTTGTTTCTAGCCGGCAACAGGAAACAATCATTTTATATCTTCACTGTTACACAAGCACCGGCCTACTATTATTTTAAGTTTGGACACACGTAGGCACAATAGTATCATTATGGCAGACTGCTATTTATTCTATTTGAGATCACGTGATTTCCTTGGATTGATGGCTAAAAATGGACGCCTTCAACAAAGAATCTACGCTAGTTATTGTCATGACAAAACAGTCGTTGCACACGCATTACTGCATAAGACATACGTGCATTTCGTTGGCAACCAGCCGCTCATTATTCTCTGAATATATATTTTTCAAAAAGAGCAGAGAAGAAAAAATATAACCAGGTGATTACAAAAATTAACTGAGATATTTAATAAAAATTCAACCCTTTCATGTAATTTGAAAACCTGGAAAAAACCACACAATTAGAAATGTGAACTTATGCTCGAGATGTGGATATATAGAAGGTTAGTTGCGTATCCTTTACAGATCGTTGCAGAACCAACCCCAACAGCCCCTGGCTGTTGTGTGGTTTTTTTTTAAAGGCAAATTTACACCCAGTAGTTTGCCATTGCTTTCTGGACGGTCTGCTTTCTTGATACCATTGTTGAAACCAACGCAAGGCGCATGGCCCCAGCTGGGATCGAACCGGCATTACGAAGCGTTCGCATCGACTTTGCCACAGAGCCGACATTTACAGAAGAAAGTATCGTATATTATGGAATCAACGGTTATGCAAAACACAGATTCTAAAAACGTTTCAAGGGGCGTCGAGTAAGTAAGTGAATTGTTACCCAACCAGGACATTACACAGAGCGATAAACACCCGGTGACACAAAGTGCCACCATGCGGATGAGTTTCACCCATGGTGAGGTCCCAGAAACCGCGTTCAGCCGTCAGGCTATATTGCGGCCCCCGGCAACAGCCAGGGTGGGGCTTGAAAATAACGAAAAATTGCGTCCATCAAGGGGAGCGACTGAGATTAATTGCAGTAACAATTTTTGTTTAAGTTGACTTAAAAAAAAAAAAAAAACACTATGTTTTACAAACAATTTGAAAAAAAAAAAAAAAAAAAAGCCAATTACGTTTTTGTTTTCACGTTCTGTTTGTACATCTAACATTAGAAATCGTATTAACAGGATATCACTTGCATTTAATTATAGACTGAATACGTATTCTGACAAAAAAATATCGCAATACTTTCTAATGGTCATTTTTTTACTAGGGTTGTCCCTCTGTAGGATGCAATTTTTAGTTGTCCTAAAGCCCCACCCTGGCTTTTGCCGGGGGCCCCAAATATAACCAGACCTTCAATATGGTCTAACGGCTGTACCGGGTTTCCGGGACCTCTCCATGGATGATCTTCATCCGCATGGTGGCACTTTGTATCACCAGGTGTTTATAGTTTGTGTGATGTCCTGGTAAGGTACAACGTACATACATACAATACTTTCTATTTCGTCTGGTAACTGATAGCACTTGGGGATTCCATATTTGTAAAATAAACGTTATTAAGTTGTCCTACAATTTGGCGGTGTTATGTTTGAAAGAGTTTGTTGAACTCTTCTATTTAAGTGATGCAAATCAATCCTATAATAAATTGTGTGCCAAAAAAAAAAAAAAAAAGGATTGTACAACGATGACTAAATTAGGCTGGGTTTTACAATGCTGGACAGTAAGTTCAAGCAACAACCTCACTATGTTGACGGCTGCTGTGTTCGCAGATTCAGTGTGATCTATACGTTTGAAAAGATGTGAAAATGTCACCTTTACTCACACATTCTTCTTCTTCTTCTTCTTCTTCTTCTTCTTCTTCTTCTTCTTCTTCTTCTTCTTCTTCTTCTTCTTCTTCTTCTTCTTCTTCTTCTTCTTCTTCTTCTTCTTCTTCTTCTTCTTCTTCTTCTTCTTCTTCTTCTTCTTCTTCTTCTTCTTCTTCTTCTTCTTCTTCTTCTTCTTCTTCTTCTTCTTCTTCTTCTTCTTCTTCTTCTTCTTCTTCTTCTTCTTCTTCTTCTTCTTCTTCTTCTTCTTCTTCTTCTTCTTCTTTCTTCTTCTTCTTCTTCTTCTTCTTCTTCTTCTTCTTCTTCTTCTTCTTCTTCTTCTTCTTCTTCTTCTTCTTCTTCTTCTTCTTCTTCTTCTTCTTCTTCTTCTTCTTCTTCTTCTTCTTCTTCTTCTTCTTTTTCTTCTTCTTCGTGGTCGCCGGCTGTAAACTCCAGCGGAAAGTTCTGGTTGTTCATCCACCTCTGGACTGCAGTCCTGTTACAGAACCTGAGTGTTGCGTGTGCATCCCTTTGACAGATCTGATTAATTTGCATGCAGACTGCTAGTTCTTTGCCTCTCAGGCAGATGCACTCCGACTTCGAAGGAAGCTCCCAATTAGTCGACTCTTTCGACATACTTTTGGGTAGGCAGTGGGTCCATTCTTGTTTTCCCTTTAATAGGGTCCCGGAACTCACAAATTCAAATGAAACCACTGATTGGGCTCAGTGTTGCCAGTTGTTAATATATTGTGGCGAAATGTAATGTAAAAGAAGAAATGTTTTTCTCCGTTTTTTTTTCTTTCTTTTAGCCATTGATTTTTTTTTTGCTCCAAGAAAATTAAATTAACTATTATAGTAAAATGTAGTGTGCGTTTGAACAGATGTCTCCCAACCATGATAAGGTCTCATTCTGGATGCCTTAAACCGAACAAAGAACAACATCTAGACATGGCTGTAACTCATTGTTTGATTGACATACAGGCTATGGCAAGCAGAACTCTGCAACAAGATGTGAACGATGCACTAAAAATAACTTAATTTGCGAATTTTGGTTCAATTAAGCTCATTGAACACAAGACTCTTTCATGCTCTTTGTGTGACCTTCAAGCAACACATAAAAAGCTTTCCACGCTGATTTCCGTTGGTTATCAAAGGAAAATATGCTGCATTTATTGTAGGGTCTGAGGTCTGATATTAAATCTTTCTCGTGAGTAAAAACATAAAAAAAAAAAAAAAAAGATGACATGTATCATACATTTACTGAAACTTCATTTGTTTTTTACAGTACTTTATTAATATATAACCCCCAGATGACGTCACATGACAGTCCAACATCTTATAGAGGGTGGTAAGGCTGGGTTTCCCAGCTTTCTGATGCTTTTAACGAACCCAAAACATCTAGAACTGACCCTAACCCCAAACCACCTACGTCCCACGGAAGAGTGCAGCCTAGGTCCCACTGCTGCATGCAGCCTAACTACCACCTCCTGAAATATTAGACTGTCCTGTGACCTGTGGATTTCCCCTATTTGGGGTAGGATATTCATAAAGCAGCGTTTTTCCATTGGCGTATCTTACGTAATTTTGTTTTTGAAGCTTTTAATAATTTGAACTCAATACTTCGAGGACAAATTGACAACATTATTCTGTCCTACGATGCCCTCAGAGCTTTCGTTTAAAAAAAAATGTGAAAACGATAAATTGAATAACTTCTAATCTTTTCCTCGTCTTTATGAGTGCATAGTGGCAAGCATCACTTCAGAGGTCTCGGGTTGTTAGCATCTTTTGGATATTTTCTCCACGTCACGCCGGTGTGTTGGGAAATGATATACTGGCCGGTTCTGCACCACTTGATGGTGAACTGATATATGACAAGCTGGATGTTGTGAGGGCCCTTTGGGAGCGAGTGAACAGTGCCGAGGAACAGATAGATCATTACGGTCTGAGGAGAATGGCACAATTGGATCTCGCCGACGCTTGACACTCGGGGAGGGGCGAGACGGATATTTAATCAGACTGTTGCTGGTAACATCGGAATTTTAACTCTTCGCTTGCTGCTGACAGAGCGCTTATGGGAGTGTCCCTAGTGCTGTGATGTCGATTCTTAATTCAACATTCATTCAACATTCTCGTCTTTATGAACTGTTGAAAAAAAAGTGCACTAACTAAAAGTGCAAAAAACTTGCACTAACAATTCAATAACCGTGAGATGTTCAGGTAGAGGAGTTTAGTCTTTATTGCCTCGATATATCATTCGATGACTCGTCTTGGAAGTTGGAACCAGATATCCTTTCTTTAATGATGTACTGCAACAGCCTATTTAAGAAGAGGCCGGCGAGCTGAAATGTAATTAAAGTGCCAAAGAAGATTTCCCATTTTTACGCTTGGGTTTTTAGGGTGCAGTATTTTAAATGGTACCCTCACGTGCCTAAATTACCTATAAATGATTTTGTTGTTGTTGCTATTTTCCATCACATATCTGTGTAGTTCCAATTTTCAGCTTTAACCGTCATTAATATATATATATATATATATATATATATATATATATATATATATATATATATATATATATAATGCACTGAATTGATTTGGAAAATGATCGCCATTGTACCTCGTCTAACATCAGACAAAGAATAATAGATATCATTAAAACGGTGTCAACTATCACATTGATTTTCCAAATTCAGTAATAGTAATTAAAATTTGTGTGATTTATGTCACTTTTCCGGGGGGGGGGGGGAGGTAGGGGTAGGAGGGGTACTGTCGTCTGCATAAGCAATCAGCTTCCTTAGACCCTGCTCCAGGTATGCTAGTACCTGCTATGTATGTATCTTGTCTAACTGCTTTTTTTAAGTAAAGGCTCCAGTATCAAAACATACAGGAGTGGAAAGAGATCCTTGTCTCACTGACTTTCAAGGGCGGGAAGCCCAGAGTGATTAATTTGAAGAAGTGCACATGGGCAGTTGCACACCGTTAAAAAACAGATTAGGGATTTCCTTAGATAAATTTGTTCGCAATTGTTTTTCACTTTCAACAAAATATCTTGAATTAGTTAATGACATTTTAAACAGCTTTTCCAGAAACAAACTGAAAATAGACAGCTCCATTATACACTTATTAGAAGATCAGCGTATGTTTTACAATGCACAGGTATTGATTCGCTCTAACAGCAGTGTCAGTTTCTTTTTCTTTTTCTTCTTCTTCATCGTCTTCTTCTTCCTTCTCCTCATCCTTCGCTTCTTCTTCTTCTTCTTCTTCTTCTTCTTCTTCTTCTTCTTCTTCTTCTTCTTCTTCTTCTTCTTCTTCTTCTTCTTCTTCTTCTTCTTCTTCTTCTTCTTCTTCTTCTTCTTCTTCTTCTTCTTCTTCTTCTTCTTCTTCTTCTTTTTCTTCTTCTTCCTTCTCCTCATCCTTCGCTTCTTAGTAAGACCACGGATATACAATCAGACAGTTACTGGTATATTCGGAATTTTAACTCTTCGCTTGCTGGATGGGGTGCCGCGAGTGTTGTGATGTTGATTCTTAATTCAACATTATTTTTTTTTTCTCCTGCTGCTGCTACTGCCCCTCTTGATTCTTATCCTCCTTAGAGTTAACAAGCAGGCTGATTTGCTGCTGCCGCACCTTTGGGCAGTGAGCTACTTGATGATATAGCGAACGTGGTGAAGGCTCTCTGGGATCAAGTGTAGAGTGCAGTAGAACAGGCAGAGAATTCATACATTGAAAGGCTTATTTAATGGGGTGATTAGATAGGTTCGGGAAGATAGTCAGTAATGAGGAGACAGGAAAAAAAAAAGGGGGTGGGGGGTGGAAGGGATAGGCTGACTTTTAATCATTTTGCAGATGTCTTCGATGGATACTGAAGAAGGGGACAGAACACGCGTGGGAATAACCCCAGTGCATTGGTGCAAATTCTTGATTCATTAAAAAAATGTGTAGCGTATCCTTTACAGGACGTTGCAGAGCCAACCCCAAAAAATTTTTGGCGGTTGAGGTTTTTCTAGGCAGTAGTTTGCCATTGTTACTAAACGGTCAGCTCTCGGTGCCACTATCGAAACCAACGCAAGATAAACCGTCATCAGCTGTTATCGAAGCCGGCACCCTGACATTACGAAGCTCGTTCGCAACGCCTAAGCCACAGACACTAACTCATTCATTGACTTGATTCATTAATTCAAACATAACCTACATTAGTCGCCTCTTACGACATGTCTGGTAGGGTTCTTTACTTCCCCTGAGGACCGGGCAACACGCGAAAAAAATATGTTACTAAGTATGTGTATTGATTGACCAATCGGCATTTTATGTGCTATATGGTCAACATCCCTCTTACCGACTTTGCTTCCCATGTCATTTCCTGCTGTTTATTTTAGGCTGCGCCAATTTGCGCGCTGAATTAAATATTTTTTGGTACTGATTTGTAAATCAGAAGCAAAAACATTGTGGTTAAATCAAGCGCCATGGCGGATGGGCACAGGATATAAGTGACGCCATAAATATGAAAGCACACGCGGCGGGAGAGCTGGCGAGAGGCTAAGTTTCTTTCAGATAGACCGCGATGAGGGCGACTTATTGCAAAGGACCTGCTACATGATGATGATTTATGAATGTTTTTCTGTACAGATTTGAACTCATTACCTTCGGGCTGATAGTCTAGCCATTACGAAATTGCTGCTTTCTTTCAGGTAATGGCAGTTCCAATTCCATAGTAGAGAGATCACCGCATAGTTGCTCCAGAGTTGAGGTGAACTGAGTCAAGAATTGACATCACATCACTCGGGTCATTTCCCTTGTGTGCTCCGTCCTCGTCTTCAGCAGCCAGCGCAAAGTTCCAGTACTGATGGTACCGGTCACAATCTGGTTATATGTCCTTACCTCTGAGTGTAGTGAGCCGGCCAGACCCTCTGGTTACACACAGGTGCTTCACTCAGGCCATAATTATCTTGTTTCTCTACCGATTCCGTTGCTTGTTTCCAAAGGGCCTTGGCCACATCTGAATTGTCATGTATTAATTCACCACCCAGTGGCGCAGATCTAGCCAATCTGTCTTCCTGTTCATTACCCACTATGCCGGCATTGGCTGGAGAAAAGGCCCAAAGTCGCTCCATTTTTATGCCAGCAAAAACCCACACAGAAAGTCCGTTACTATACCTTATGGGAGAAAAAAACAGACACAGACTGCAGTCTCAGCAAAACCGATAGCATACCGTCACAATAAATGCAAACAGCAGCCGTCAGAGGTGCGTACACAAACAATCCGGCTCCAGAACTTCAGTTCGCGTTGATGAAAGCAACAGTAACAACAGATCAGTAGCTGCACAGACCATTAACTGTATAAGCCAACACCAATTTTTTTCTCATCAGGCTACTCCTGATTTTCTGAATCAACAGTTCACAGCATAAAGCACGTTGAAAAAAGCATTTCAAATAAAATCCGCAGCTCACAGTGGCGGGCCATGCACTCAACTCAGTACCTGGGCGACGGAGCTATATGAGTTAAATGCAACGGCTAATTTTTGCCAGAAGCAAAAACTTGCCACAACTAAAAAACAGTAGTCCTGCCTATCCGTCATATTGATAATATATAAACATTTCGTTTACTTTTATTTCAGAGAATACTGGAACCAAGTGGCCCTGAACGGAAGCAAACCGATTATCCTAAAGGGAAATGAACAAACGTAATAAAACGAGTATTTCAATTTTCATTATAGAACATAATCATCTATTGTCATGTTTTTCACAGAATGTTCTCTCTTCAAGGCGCGCCTAAAAAGTCTTATCTTTCTTTAGCGCATTCTCAGCCTCATAGGTCGCAAATGTCGTGCTCTGGCTGTTTCAAGAAACTAGACCTTCCACTGGGAGTCGCCGTGGTGGAGTTGCTAGACGCTCGCCGCGGATCGGAAGGTCGTTGGTTCGCTCCGTAGAGGAGCTGGATTTTTTTTAAAAATTACCTTGGTTCCCAGGTCTACCGAGCCTTGAGTGGGTACAGGGAGCAGTCCCGGAAAGTAAAGGCGGTCGGCGTAATGCTGACCGAATCAACCATCTTGTGCCGATGGGTCTATAAAAATATAGGTCTATATGCCCTATACGCCTAAATGGCGTGGAAAATTGTCCTTTAATTTACTGTTAGGTTAGTTGCGTATCCTTTACAGACGTTGCAGAACTAACCCCAACAGCCCCTGGCTGCTGTGTGGTTTTTCTAGGCAAATTTATGTCCTGTAGTTTGCCAATGCTTCCTGGGCGGTCGGCTTTCTTGATACCACTGTCGAAACCATGGCCCGCAGCTGGGATCAAACCAGGCATCACGGCATTACGAAGCGTTCGCATCGACTTAGCCACAGAACTGACTTACTTTACTATACCTTCCATTATTGTCACCCCACCCCCCCCCCCACCCCCAGGCTACCATGTTATTTACTATGGTGAAACTGCTGTACATAAGCTTTTTGGACAAGGTGCTGTTCAAGAACCAGCTCTCCTCAATGTTCAGATCATACAGATGTCTAGGCTTGCTTTATTTTGATTTTCCCAAATGAGGATACCTTTCCTTATATTAAATTTCAACATTTAACTAATTCATTCCAAAGAAAATGTATTCCATGTACATTTTCTGACGACACTTTTTTTTTTACAGAATGTCTTTCTATTGCATCAAACGTTTATTAAGTTGCCTGCATATGGAATTTTGTTAACTACATTTTACAATAACACGATTTATTTTTTCGTAATAAGTCACCCAAGATGACGTCACGGGTTCCCCCTCTTTGTAGTGCTTTTAACTACCCCAGAACACTTAGAACTGGACCTAACCCTAACCCACCTACGTCCCACGACAGAGTGCAGCCTAGGTCCCGGAGGCAAAAATAAAATCCCAACTTGCACAGTCGGTGGCAGCAGCACTACCAATGCGACCCTAAATCCCCAGACTCGAAAACTCCCTTACGCACAACGCAACAAAACTGGCAAATGATACCACATGGTTTAATCTGAGATTAGAGGTAGAGGCGGTCACTTCTGCCTTCCGCTTGCTTGAGTATAATCTGTACACACATGTCGCAATTGTGACTGACTCACAGAGTATGTTGAGAAAGGTGGAAACAGGCTTGCTGCGTGCAGAGAGGCAAGCATCGCTTTAAAAGTCCCGGGTAGTTAGCGTCCTTTGGATATTTTCTCCAGGTCATGTCGGTGTGTTGGGAAATGAGCAGGCAGATATACTGGCCGGTTCTGCACCACTTGGTGTTGAATTGACGTATGACAAGCTAGATGTTGGGAGTGCCCTTTGGGAACGCGTGAACAGTGCAGAGTCACAAACAGATCATCACGGTCTGAGGAGAATGGCGCTGCTAGGAGTTACCAAGGGATCTGGCCGATGCTCAACACTCAAGGGAAAGGCGAGACGGATGTACAATCAGAAAGTTACTGGTACAATCGCAACTGGAACTCTTAGCTTGCTGCTGAAGATGGGTACGGATCACGTATGGGAGTGTCCAGAGTTTTCTGATGTCGATTCTTATTTCAACATTCAACATTCACTGCAAAAAACAAAGTGGTTAAGACAGTGGTAATGGCACACTAAAAAATAAAAATGCCCCGTTAAGTAGCGTAGTTTCTGTTTAGCTCAAGACTGACCAAAAAATACGTTTGATCACTACCAAAAAAATGCCCCGTAAAGTAGTGTAGTTTCTGTTTAGCCCGAGACTGGCCAAAAATATGTTTGATCACTACCAAAAAATGCCCCGTAAAGTAGTGTAGTTTCTGTTTAGCCCGAGACTGGCCAAAAATATGTTTGATCACTACCAAAAAATGCCCCGTAAAGTAGTGTAGTTTCTGTTTAGCTCAAGACTGGCCAAAAATACGTTTGATCACTACCAAAAAATGCCCCGTAAAATAGTGTAGTTTCGGTTTAGCTCAAGACTGGCCAAAAATACGTTTGATCACTACCAAAAAAATGCCCCGTAAAGTAGTGTAGTTTCTGTTTAGCCCGAGACTGGCCAAAAATATGTTTGATCACTACCAAAAAATGCCCCGTAAAGTAGTGTAGTTTCTGTTTAGCTCAAGACTGGCCAAAAATACGTTTGATCACTACCAAAAAAATGCCCCGTAAAGTAGTGTAGTTTCTGTTTAGCCAGAGACTGGCCAAAAATATGTTTGATCACTACCAAAAAATGCCCCGTAAAGTAGTGTAGTTTCTGTTTAGCTCAAGACTGGCCAAAAATACGTTTGATCACTACCAAAAAAATGCCCCGTAAAGTAGTGTAGTTTCTGTTTAGCTCAAGACTGGCCAAAAATACGTTTGATCACTACCAAAAAATGCCCCGTAAAGTAGTGTAGTTTCTGTTTAGCTCAAGACTGGCCAAAAATACGTTTGATCACTACCAAAAAAATGCCCCGTAAAGTAGTGTAGTTTCTGTTTAGCTCAAGACTGGCCAAAAATACGTTTGATCACTACCAAAAAATGCCCTGTTAAGTAGTGTAGTTTCTGTTTAGCTCGAGACTGGCCAAAAATACGTTTGATCGCTACAACAATTTTTTTGCAGTAACGAAAGCTTCCGGGTCATCAGACTAGTATTTGCCACGTATTCGCTGAGAGCTTCAATGGTGGTCCTCTTGATCATCTGCGCTGTCGTCATCTACCATGTTCTGCTCCTGGTGATCAAGTAAGTTGTCATTGAATAAGTGCACGCCTGCTTTCATGTTTCGATGCAAGAACTACGGCCGTCTCAACACAAGGACTCGCTGTTGGGGGGGGGGGGGGGGGGGGGGGGTAAAAGCATAGGGGCCTCATGGTAATCTGCAAAACCGCAAATGAATAATAGCATTGTTTTAATTGAATTAATTTTAATTTGAAGTTGAAAATGCCCTTAAACAAAGTAAAAAGAACAGGGCAGGAGGAATAGATGGTATTACAACAGAATTGCTCCTTGTATGTCGGACAGGTCGGCTCTGTGGCTAAGTCGATGCGAACGCTTCGTAATGCCGGGGTAGCGGGTTCGATCCCAGCTGCGGGCCATGCGCCTTGCATTGGTTTCGACAGTGGTGTCAGTGGGCCGACCGTCCAGGAAGCAATGGCAAACTACTGGACGTATATTGCATAGAGAAACCACACAACAGCCAGGGTCTGCTGGGGTTGGTTCTGCAACGTCCTGTAAAGGATACGCAACTAACCTAAATGTCGGACAAAAGCAGCTGTCTGTTTTACTAGAATCTTTACCATGGTTTATGTGGGGGGGGGGGGGGGGGGGGGGGGGGGAAGGGGGGTGGGGGGTGGCAGGGAAAGTTCCAAATGACTGGCAGATAACAATCATTGTCCCCATTTGGAAGAGTAAAGGGGACACAAGAGACTGTGAAAGATTCAGGGGCATCTCCATCCTGAGCCATACTGGAAAGATGTTTACAAAAATATTGGAACTTAGAGCTCGATCAGGACTAGAGCCCCAGTAAGTAAGAAACAGCTGGGTTTCAGGAAGGGAAAGAGCTGTACATGTGCAATGTTTGTTTAAGGCAAATTATGCGAGCAGTTTACTGAATATGATAGAACGATATTTTATTGACCAATCGGCACAAGATAGGGGATGTGGTCAGTATCACACTGGCCGCCCTTACTTCCTTGGACTGAACCCGGTACTCACTCAAGGCTGGCTCGACCTAGGAGCCAAGGTCATTTTTGAAAAAAAAAGTCTGGCTCCATCAGGGAGCGAACCCACGACCTTCCGATCCGCGTTTCTAGCCGCTCTGCCACGGCGACTCCCATGTAGAGAGCATGTTGCTAGAAAATGTTCGGTATTCTGTGGTGAATGTCCCCATGGTCACAGTTCTGAATTCCCAGCCTTGAATTTCTTGTTTCTCTCGAAGTTGGAGCACATCTGCCGGTGAGACAGGGAACAATAACAGCACACAAATAAGACAGTAAAACGGATGTGCACGCAAAACTAAGGTCCAGATAAAAGCCAAAAGTCCAAATGGACGTACAACCTGAATTCACAGCCGGTGAACAAGAAGAAGAAAAAGAAGCAGAATTTCTTGTACATATGGCTACTGTGCCCGTTGTGCCCAGTGGGACTATAAAACTGCACTGAAAACCCACACGCCACAGACGCTGACAGTGTTACAAAACGTAAAGAAAATTTATTATCATTTGTCTTGTGAAGACTTTTAGTTATTTCAGCTAGCACAACAAATCTTGCATGTCTTCAACTCAGGGATTTGTGGAAAGCTCATCGAGAAGTGGCTGCTTCCCTTGGTCTGGACCAGTGTGAAAGTAGAGTCTACATAGAGCGTCTTGAAAGATGCTTTCATCGGTGCTGTGTCCTTCAAAGAAATAATTCAGATAATATATGATTTTTTGGGGGGAACTGGTTAATGAAAGAGATGTAGGTATGGCGGACGTTTGTGTGATTTCGTTGACCTGCGTTTTGTTTCAGTCGTTCACAATTTTCAGGACCAGAAGAGATTTATCCATTGTAAACTAAAAACATTTCTTATCACAATTGTCTTCATTGCACATTGGACGTGCACAATGCGTGCTTAGTACTCCGGAGCAGTCGACACTCTAATTGCAACTATACTGATTGCTTCCAGCTGGGGTGCCGATGCTCAACACTCAAGAGAAAGGCGAGACGAGTACACACTCAGACAGTTACTGGAATCATCGGAAGTGGAACTTATCGCTTGCTGCTGAACATGGGGACGAAGTGCTAATAGATGTGTCCCGAGTGCTATGATGTCGATTCTTAATTCAACATTTAACATGCCCAGCTAAGGTTTATGTCACAGGCCAAAGATGCCACATGAACAGCTATTAGTTTTAGATGGTAACGCTAAGAAACCTGGCTAGCCATCAGTTAATAAAAGACCTTGCTTAGCCTTTTAGCGGTCCCAACTAAATCAGGAACCAGGACCCATCAAAACCAGAACTTAGGCAACAAATGAACAAACTCAGGTGTAATTGCTCATCACAAAGGAAGATAAATAAAATAAGATAGCAAAGGAACCGTCCTTGAAAAAGCAGGCCATCAGGCGGCTAAAAAAGGACTAAGCTTGGAATTTGTGTTTGATTTTATACGATACGATACGTTTTGGCGGTCTATTTGGCTGTCGCTCTGTGGTCGGCTCGGTATGGTGATACGCCCTATCTGCCGTTGTTTGACTGCCCCAAGTCTCAACGCACAGGTGTGTCAGATCTGAGCGACGCTAGACAGGCTTGTGTTCCGATAATGGTACGTTTCATTTGCTTAGCTGCTGTTAGATTTGATTTCCATTGTGCATCCTCGCTAAGAGATAGTTTGATGGCAGGTCGCTATATGTGATTTGTTGGTCTGGTGGCACATTGAAGCTTAACGTACATGTTAAATGTGTTTTTGCCATTGTTGAGGTAATCTCGCTGGGCGTATGGTGTCATTGTCATATTTTCTTGTTAGCTGGAGATGATTAGCACTTTAGATTCTAGTCGAGCACGTTGGCTGTTGTTAATTTTGTTATTTGTGAACCACGCTGATGTTATGTTAAGTGAAATAAACAGACGTCCAATGTGGTAATCATAGTTCCAGCTGTTTTGGTTCTGACTAGGACTTGTGGTTAGTGTGCCTAGTTTATTTGTTGCTTGGCTGATCTAGACTGTACACAGAATATCTCTTGTCTGGGCTGGAATATATCTGCTTCTACTCCCCTCTTAAAGAACTATTTTTCTTTATTTTTATCTTGGTACTTAGGGCTTTTCGCTTCTAGTACATTTATCACACCCAACTTTGCTAGTTGCTTTTTTCAGCGATCTCTGGTTGTCCGCATAATCCACTGTGGCCCATAAAATAGGATGTCATCTGAAGGTCTCTTAGGTTTCCCTAAAGCTTAGTTCTTAGGTCCATTGTTTGATGCCATATGTTGCTCCTTAGCTCCTCCAATAGAGGACAGTCTTGCAGGATATCTTCTAGAGACTGTTCAGGATAAAGACACTGACAGAGAGCTGTTTGGCTCATGCCTAATTTATATGAGTGTTTATTGAGTCTGCAGTGTCCAGTGCCTAAGCGACAAACTGTGACTTGGTCTGTTCTGTTCAGGGATTTGAGAAAATCTTTTCCATGGTTGTAACCAGTGTTGGCTTTCCAATCTGTTTCTGTTTTTCTCTTAATGAGAGTTTTTACTTCTGGAAAAGATAGTGGCTGGTAGATTGTGGCTTGTTACTGCCTTCCTTGGCTAAAGCATCAGTGCATTCATTGCCTTTGATGCCACAGTGAGACAGAATCCACTGTATGTGAGTTTCTACATTTTTTGACAACATATCAAGTTCCTTTATTTGAATTTAAAGTCAGCTGTCAGTAGGTTTAGACTCAAGAGCATGTATGGCTGACAGTTCTTCTTCTTTACGTTCACCAGCTGTACACTCTGGCGGAAAGTTCTGGTTGCTCGTCCATTACTGAACTGCAGTCCTGCTCCAGAACCTGAGTGTTGCGTGTGCATCAGTTTTACAGATCTCATTCTCTTGAATACAGACTGTTGGTTCCTTGCCTCTCCGGCAGATGCACTCCGACTTCAAAGGAAGCTCCCCAATTAGTCGACTCTTACGACATGCTTTTAGGGAGGCAGTGGGTCTATTCTTGTTTTCCCCACAATGGGGCCCCGGAACCCACACGGGGGTGGCTGACAGTGAGTCTGTGAGAAGAACCCTCTTGCCTGCGGCGATTTTCAGCTTGTTCATATATTGTGCTGCCATCAGTAGGACTGAGAGCTCTGCCTTGTACTTAGAGCAAGTTCGTCCGGTGGGGGCTGCCAGGGACACAGTAGTGGTATCTGGGTGTTTTATGTAAACACCTGCCCCGCCATTCGTTATTGCCTCTTTTGCTGATCCATCCGTGTAGATTCTCGTCCAGCTGCCCTGTAGGAACATATTGCTGAGGTGTTCTATTGTAAGTGATTTCTTTACTAAAGTAGCCTCAGAATCTTTTTTTTCCCTAGGGTGGGTTGGATGCTGAAACATTAAATGTCAATAATTCAGAGCCACAGAGATCGAAAAATAGGTGCATTGTTGGTTTAGTAGTGAAGAGTAGGATTTTCTGAATGCCTTAGTTAAATGGTTTAGGCTTGTGCGCTTTATTCGGTTCTTTGTCTTGGCTTCCAATTTTTCATGCAGTGCGTGGTTTGGCATTCTCTTCATTGTTTTTTCTTCCGCATGTAGAATTTCTGAGCGGTTACAACGTCGGGCTCTCATGCGGGAGACCCGGGTTCGATCCCCCGATGGGGTGATTGAGTTTTTCTGTTGGAGCTAAATTAAACATCCTAACCCGCACAGTCTGTGGCAACAGCAATAACCATGCGGCTCTAAATCCTTACGTTCACAACCAATCTCTCAACACCGCCCTGTACAACGAATTGTACACACAGACAGTAGGGATAGGGCCAAAGTATATGTGTTTAATACTATTGACCACTTACTTATAAATCACTCACGTGAGTGATGATCGTAGGGGCCGAGTATACTGCTTTGCCCGTGCCCCATAAAGCTGTTGGCCCTGGACAAGCGGCATAAGAATTGTCTCAGTCCTTTATCGTAGCGTATTTAAAAAAAAATATGCAGTCAATTAAACCAGACTCCATGAACATACTTCTGAAAATCGCAGCTGATAATTTCCGTTCTCAAAGGTTGGACAGCATTTAGAAGTCGCACTTCGCCCTGGTATGTTGGGGAAAAAAAAAAGGTAATGAATGAACGGACAAACCGGCAGGTAATGCAACAGTGAAGGTGGAAAGATGATGGACAGAGCTGATATCAACCAGAATGTTCAGACTAGCTCGTGGAATACTGACGAGTCTCTAAAGTTAACACGATTACGTGACCTAGGAATAAGATCTGGGAATGCGCGTAGTTGCCATCTTTGACGTCAGGATAGGAGACATACTAACTTCTCATGGAAATAATCAGCAGAGGTACACTGGAATGGCTACTACATTGGAAGACTAAGCACAGATTGGAATGCCCTAATGTGCAGTAACATCGGTTGTGATAAAAGAAGGAAAGACAAGATAAAATAAAATATTTAAAAGAAGAGAGCCGGACATTTTTCAAAAACGACCTTGGCTTCCAGGTCGACCCAGCCTTGAGTGGGTACCGGGCACAGTCCCGGGAAGTAGAGGCGGCTGGTGTGATGTTGACCACACCATCCATCTTGTGCCGATTAGTCTATTAAATAAAGGTCTTGCCCTATATGCCCTATATGCCTAAAGGCGTGGAAAAGGGTCCTTTTCTTTTTAAATTTACTTAAATTAAAAACTAACATCCAAACAAATATAAACAAATACGTTTATTTAATGATCGTTTTCCACACTTTAAAGTGCAGGGAAATGGATGTTTAGTTTATGTATCAGTAAATATTTAAGAAATTTTAAGATCTGTTCGCAGGGCACCACAGTGCTCATTCCGTCTTTGCTTTGAGAGCACCCCCGACCAAGTTTACACATCCCTCCATCTCAGCCTTGTAAAACTCTTAAGTCAGTAGTCGGCCAACTTTTTAGTCCAAAGAGCAAAAAAAAAAAAAAAAAAACAGCAGGTAGATTAAAAATGTTTCAGAGCCAAATTTTTGTTTCAAAAATCTGTCAAGAACCATGTTTTACGGATTCAAAACCGATTTGTGACCGACTGGCCGAGCCACACTCAGGTCGCTAAGGAGCCACATAAGGCTCGCGAACCACGATTTGCCGACCACTGCTCTAAGTACACGCGACTGTCTTTGGGAGACAAACGGTTTCTAGTTTCTTGGTTTTTTTTTTTACAGAGAAATGAAGAAGACCCTATGTCGCTGAAAAGTTTGGTAGGCTTTTTTTTTTTTAAAGAACAGTGACTATTGTTTCTTTTGTTTTTGTTTTTGATTCTATTTTTTGCGTGCAGGCGCGACACACGCACCCACATGCACACACGTTCACACACACACACACGCACATGCACGCATATATATATATATATATATATATATATATACACACATACATATATATATATTCTTGTTGCTTTTGTTGTTATTCTTATTGTTGTCTTGCCACCTGCGTATTTACCGTTAAAAATACTTATTAGTGAATACATTTTTGCTGTTAAAATGCTGTCTTTTTTTTTAAATTAAAGTTCAATACTCATGATAATGTTATAGTTTTTAATTGTTTTTTTTATAAGTATTTACATATCTGACATGGTCAACGCTCGACACTCAAGGAAAGGGCGAAACAAATATACAATCAGACAGTTACTGGTACCATCGGAATTTTAACTCTTTGCTTGCTGCTGAAGATGGGGACAGAGCGCTTATATCAGTGTCCTGAGTGCTATGATGTGGATTCTTGAATCAACATTCAATATATCTGTTTAACGAATGTTCACAGCTGAAGATGTTACTGTCACATATCACTCCTGTCGCGTGCCTAATGTAAGGATTTCTCCTTCAGAACCAACAGCACTCAGAGATAATTATGTTGAGTCGTTTGGCTCGTATTGGTCTAAGGGATTCCCCGTGGCCAATATACGCTCAACTTATCTCTGGAGTAGGGCAACTCAAGTATTGGCACTACAAAATATATCAGTATATATATACCATATTTCTAGGCACACTTGGCTGGACACCCCCACTACTTACTAAAGAAAGCCCCCAGGTTATGATAGTTCATTATCATAACCATGTTAACACATATGATGAAGATACATACATACACAACTGCTAAACACTTAAAAAGGTGAAATAGGAACACCTAAGTCAGCCATGAAAATGAATGCATGTAATCAATATAAAATAGATACATAAAAGTGAGACAATTGCCAGATCTCCTAGGCTAGATCTCAGGATATCCTGTCCAAATCACAAAGATACTACACAGACAGAAGGTCTTGGAGATGACATCTTGTCATCACTGGACAATCTAGGAGCTGTGAGGAATAAAACATATGAGGTGTCAAACTGCACTTAGCCTCTTTCTGTCTATGATGCCTCCCTCAGCTCCTGATGATTCGACTGTCTTTGACTCTGGTAATTCTGCTCAACTGGATCAGGTAGTGAAAGAGTACTTCACCATAGAAGACGCAGCAACTGTACCGGTATTTAGCAAGTCTCTATCACCAGTAAGGACACACAATGTCTTTGAGCCACACTAAGCTCTAGCACTGGTAGCTGTTTGAGGTACCATCTCCCACATGTTAGAGATTTCAGGAACCTTCACAGGTGTTAGCTGGTGGTTTGATGGTTGGTGGATGTTGGTTTGACTGTGAATCTTCTGCCAGCTCTTCAGAAAAGATACATCCTGTCAAGAAAATAACTCAACATTAGTCATCACCAAGAGGGTAACATCTTGACAAGAAAGACAGAGCAAGCATCAGTCATCAACCCCCATCTGCTAACTCCTCCCTGCTCTCCTGTTTCATTCCTCAGATTGCCTCTCCAGACCAAAAGACATAAGTCTCTTATATTTATCTGTCTGTTTAGTGCAAGAGAAGGCAAGTCAGATATACAGTGGAGATAGATAAAGTGGTCTAACACATATATCACTCTCCCTCTCCCCCTCACTCTGCACACAGACACCAATATTTACTGTCAGTACCTGCATTCACTAGCTTTCCCAACCGCCCCAGCACTCATTGATCTGGGTCAAGCACACACCTACTTTGATTAACAAAGCCCTGACCCAATTCTGTCCCCATTTCGTATGTACAGATTCTTTAAGTAGTTTAAAACGTACACAATTGTAAGGGCATTAAATTTTATCAGTATGGGTGGTTTATTGAGGGCATAAGCTATTTAGTCTGTACAGTGGAAGATCTACGTTCGAATCCGCTACTCTAGCGATCAAGAACGGTCGAACTAAGTGAGATCACACAGCCGATATTGATTTCTCTACAGCAGTGACTACTTTACAGACATCATTTTAGGTACTCGTAAACTATAATTAACTTACCCAAGCATATGTAAAAACTGAGACATTCCAGATTGCCTTGGAAAGTGAAATTTATACAGGCACAGATTAACACATCTGGACGCTTGAGAAGCTGGCAAGGAGAATAGCGTCACTTAGACACTTCAGGCGTCGGTACAAAAGAAGTCCCTTGTATACTTGTGCAAGGAGTAAATCGGTTTCCAAGAAACCTCAAATAACTCTCTTAATATATCTCCAAGAGATATACATTTAAAAGTGGAGTTTAGTTAAAGTAACCAGAAAAGGCAGACATAATAATGTTGTCCAATACAGGCCTATATATATAGATATAAGGGACTATATATTTCTCGGCGAGTCCAAGTTTGAATTTTGTGCAGATTACAGGTAAGACAGGTTATCAGCCTTACAGACCGATGTGTAATGGCTATCATTTCACGACAGTTACTAGTTTTCTGACTGAAGACACCAGGAGAAAGCAAACAAGAGCACGATCTTCACCATCACTGCCTTGTACTTGTTCTCTTTGTTTTTCTTTGTCTTGTTCATCATCATCATTTTCTTCTTCTTCTTGTTCATGTTCTCCTTGTAATTCCTTGTCTTGTTCATCATCATCATTTTCTTCTTCTCCTTGTTCTTGTTCTCCTTTTTCTTGTTCTCCTTGTTCTTCTTTTACTTGTTCATCATCATCATCATTTCACTTTTCTTCTTCTCCTTCTTCTCCTACTTCTTTGTCCCCTCATCATCATCCTCTTCCACCTTCACCCTCCAATTTCTACCAGTGCATAGATAATTATATATATATATATATATATATATATATATATATATATATATATATATATATATATATATATATATATATATATATAAATGTGTGTGTGTGTGTATGTATATGTATGTGTGTGTGTGTGTGTGTATATATATATATATATATATATATATATATATTTGAAAAATTTTCGTCACATTGAAAGACTAAAGAACGCGAGACAAACCGTCCGCAGCTGGGCTCGAACCAAGCACCCCGATGTTAGGACAGATATCCAGATTGTAGACTTTCTTTCCAAACACTGACCATCGGAAAAATCTGGCTAAATTCGTGTACTATCTCTAAATAAGTTCAATACTCAGGAAAGTGGCCATCGAGAACGCCAGGATTGTTAGAAGCCGTTAAATGACCCCCCCCCCCACCCCCACCCCACCCCCAAGGACTAGGTCTTAAAATAACTTTTGCCACAAAAATCACTGTATGGCTTTTCCCCCAGTGGTGTCCTATTGTTCATGTAAGGCGCACTTTGATATTTACAAACACTGGTTTATAGGTAAAAAAAAAAAAAAAAAGTTAGTTGTGTATCTCTTACAGAACGTTGCAGAACCAACCTCAGCATTTATTGGCTGTTTTGGTTTTTGTATTAAAATTGTACGCTCAGTAGTTTGCCACTGCTACCTGGACGGTCAGCTCTCGGTAGCACTGTCGAAACCAACGCAAAACAAATCGTATGCAGCAGGGATCGAATCCGGCACACAGGCATTACGAAGAGCCTAAGCTGCGGGTATACGTACATAATCCTTTCCGAACAGAACATACACGAAACGAATTACCTATAAGAAATAACGGGAAAATGATTAATCCTTCTCCCTGGAAAAATATCCTATTGTTACTGGTAATGTTCTAAATAAAGTAATTTATATTCTGCCTAGTAGTGAAATGCATTTAAAAAAAAAAGCAATAAGATCAAATAAATACACATTACCTTTCCGAGAAGAGTCGAGAATTTAGGGAGCTGTGTGGTCTCGAGGCAGCCTGTCCGCCCCTAGTGCTATGCGGATGAGGATCACCCTTGGAGGGGTCCCAGAAACCGCGTTCAGCCATTAGGCCATATTTATGGCCGGGCTATATTGCGGCTCCTGGCAAGAACCATGGTGGGGCTTCAAATAACGAAAAATTGCATCTCACAAGGAGATAAGAATTTATATACGACGGTTAACGTAATATCTTGTCGTTCTGTATGGTTGCTTAGTGGCAGTGTCGACTTTTGAAATATGGGAAAGAAGTCGTGTTAAAAATATTAGTCACGATGCAGATTCGAACTTAAGACCTTCAGGCCGACAGGGGCGCGTCCAAAAACTGCGCTGCCGCGGATTTGTTGACTGACCCTGGAGCAGCGTAAAGAATGCTCAAGTTTCGAACATTTTGTTTGTGAGAACCCATGAGATTTCGCCGAAGTCCGCGATACAAGTTGTTCCAGTTAGACATATTCAGAGGTTATTTCCCTTTACGTAATTCTTGGTTGCCTGCTATGTACCCTAAGTTAACTATGGGAATATTAAATGGGCAGGTCCAAGTCTTTTCCACGGTGGGACTCTTGTACCAATATCTGAAAGCGACAGATGGTACCAGTAACAGTCTGATTGTATATCCGTCTCGCCCCTTCCCTGAGTGTTAAATGTCGGCCGCTAGATCATCTTGTAACTCCTTGCAGTGCCATTTTCCTAAGACCGTAATGATCTATCTGTTCCTTGGCACTGTTCACTCGCTCCCAAAGGGCCCTCACAACATCCAGCTTATTATATCTGTTCACCACCAAGTTGTGAAGTACAGGCCAGTCTATCCGCCTGCTCATTTCCCAACACACCCGCGTGACCTGGAGAAATTATTCAAAGGATGCTACCCGGGACCTCTGAAGTGATGCTTGCTACTCAGCACGGAGCATGCCTGTCTCCACCTTTCTCAGCATGCTCTGTGAGTCATTTACAATGACGACATGTGTGTACAGCTAATTCTCAAGCCAGCCGAAGGCAGCAGTGACTGCCTCCACCTCCATTCTCAAACTAGACGTTGTGATATCATATGCCAGGCTTTGTTGCGCCAAGCGACGTCCATTCGCCTTCTCTATGAACCCCCATGCACTTCGTGTACCCTCACCACAGAGCTATCTGTATATACAATCACATCACTTGGGCGGGAATTGTCATGAATCATTTGTTGAACTTCTGATTCTGCAGCACCAGTTGGCCAGTCCCTGCATTCACGTCCCAAAGTGATTAGAACCCTAGACGAGTCTGAAACATGATCGGACACTTTCACCCATTCCTCTCCTCACCTAAATTTATCAAGCCTGCACACATGTCTAATTGTGTCTTCAGCTTGCGTCATCCAAGACTTTCCTCTTTTCAGTCTGAGACCCTTAGCTCCGGTTTGAAAAGCCCCGGTCTATATAACGTGTTGGAGCAAGCCGGAGTATTCTACGGAAGCGTACTTCCTGTTTACGGTTTGATTGGTGTCTTACGCTCGTAATTCGATCCAGAAATGAGGCAGTCTGATCTTGTCAGTCATTTGCTTTTTGAAGAATAACATTGCTAACACTTCTCCCGAAGCATTAAAGCAAATTGACGTATTAGTTTTATTCGACCGGGCTGGCTTAGCTTTGTTTTTCTCACTTGATTTCTGATTAGTCAAAGAAATATATGAAAGCTATTCATTGTTAGCTCTTAGTTATTTACACGACGCTGGAAAAAGTCTTCTTCTTGTTCTTCTTCTTTTTTGGCTATCCTCTGAATAACGGTCCTAAATTATCGAGGCAGAAAATACACCTTAGCAGGGCTCAGTCACGTGTCAATTGCGCACTTCCGTCGTCTTAAATTGCGCACTGCCGGCGACTTCCGCCACCTTCAAGAGTATCCCCTACTGGGACTCACGAGCAGCAGCTACGGCATCTCCTGCAGCTTCCTTCATTTTATTTGCTCGTGAGTCCTAGCCATCTATTTTAGCTCCAATCCACGCCGCGTTAGCGCAAGTGCGCAATTGACACGTGACTGAGAGTATATTTTCCTCCTCGATAATTTGGGACCGTTATTCAGAGGATAGCCTCTTCTTCTTCTTCTTCTTCTTCTTCTTCTTCTTCTTCTTCTTCTTCTTCTTCTTCTTCTTCTTCTTCTTCTTCTTCTTCTTCCTCCTCCTCCTCCTCCTTCGCTTCTTCTTCTTCTTCTTCTTCTTCTTCTTCTTCTTCTTCTTCTTCTTCTTCTTCTTCTTCTTCTTCTTCTTCTTCTTCTTCTTCTTCTTCTTCTTCTTCTTCTTTTTCTTCTTCTTCTTCTTCTTCTTATTTCTCTTCTTCTCATCCTTCGCTTCTTCTTCTTCTTCTTCTTCTTCTTCTTCTTCTTCTTTCTTTTCTTCTTCTCTTCTTCTTCTTCTTCTTCTTCTTCTCTTCTTCTTCTTCTTCTTCTTCTTCTTCTTCTTCTTCTTCTTCTTCTTCTTCTTCTTCTTCTTCTTCTTCTTTCTCTTCGTCTTCGATTGCAAATCACCAGTAGCCGCGTTTTGGAAACCCCCAGGGGGACATCACAAGCAGGCGTTTTTTAGTTGTTTGGGTTTAAAAAAAAAATTGCATTGTTTCTTAGAAAAGTAACGTAAAATAAAGGACCCTTTCACATTACTTCAGGCATAATGGGCATAGAGGGATAGATCTCTATTTCATAGACTAATCGGCACTTAGTGGGTGATATAGTCAGCATCATGCCGGCTGCCTTTACTTCTTAGGACTCTACCTGGTACCCATCCAAAGCTTCATAGTTCTGTTTTAACTCTTGTGATTCCAAGCAGCGCATTATCTTGATAAACTCGTTCTCAAGAATGCCAAATATTTCGCAAAACATTACGTAACTGTTTGCATTTGGTCATTAAATACTAAAGATGTGGCATTAGTAAGTAAGTTTTACCCCAACCAGGACATAAACACCCGGTGACACAGAGTGTCACCATGCGGATGAGGATCAGCCCTGGATAGGTCCCTGAAACCGCGCTCAAACGTTAGGTTATATTAGGTTCCCAGGAAACAGCTAGGGTGGGGCTTCAAAATAACGAACAATTGCATCCCACTAGGGGGCGGCTTTGGTTTTCCAAGCTGCTTTTCTGAAAGTTCCATGATCGGGATTTTTCTCAAAGTGGTTCTTTCTCTCTCTTTACACCAACTACTTTGCAACGTTTAGGGAGTGAAAGAGTTTATAATTATGTAACATGTGCGCTCCAAACATCATAAACTCAATGTGAGGACTCATAACTTTGCTGTCTCACATTCATTGTTATGTGTGTACGTAAACAATAATTGAAATAATAATCTTATTAGCGTTTGCAAGATGTAAACCCCAGCGGAAAGTTCTGGTTATTCACTCACTCTGACGCAGAACTTGAGTTTTTCGTGCACATCTGTTTTACGGATTTGGCTTTTCTATAAGCAGACAGTTGGTTCTCCAGCTCTGAGGAAGATGCACTCCTACTTCAAAGGGACAAAATAATATAATAATAATAATAATAATCACACGCACACAGACACGCACATACCACACAACACGCAGTCACTCTCACACATGCGTGCGTGCGGCACACACGCACACGCATACACACACACAAACACTCACTCCGCACATCACGCACACTCCCTCCCTCCCTCTCTCCCCCACGTCCAGCGGGCGACACCAAACCAGCGAACACAATTACATATGCAAATACCGCACTGCCACCTACTCGGTCACGTGACTGTGTGCGTTCAATGGCCGCGCGTTGTAAGTCGTCTGCTGAATGTTGTGTGTGATTTGTGCGGCGGCTTTCATGCAGCTAACATTTATAGATACTTAGTCCGAGTGCGTGTGTCGATACGATTTTTCGTTGTTGACAGAGAAAATTGTTGTTTATCTGTGGATAGTTTCGACTTTTGCGGGCGTCTCATGATTGCCGTCTAGGCGGTAGGTTGTTTATTTCCCCGTAAACTATGCCGCTGTTTGGGAAGAAGAACAACAACGATACTGAAAAGAAATTGAAAGAAAATGATATCAGACGGAGGTATGAGTTTAAAGATACGCTTGGGACGTAAGTATATTGCTTTGATTTTTATTACTGAGTGATATCAATTATAGCGCAAATAAATACTTGAGTAATTATTGTTTATGCTGTTACGAGGTGGTGGATTTTATTACAAATAACGGAGATTTTAGATGATCGTATTCTATTATAATTTTACCAGTGGGGCCTGTGTTCGGAAGAGTGCCTATATTTCAAATAGAAGACTTTGTTTTAATTTGAGCACAGCAGTAAAAGCGTTAATTTGAGCGAGAATTTGATAATACATGTATGGACGGCTCTTTAGTTAGCACATCCTAGCTTAAATGAACCGGCTTGCAATCTGTGAGCAGTCCAACCACTAAACTTACGTTATTATGTGTGTCTTGACTTACACGGCAAATTTGTAAAGAGTGCGATTGTTACACTGTCTTAGGGATTGCGAATGCGGTTCATAATTTTAATATGCCCTCCGGTTTCCATCCCCGGTGGCGTGCGATTTGGCAGCAGACCACCTTTGCGTTGGTTTTCGACAGGGGTGTCAAGAACCGACCGTCCAGTCAATAATAGCAAACTGCCTAACGTGATATTGCCTTGTTAAATCGCAAGCAGACGAAAATGGACTCAGCGTCCTGATTAAGTCACTGAAGACACGAAAACATTACCAACTCAAACTTTCAAGTAACACATATTATTTAAAAAAAAATTAATAAACAAGGCTTTTACTCATTCCTGTGTTCTTAAACTCTACCCAAGTCTAGCCCCACTAGTTATTGACATATAAATATAAGGCAGACAGTCGCATGTTAGAAAGATGGGGACTTAACAGCTGTTGTCGTCCAGAAGTGAATATAACTGTACGCTAGTTTATTTTGGCAGTATCAGTGTACATAATATTGAGTGTTTCCAATAAAGGTATACAGAATATCCTCGATTATACTGATTGAATTCCTCTTATCCCATTTGTAAGATTAACCCATATTCTTTTTTTTTCTTCTGCATTCTGTCTCTTAGTGTAAGCCCTGAACCAACTAGTTTAATTACTGTAGTTGAATCCACTATTTTAATGATATACTGTTAGTAAGATTATGTCAATATTCATTTCACAATTTATGTTTTAATCAGAAAGGTGTAAATAAAGCAATATTTAAAACAGTAAGACATATTACTTAATTGTCTTAACAAATAATTACATGATATATAAATGGACAAATTTATAACGCTGAGAAAACAGGAGAACAGCAGGAGAACTAGAATGTCTTTGCATTGGAACCCACAGGAGCATAGGAATAAAGGAAGGCCAAAAACACACGGAGAAGAGAGCTAGAGAATGAGGTTAGAAAGATGGGGAGGACATGGGGAGAGCTCCATGCAATGGCGAAGGATAGACCTGACTTCTCTTATGGACCCTAGTAAACAACTTTTTGTACTGTTGTAACTCTTATTTTTGTCCCAGGCAATTTCTACTTCAGCATACTGTTTGAAAGTTGTTAAACTTCTGATATTTCAAATCCTGCAGCCAGATGTTTCCTTGTTTTTTTTTTTTCCATACTCTATCAGCATATGTTTCCATAAAACTTCTGTAGGTTTAAAAAAAAGTACCCATAGCTCCTTCAGTACCATTCTAGCAATCTTTAAACCATATTTTGTTCTTGAAAGTTTTGGTGATAAATATAATATAATATAATATAATAATAATTGTTTAGTTCAAGGAATTTTAAAAATAAAATTGTAGGACTGGAGGGGTTAAAGTAAGGATTGAGGCAGAGTAGGTTAGTGTAACAATTGGTTAAAAAATTTGTCAGCTTAAATCACCTGACACATGAAGTTGTATGATACTAAATGAATTAGCAAGCATGTCATAAAAGGCCACAAATTAAGGGTTTAGTTAAAACTAACACTAAACCTTAAATATTTAACTCTCTCAAACCATTCCACTATATTAGCGGTTCTCAACCTATGGGTCATTACCTTTTTGGGGGTCAAACGAGCTTTTCACAGTGGTCGTCTAAAACCATCAAAAAAACATATCTTCACTGAAATTATGAAGTAACAACGAAAATAATTTTATGTTTGGGGTCACCACAACATGAGGAACTATATTAAAGGGTTGCAACATTAGGAATGTTAGGAACAATTGCACTTTATGGAGTGGACACATGGAGAAGAGCTAAAACAGTTACTACAATCATATTGTCAGGTGCTTGCAAAGAAAAAGGCCAATTGAGTGGTGGGATCGAATCACTAAAATCAAGCTTTAGGAGAGAACTAAACAGTTCAGGTGAATCAAGAGATGAGGAAAATATGCTGGTGTCGGATAGGACACACTTTGAAAAATCTGAAAACATTGTAAATAGAATTGCTTTACTCTGGAATCTATAGGGGCATAGAAATAATGGCAGACCAGAAACACACAAACAAGGGAACTAGAGAGTGAACAAAGATAGGGAGGAAATTGGGGGGAGCTGCATGTGATAGCAAAGGCTAGAATGACTTGGCCTAAGTTGGTAGAAAGTCTGTGCTCCATTGGAGGATAAAAGGCAAAAGAAGAAAAAGAATAAGAATGAAGGAATTTGCTGAAATGGGAACAGATTTCAAAACATAGCTTACACTACAACACAACACAGCATGCCAAACCTAGTTAAACACTACAAGGACAGCACAGCATGCAAACATTTTAAGGGCAAATTGCAAAAGAAGATTCTAGCAAATCTATATGCTACAAAGTTAACAGTAAAGAACAGTTCTGCAGTAGAGCCATCAATTTCAGAATCTTAATTGTATATTAACCCTTTAAGAACCAATAAATTCTCTGTATGTTTATAACTTACTTTGTACATAGTTTTTGTTCCGTCATTGTCTGCTGTTTCATTTCCTTTTGCTTTAACCCATTGTGTCTTAGTTGTTACTTTAGCAAATTGTCTCATAATGGCATTATTGGCAGAAATAAAATCCTAACCTGAACAGTCTGTGGCAACTGCACTAGCTATTTGGCCCTAAAGCATCATGCTCATAGACATCCCTGTCTACACCACAAAAGAAGTATATACAGGCAGGAATGGCAGTTTTTTGGGCAGAAGTTGTATTATTTAAACACCTTGAGACTCTAAAACTGTTACCTAAAGTACACTTTAGGATAGAACAGTGTTGAAGCAACAGCCATCTGGGACCAACTCTTCTCTAGTCCCATATTGCCTTTTAACGTGAGGTTTTGAAATGACATGGGTGAGAGCCTCGGTATTTGCTGCTGAAAGTGTTCAAAGTATCAGAAACACAATTCTCCTTTTGATTTTTTTCTTCTTTTTCTTTTTCTTCCTTTTATCCCCCAGCACACACACCAAGTCATTCTGTCCTTTGCTGTTGCATACAGCTCACCCCATGTCCTCTCTGTCTTGTTAATTTTGCTCTCCAGCTGTCTTATCCATTTGTTTTTCCTGGGTCTGCCTTTATTTCTCTGCCCATGTGGATTTCAGTGCCAAGACATGCTAATTATATTGTTGTCAGGTTTTCTTAACATATTTCCTATCCAACGGCAGCATTTTTTCTTTACTCTTGGTCCACTGGAACTTGTTTATTCCTCTCCCCAAAAGCTAGTGATTCTATCATACCATTATGTTTCCTCTATGCACCTGTGTAAATAATACCTCATATGGTAACAGGAAAGATGGTATGAAATGATTGATTGATTTATTATGTTAATGCCTTTATATCCTGGTTTGTAAATTCAAAACTAGATTGTAATCTCATCCACAGGGACGTAAATTATTAGCTGGGCCAGCGATTTTGCTCTTTAATTCAGTGTCTGTTCATTTTTTTTTTAACCCCAATGTTTTAATAAAAATATGGGACCGAAGGGACCCTTACGTGACATTCCGCAAATTCAGTGAGGTAAAGTCTTTAGCATCATAAAGTCTTTAGCATCAGGTTTAGTCAGATAAATTAATATTTACACTTTCTACATATGTTCTCAGTACATTCTCTTGCATGGTGATTCCTTTGATTCCCCCCCCCCCCTCCCCTCCCCCCCCCCCCCACCCCCAAAGAAAGCCATTTATTCATGTTGCTTTGATTCTGGACAGACAGAAAACTGGTTTTGGACACAAGAAGGAACACATGAGGCAGAGAGCAAATTACCTAATCTCACTGAAGGTTATGTTTGGTTTACATGGAGTTAAGGACTGGAAAACGGTGGCCATATATGTAAAAATATTACGCTTCTGAAAGTAAATGACAGCAAGAATATTAGTTGCAAAAAATAATGTTTATATGCACACACTTGGATCCTCATCACACTACAGTTTGTGCATTCTGTTGAGCTTGCTGTTATATGATTTATATAAAGGGACTTACACATTTGTGGGGATATCCATTGAAAGTGGTCCTTCATAAATAAAACAACTCCATACATTCGATGATAGTGGTCCTTCATAAACTGGCATTGAAAGTGGTCCTTCATTATCAAAACATACTGAAATATGCATGATAGTAGCCATTAATGAACTTGTATTGAAAATAGTCCTTTATGAATAAAACAGGCCCAAACATGCAAGATAGTTATCCTTCATAAACTTGCATTGAAAGTGGTCCTTCATAAATAAAACCTGCCCAAACATGCATGATAGTAGCTATTAAAAAACTTGCATTGAAAGTGGTACTTTATTTTTAAAAAAAAACATGCCCAAACATTCATGATAGTAGCCGTTAATAAACTTGCATTGAAAGTGGTACTTCATTACCAAAACATGCTAAAACATGCATGATAGTGCCCATTAATAAACTTGCATTGAAAGTGGTACTTCATTAGGAAAACATGCCCAAATATTCATGATAGTAGCCATTAATAAACTTGCATTGCAAGTGGTCCTTCATTACCAAAACATGCTAAAACATGCATGATAGTAGCCATTAATAATCTTGCATTGAAAGTGGTACTCCATCAAAAAAAACATGCCCAAACATAGAAGATAGTAGCTATTAATAAACGTGCACTAAAAGTGGTCCTTCATAAAAAAAAAAAACCTGCCTAAACATGCAAGATAGTGGTCCTTCATAAATAAAACCTGCTTAAACATGCAAGATTGTGGTCCTTCATAAATAAAACCTGCCTAAACATGCAAGATAGTGGTCCTTCATAAATAAAACCTGCCTAAACATGCAAGATTGTGGTCCTTCATAAATAAAACCTGTCTAAACATGCAAGATTGTGGTCCTTCATAAATAAAACCTACCTAAACATGCAAGATAGTGGTCCTTCATAAATAAAACCTGTCTAAACATGCAAGATTGTGGTCCTTCATAAAAAAAACCTGTCTAAACATGCAAGATAGTAATCCTTCATAAATAAAACCTGCCTAAACATGCAAGATTGTGGTCCTTCATAAATAAAACCTGTCTAAACGTGCAAGATTGTAGTCCTTCATAAATAAAACCTGCCAAAACATGCAAGATTGTGGTCCTTCATAAATAAAACCTGTCTAAACATGCAAGATAGTGGTCCTTCATAAATAAAACCTGTCTAAACATGCAAGATTGTGGTCCTTCATAAATGAAACCTGTCTAAACATGCAAGATTGTAGTCCTTCATAAATAAAACCTGCCTAAACATGCAAGATAATGGTCCTTCATAAATTAAACCTGTCTAAACATGCAAGATAGTGGTCCTTCATAAAAAAAACCTGCCTAAACATGCAAGATTGTAGTCTTTCATAAATAAAACCTGCCTAAACATGCAAGATAGTGGTTCTTTATAAATAAAACCTGCCTAAACATGCAAGATAGTGGTTCTTTATAAATAAAACCTGCCTAAACATGCAAGATAGTGGTCCTTTATAAATAAAACCTGTCTAAACATGCAAGATTGTGGTCCTTCATAAAAAAAACCTGTCTAAACATGCAAGATAGTAATCCTTCATAAATAAAACCTGCCTAAACATGCAAGATTGTGGTCCTTCATAAATAAAACCTGTCTAAACGTGCAAGATTGTAGTCCTTCATAAATAAAACCTGCCAAAACATGCAAGATTGTGGTCCTTCATAAATAAAACCTGTCTAAACATGCAAGATAGTGGTCCTTCATAAATAAAACCTGTCTAAACATGCAAGATTGTGGTCCTTCATAAATGAAACCTGTCTAAACATGCAAGATTGTAGTCCTTCATAAATAAAACCTGCCTAAACATGCAAGATAGTGGTCCTTCATAAATAAAACCTGTCTAAACATGCAAGATAGTGGTCCTTCATAAAAAAAACCTGCCTAAACATGCAAGATAGTAGTCCTTCATAAATAAAACCTGCCTAAACATGCAAGATAGTGGTTCTTTATAAATAAAACCTGCCTAAACATGCAAGATAGTGGTTCTTTATAAATAAAACCTGCCTAAACATGCAAGATAGTGGTCCTTTATAAATAAAACCTGTCTAAACATGCAAGATAGTGGTCCTTCATAAATAAAACCTGTCTAAACATGCAAGATAGTGGTCCTTCATAAATAAAACCTGCCTAAACATGCAAGATAGTGGTCCTTCATAAATAAAACCTGTCTAAACATGCAAGATTGTGGTCCTTCATAAATAAAACCTGTCTAAACATGCAAGATTGTGGTCCTTCATAAATAAAACCTGCCTAAACATGCAAGATAGTGGTCCTTCATAAATAAAACCTGTCTAAACATGCAAGATAGTGGTCTTTCATAAATAAAACCTGTCTAAACATGCAAGATAGTGGTCCTTCATAAATAAAACCTGCCTAAACATACAAGATAGTGGTCCTTCATAAATAAAACCTGCCTAAACATGCAAGATTGTGGTCCTTCATAAATAAAACCTGCCTAAACATGCAAGATAGTGGTCCTTCATAAATAAAACCTGCCTAAACATGCAAGATTGTGGTCCTTCATAAATAAAACCTGCCTAAACATGCAAGATAGTGGTTCTTTATAAATAAAACCTGCCTAAACATGCAAGATAGTGGTCCTTCATAAATAAAACCTGCCTAAACATGCAAGATAGTGGTCCTTTATAAATAAAACCTGTCTAAACATGCAAGATAGTGGTCCTTCATAAATAAAACCTGTCTAAACATGCAAGATAGTGGTCCTTTATGAATAAAACCTGCCTAAACATGCAAGATAGTGGTCCTTCATAAATAAAACCTGTCTAAACATGCAAGATAGTGGTCCTTCATAAATAAAACCTGCTTAAACATGCAAGATTGTAGTCCTTCATAAATAAAACCTGCCTAAACATGCAAGATAGTGGTTCTTTATAAATAAAACCTGCCTAAACATGCAAGATAGTGGTTCTTTCATAAATAAAACCCAACCAAGCTGCGTTTTGGTCTTCCTTCAAAAATTAAACTTGCAATTAAAGGGGTCCTTCAAAAACAAAACAATTATCTTTTAGCTGATACTTCTCAAATCTGTACAAATAGTTTCCCTGTGATGTGGTCAGCACCACCCTCACATTTTTTTTTTAATTACTCTGCACTTTGAAAATATCCTGTTGCTTGGTTTCACACCAGTCTGTACTTTGAAACTGTGCTGTTATATCTTGGTGTCAAACCAGCCATTGTAACTGCTTGTAATCTTTTGACCAGTGTGATATTAACTGCATCTTCCATTGGGTGCTGGTTTGTCTATAACGGTATGAAACTAGCACTGTATGACGAATATTTCCAATGTGGACAAAAGTCCTTTGCTTAAATACTTTTTGCAGGCATCAGTAATTTGTAAAATCTTTATCAGATAAGAATGGATTTTCTCATTAAATGCATCACAAATAATACACCTAACCTTCGTCTTTGGTCCAGACTGTGTGGATGGTCGAGGCAATGAGTATGCCTCTTATCTGGTGGGCAAGGCAGTGACCATGCGTGACGCAGCATTGGATATGAGGAATTTGGTGGATAGTTCTGATTGTTTGGCTACTTCTGGACATTGGTCATGTTTTAGACATTAAGTTTTGCATGCACATATGTTTTAAAAAGATCTGGCTTGTTTATCTCCAGACTGTTGTTGGTGCCTCACCTTTAGAAAGATGCATTCTGACTTCGAATTAAGCATCCCTAATTAGTCGGTTCTTATGACATGCTTGTTAGAGGGGCAGTGGGTATATTCTTCACCCCTGCCCCCAAATGGGGTACCAGAACGTATGCAGGGTGTAGTCTCATTAAATGAACCATTTTAATAGTTGAGTTAAATTTTGTCTGGAATTGACATCGCAGCACTCAGGTCATTCCTATGTGTGCTCTGTCTTCATCTTCAGCAGCCAGCGCAGAGTTCCAGTATAGATGGTACTGGACATAATCTGGTTATATGTCCGTCTTGCCTTTCCTCTGAGTGTAGTCAGCCGGCCAGACCCTCTGTTTACACCCAGGTGCCTCCTTCTCTCCAGGCCATAATAATCTTTTTTCTCTACTGATTCCGTTGCTTGTTCCCAAAGGGCCTTGACCACATCTGCCTTGTCATGTGTCAATTCACAACCCAATGGTGCAGATCTAGCCAATCTCTCTGCTTGTTCATTACCCACTACGCCTGCATACCTGGAGAAAAGATCCAAAGTAAGCTCACTACAGTGACCTTCCCAGTGAAGCTTGCCACTCTGCTGGAAGCATCCCTGTCTTCACCTTTCTCAGCATGCCTTCAGAGTCTGTTACAATTACGACATATGTATGTTCCATTTTCATATCAACCAGATAACCACCTTTCTTTAAATGTCAGGACCTTTGTCTGTGATGCTACGTGCCCTTTGGACGGGAGTGTGCAAGAAGCAGAAGAGCTGACAAGAGACCATGTTTCGGTCAGGTGGACTATGATCCAGGGCCGTCGTAACAGCTTTATGGACCCCCCGGGCAAACCATTGTGCTCAGACCCCTACGACAACCACTCAACCGAATGAAATGGAAATGGCCGATAATATTACAACACACACACACACACACACATACTTATACATATATACATATATGTAGGCTCTATAATAAATAGCAATGGAGACTGTTTGACAGAAATTAAAATGAGGATGGCCATAGCAATGCAAAGATTAAATAGCCTAAAAAAGGTCTGTGGTTAAGCATCAGCAAAGAGATCAAAATTATAATTTTGAGAGCATGCATCTTCCCTGTAGCAACATACGGATGTGAGTCTTGGACTATCTCCCAGTCCTTAAAAAAGATAATAAGGGCTGTTGAGCTGAAAGGCTATAGAAAGATTCTCAGAATATCTTGGAAGAAAAAGAGGAGAAATACTGACATCTTGAAAGATCTGAACATCAAGAAAAAGCATCCTGTCTCGGAAGCTGAAATATTTTGGTCATATCAAGCGCCACGACGGATTGGAAAAAATTGTAGCAAAAAGCATGGTACCAGAAAGGAGGGGCAGTGGGCGACCAACGCGAAGATGGGCACATGATATAAGTGACTCCTTGAGTATGAAAGTACATGAGGCGGGAGAGCAAACGAGCGACCGAGTTTCTTTCAGGCAGACCGTGATTAGAGCGACGTTCTGCAAAGGTCCTGCTAAATGATGATAATGACATATATAGACATATATATACACACATACTTGGTGTGTAATGGTGAATAGAGTAATTATTTACATTTGCGCTGAAACACAGTGCTTGTTAAATACTTTGTCTTCATTTTCTGAGTATTCTCTACTACAGCTGTTTGATACGATCTCCTGAGTTTGATAGACTTTATATTACATATAATTAATTTAAACGTCACAATGTTTTATTTTATGGCACGTCATTTTGCATACATAGCAGCGTCCATGGCTTAGGCGTTGCGAGTCCTGACTCGTAATTCCAACGTACCGCGATCGAAACCCACTGCTGGCTGCGTGGATTTTTGTCATGGTATGGAGCGTCGCAGGTCGACTCAGTCTAAAATGGGTACCAGGATGGCTATCCTGGGGAAGTAAAGAATGCTGACCACATTACCCACTTAGTGCCGATTGGTCTGTAAAAATATGGGACGTTCTTCCCATATACCCGATGCGTCTAAAGGCATGAAAAGGGATCTTTACTTTACTTACTATTTTACACACAGGGGCCGAGTTAGCGCAGTCGATAAGAAGCTCGCTTTCAAATCCAGCTGCGTCTCGCTGCATCCCACGGTCGGTGTTCGAAACCGGGCGGCTCCCGGGGTTCACCCAGCCCCTATGAAATGGGTACCAGGGTGACGCTCTAGGGTAATTGGAGGAATGTCGCTGTAGCTACAGAGTTACGTGCGAACGGCGACACAGGCGGACACTTCTTATCAGCTGTCCGTACTGGTGGCAGAGCACTTATGGTTTATAACCGCGTGACGCTGGTTCACATCTCCCGACTTTACCTTTACACACAGATAAGCATAGGGGCTGTATGCTCGTGGGTCTCATGCATCAAGACGGCCCTGCTGTGATGAGAGCAATGTTCTTTGAGCGACTGGTTCTTTCGTAATTTCCAACACCCTAGATGACGTCATAGGACAGTCTAACATTTTAGAGGCGGGTGGCAAGACTAGGTTTCCCGGCTTTCTGATGCTTTAAACGACCCCACAATATCTAGAACTGGCCATAACCCCACCCACCTACGTCCCACAAGATAGTGCAACCTAGATCCCACGACTGCATGCAGCAGTGAACCTGTGGATTTTCCATATTTGGGGTTTGATATTAAGAAAGCACCAAACTACTTGCTAAATGTTGATGGTCAGGACCAAGGTCAGCTTTCTATATAATAAAATCACATAGCAACAGACTGTGCAAGACAAATTCAGTTTTGCTTTCTAGACAGTCAAATGCAAGCTACCAATAAATTCATTTTTTGTTTTGTTTCTGTCCATTTAACACTGTTAGACAGGATCACCCAAGGCAACACTGAATAAGGAACCATCATTTTATTCAGACTAAATCATAGAAATAGACGGTAGAGGAAATATTTATGTTTCCATCTTATCACGAGCTAGGTCAGAAACTACTTTTATAGCAGGTCACATGTTAAACAGAAGAATGAAGGAAGTTCAGCCCCACACGGATCGCACAACAAGCAATAAACACCCGATGCTTTTAAATGCCACCATTCAGATGCGAATCACCCCGGGGAACAAGTCCAAGAAACCCTGTTCAACCGTCAGGTTATATTAGGGTCCCCGACAACAGCCAGAATGGGACTTTGAAATAACGACAAAATTGCGTCCCATACTGGGGCGGTTTGATAATAGGAAACGTTAAACAGAAGCATCCCTTCTCCGCACTTATGCATCACAGTCTCACAAATTCTGACTTGAGTCTGAAGTATCGTTGCAATCAAGCTAGATATAAATTACCGGAGAGGAACTAAATTAACACACTGTTTCAGAGGTGTTAAGAATGTGTGTAGCTTCAATAATGTGACAAGAAAGTAATTGCTTTTTTAAAAATAGCTTCTGAAAATGAGTTAATAATTGATTATTTTTAATTGAGTGACACCACTTGGGACTCTATATTATGTGCTTGTACAACTTTGATTGATGGTACTCATTGGCACCTTTCCGTCTTTCCAGACAATAGTGTTATATTGCGCTATGAGGAGGCATGAGACTCATAGCCCATGGCGATAGCGAGTATGACTAGCAAGACCTGCCCGTGTCAAGAAAAGTCTTCCTCAATGATAGCATGGGATTTTAGGACCATTGTTAGCAACATTTGTGTTTAATCCGTTTCTTTTCAGACGCTCATCCTTTCCGCAATCATTTCTTCCTTCAATCTCATTCCCTTCCTGATATGCCCTTTCCACACAACACGGTCCATGGCATTTTGTTCCCATGAGTCCGCCTCAATACCTGTATCATTCATGCCCCGCTTGCATAATCTTTATAACGTAGTAGAGGTCGGCCTCGACATCTTCTTCCTGTCTTTAATTGACCATAAAGGATGTCCTTAGGGACTCTGCCATCCTCCATTCTCCAGGTGTGGCCCAGCCACCCGAGCCTTCGTAGACTGAGCATGGAAAAGACTGTTGTAGTACTAGGGCAAATGCATATGTGCATATTGAGCAGTAAGTGATAGCACTTTAGTCAGGGCTGGGCTTAGATATAAGCTATGCTACAGCTTAGGGCAGCGGTTCTCAACCTATAGGTCATGACCACTTTGGTGGGCCGAGTGACCCTTTAACAAGGTCGGGTCGCGTAAGGCCATCGGAAAACACATCTTCAATAAACTTATAGAGTAGAAACGAAAATAATTATATGGTTAGGGGTCACCACAATATGAGGAACTGTGTTAAAAGGCCTCAACACTAAGAAGGTTGAGAACCACTGGCTTAGCGCATCCCAGTCTGCAGGAGCATAAAAATCCACCCCCTTGACACACAAGTGTAGTTTTCTTTTAATATATTTTAAAAGTAATTTTCTTTGTGTGCGCGTGCGCGCGCGCGCGCGTGTGTGTAAGCTTAGTCTTTTATGAGCATTTTATTTGTATTTTACAAACACAGCTTTTGTTATCTTTGATTATAACAGTTATAGATAGGAAACGCATTTCCATTATCCATATACTTAGAAGGGCGTTTTAAACACTTTTGAGGTTAGCTGGTGTTATTTTAATGCGACAACCTCATAGCTTTATTTAGCTTAGGGCCTCGGCGTCCAAATTCGGCCCTGACTTTAGCAGACCAATGTGCACCTAATGAGCATTGAGTGATGGCTCTCGGGGCTGATCCATATGTGCATAGTCTTCCTTATTGTAAGTCAGTATATAAGAATCACGGATTGTACCAAAAGCTTAATGATACAGGAAGCGTGAAAGATCAGCTGTCCGAGCCGTCCTAACAGTATTATGGGCCACATAACGCCCTGGTCATCCACTGCCCCTAGACATATCTCCAGTCGTCCTGACTCTGTCTTGCCACTGGACCCAGATATGACTCAGGCGAGAGAGTGAGGTCGACGACACTGCGCAACTCTTCCTCACTTTTATACAAGTCACCACGCAAGCCAATCTTTCATCAATTTACTTATCTAGGCAACACCCCTTTCACAGAGCGCCACAATTGATGACGAAGTAAATGCAAATATCTCTAGGGCTAGCGTTGTCTTTGGCAGATTGCACAAAAATGTTTGGACAGAAGTGGCATAACCCTGCAGAAAAAGCTTAAAGTATACAGAGCAGTTGTACTAACTACACTGCTGTACTCATGCGAAACATGGACTGTATACCAACGCCAGGCTAGACATGTAAACCACTTTCAGTCAGTCTGCCTTAGAAAACTAATACAGATCAGATGGCAAGACAAAGTACCTGATACCGTAGTCCTTGAGAAAGCAGCCATGTCCAACATCCACACTCTACTGATGCAATATCAAATTCGTTGGGCTGGTCATGTGGCAAGCACAGACTCCCCAAAAACTCTTCTATGGTGAGCTGTAAAATAGGGAATGTTCCCAAGGCGGGCAAAAGAAACGTGTTAAGGACACCTTGAAGTCTTCCCTCAAAGCATTTGGGATGAATGACAACAATTGGGAGGCTGCCTCTCAAGACCGAAATGCATGGCGTGCAATTCTACACAAGGGGCGCGGCTACATGTGAAGCAAACAGAACAGCAAGACTGATAAAGAAAATTGTGGACAGAAACGCTCACTCCCTGTCCTCACTTTCCAAGAACTTTTCGGGCCCGCATCGGCCTCATCAGTCATCTTCGTACTCATACTTGATGAAAAAGAGTGGTCATCATCATCAGCAATTACCTTTGGGAATGATAGTTTGTTTTATGGCAAATCATTGACACACACACACAGATTAACATTGTGCCCTTACGCTTGTAAGCGTCCCTGGGCAAGTGCCTAGCGGGCGTATGCGTTTAGACGGCACTGATGCCTGTACCGTTCTGCTCTTTGCCATGAGTGATGCCAGATCCCAATCCTAACTCGGGTTGATTTATTAGGCTGATTTAATACCAAGCAGTTGACCAGACGTGCCTGCCTGTCAGACACCTGGTTAAAAGATAGGAATCCTGACCAATGCTGATTTTTAAAGTTAAACAGTGGCGGGTAGAGTGACTCAGCATAAAATGAGATTCAGGAATGTCCTAAAGTTAAAAACGGCTGGCTTGATTTAGTCTGCATTGAGGAAACATAAAATTTTCTTCTTCTTTCGCATTCACCGACTGTAAAAACCCGCAAAAAGTCCTGATTGTCCGTCCATTTCTGGACTTTAGTCTTGTTTCAGAACTTGAGGTTTTGTATGCACATTCGTTGCACATTTCTGGCGTATTTGTATGCAGACTGTTGGTTTCTTTCTTCTCAGACAGATGCTCTATTACTTAGAAGAAAACACCCCTACTTACTCGCCTTCTACGGCATGTCTTGGGTAGGGGCGGGCATTAGGTCTGTTCCTCTTTTTAGCCTAGAGGGGGCCCTCTGAACCACTAAGGGGGGGGGGGGGGGGGAAGAAGAAGTCACAATTTGACTTAGACGTGAAACTAGTGTTGAGAGACCATTAGAACTTTTGGTAGTTTGAAACTGGGCGATGCGAAAGATACATTGCAACTTCAGGTATGATACCACATGAGTGATCATTTGGGGAAAAAAGAGGAGGACATGTAGTCCTCCTCCATCCCCTTTTCTGTGACTAAAATGTGCTGTCCAACTAGAACGAGTCCTACCACGCCATGACCATATAAAACAGTTGTATTGTAGTTCCCTACAGCCTCATGAAGCAACCTGCTATCCTTTGTGGACGGGGTTAAATGGATCACCTAACATGTTTAATTTAACTCTTGTTGCGGACAACGCAGGTTACCATTGTGTTTACAGCTCTGCACATTCATGGACATAATGACTAGATGCTCACCTCCCGCCCCGAAGTTCTTAATTTCGAATCTTCTAAAATGTGGATTTTTCTCGAAATCAACCTCGGCTCCCAACTGCAACCCAATATGAAATGGATACCATCCTATGTCCTGGAAAATAAAGGGACCACACACCGCCCATCAAGTGTTGATTGGTCTATAAAACGTGAGTAAAGCCTTTTGTGGCTAATGCACTAGTTGGCGTAAAATGGGCCGAGTTCTCATACTGGTGGATGTCAGAGATCGCAAAATTTAGTATGGCGGCAGTGTGGATCTTTGCCATGATGAGATTATGTTTGCGGTTTGTAATATTATTGTTGGTTGTTCTCAGTTTGTTTTGTACAGTGTGTGAAAACAAGCAGGTAGATTGTTGAAGTCAACACAAACGCTGAAATCGTGCGTACGTTTTTACCACTGTTGTTTGTATAAAGAGTAGCAAGTCTTTCTTTCTTTCTTTCTTTCTTTCTTTCTTTCTTTCTTTCTTTCTTTCTTTCTTTCTTTCTTTCTTTCTTTCTTTCTTTCTTTCTTTCTTTCTTTCTTTCTTTCTTTCTTTCTTTCTTTCTTTCTTTCTTTCTTTCTTTCTTTCTTTCTTTCTTTCTTTCTTTCTTTCTTTCCGTCCGTCCGTCCGTCCGTCCGTCTGTCTTTCTTTCTTTCTTTCTTTCTTTGTCTGTCTGTCTGTCTGTCTGTCTGTCTGTCTGTCTGTCTGTCTGTCTGTCTTTCTTTCTTTCTTTCTCTCTTTCATTCTTTCTTTCTTTCTTTCTTTCTTTCTTTCTTTCTTTCTTTCTTTCTTTCTTTCTTTCTTTCTTTCTTTCTTTCTTTCTTCCTTTCTTCCTTCCTTTCTTTCTTTCTTTGTCTGTCTGTCTTTTTCTTTCTTTCTTTTCTTTCTTTTTTCTTTTTTTCTATCTTTCTTTCTTTCTTTCTTTCTTTCTTTCTTTCTTTCTTTCTTTCTTTCTTTCTTTCTTTCTTTCTTTCTTTCTTTCTTTCTTTCTTTCTTTCTTTCTTTCTCTCTTTCTCTCTTTCTTTCTTTTTTTCTTTCTTTCTTTCTTTCTTTCTTTCTTTCTTTCTTTCTTTCTTTCTTTCTTTCTTTCTTTCTTTCTTTCTATCTTTCTTTGTCTGTCTGTCTGTCTGTCTGTCTGTCTGTCTGTCTGTCTGTGTCTGTCTGTCTGTCTGTCTGTCTGTCTGTCTGTCTGTCTGTCTGTCTGTCTGTCTGTCTGTCTGTGTGTCTGCAGATTTAGCCTATGTATGTATGTATACATGTGGATGTGTGTATGTGTGCGTATATGTATGTAGGTGCATGTTTGTATTATGTATATCTGTATGTATGAGAATGTATGAATGTAAATGTAGCTGTGTGAGTATGTGATTGTATGTGTGTGTGTGTATATTTATGTATAATGTTGGTCTATGCAGGTATATGTAGCTGTGTAGATATGTGTGTGTTTGTGTATTTATAAAAGTATGCAAGTATGCATGTGTGTGTGATTGTGTGTGTATGCATGTGGATATATGAAAGTATAGTTAGGTATGTATGTATGTGTGTAAAGATGTGAGTTTATGTATAAATGTGTGTATGGATGTGTGAATATATGTATACGTGTATGTGGGTGTATGTATTCATATAAGTGTAAATGTGTGGTTTTGGGCATATGTTGGTGTCTGTACATGTGATTGTAAATGTGTGTATGCATGGGTGCATGTATAGATGTGTATGTATGGAATGTGTGTGTGCATGTATATCCATAAATGTATGTGTGTGCATTTATGTCTATGTATGTGTATGCTTGTAAATGTATGTAGATGCATGTGTGTATGTATCATGAATGTTTGTACATGAGTTCGCATGTATGAGAACATAGGAGTATGTATATGTGTGTGTGAGTGTGTACAATTGTGTACACATGATGTGTGTATGTATTATACTATAATTTATATTTCTTTATTAAATCCATAACATGCATTATTGATAACAGGTATTGGTACTCTGAAAAATCAGTACTTAGAAGGGCCGAATGTCAGACGGGCCTTCGTGCCCAATTTGTAACCCTTTAAAAATAAAGTTTGTTCATTCGTTCGTTCTGTCTGTCTGTCTGTCTGTCTGTCTGTCAGTCTGTCTTTTTCTTTCTTTCTTTCTTTCTTTCTTTCTTTCTTTCTTTCTTTCTTTCTTTCTTTCTTTCTTTCTTTCTTTCTTTCTTTCTTTCTTTCTTTCTTTCTTTCTTTCTTTCTTTCTTTCTTTCTTTCTTTCTTTCTTTCTTTCTTTCTTTCTTTCTTTCTTTCTTTCTTTCTTTCTTTCTTTCTTTCTTTCTTTCTTTCTTTCTTTCTTTCTTTCTTTCTTTCTTTCTTTCTTTCTTTGTCTGTCTGTCTGTCTGTCTGTCTTTTTCCTTTCTTTCTTTCTGTCCATCTTTCTTTCTTTCTTTCTTTCTTTCTTTCTTTCTTTCTTTCTTTCTTTCTTTCTTTCTTTCTTTCTTTCTTTCTTTCTTTCTTTCTTTCTTTCTTTCTTTCTTTCTGTCTTTTCTTTTTCTTCTTCTTCTTTTTTTTTCTTCTTCTTCTTCGCGTTCGACGGCTGAAAGTTCTGGTTGTTCGCTCTTTTATGGCCTCTAGCCCTGTTCCAGGTCGAACTGGATCATGCTTTTGATACTCTTTTGTTTCGTAACTAGTATACATCCGTTTTTGTGTGTGTTAGATCTTGCATGACGCGGCTTGCGGGTAGAGTAGTTTGGATCACTGGCTAGTGCAGTCGCCACAGACTGTTCAGGTTACGCTCCATTTTGACAGAGGATTCGAACGTTTGTCTCGTTCCTGTGAGCCTAGCGTTATTAACAGCCTCTGTGTCGCCATAAATACCAGCTATATTTAATGTATATATATATATATATATATAGATGTGTGTGTGTATGCATACATACATATATATATATATATTTTTATATATATGTTAGCTAGCTAGTTAGTTGGGTTATCATCATTGCACTTCGAACATGTCTATAGGTGCTCAGATCCTCCCCTCAATATTAACGCCAACGTCCGATGGCTAATAACACCAAAACTATGTTGATTAACAAGTCTTCTGGCGTGTCTGGTGTGCGTCTCGTTTTTTGCTATCCCGATCTTAATTCCGAAGTCTGCCATTCTGGCGAGTGATGTGGATTCACTGCCACCAAAGTCCTCTATCCTTCCCATTTCTCTGAGGGCATTAATAATATCAGCATGATCCATAGGCTGACTTCGGTAGTGATAGCGGATCGAGGCAACCTGTCAGTTCTTTCATTTCCATCGACGCCTGCATATCCCGGAACAAAAATAAAGGTGACTCCACGCAGAGTGGCTGTAATGATTCAAGCCATTGTCTTCGCACCGAATCTGCCTGAACCCTCCGGATCATATTCATTGAATCACTGAGTATACATACGCGGGTGTATTTTTGTGTTTCAAGCCAGGCAAACGCTTGCGTCACTGCCATCACCTCCATCGTCATGCTGCTGGTTGTATATATATATATATATATATATATATATATATATATATATATATATATATATATATATATATATATGTGTGTGTGTGTGTGTGTGTGTATGAAATAGCAACTAGCTCCCTATTCTGAATACATCTCAAAGTATGGAAAAGGTTTCTTCCTATCACTGTTTTATAATTACACATCAGTGAAAACCTAAACACAACTGATCATCGTCAACAACACCATCGTCATCCTGTTGTGCCGCAGAGGGCTTGCAGTCTCTTTTCCGGTCAGTTCTAATCCTGTGCAATTCATTCGATGTCGTGGATAGAATCCAATCCAGCATCTTAGGCCTCTCTCACCAGCGTTCGTTTTAGGGTTTACCTTGGACGTCCTCGTTTCCGCAAGCCATTTTTTTCCCTTTTCACCACCTGTTTGGTGATTCTCAGCCTGCTTATTCTCAGAATGCGCTCATTATCGCTGTTGACACAAACGGTTATCCGGTCATTTTCTCTTATTTCTCCACGTATCGCTTATTCGAGGCATCAGTGTTCAAAACAACGGATGTGTGGCTTGAAATGCGGGCTCAGCAAAATGAAGCAGATAATAAGTTTGCCGTTTTTTATTTTATTTGGCAAGAAACCCGTTCCCTCTTTTTATGGGATTATTTTGTTAGCTTTCTGGTACAGAATCCCCTCCCACTCAAAACCCACGCCTCTTCCGTTCTATAGAAGATGACGTAAGTTCAAAATATTTTATGAAGGCGTTCAGTAAAATGTATGTCTAGGCAACTGGCGTAAAATAGCACATAGTGTATCTGTGATATTGTTGCTGTGTCTAGCGGGCTTCCATGTGTACACGTGTGTTTGGTGCTGTTCCGTGTGGTCAGCACCACGCCGACCGCTCTTACTTCCCAGGCCATGGTATCCTTTTCAGTGTGTGTGGAACGCAGATTATGCTGCTCGCCAGTACTCCTTGAAAACTTAAACTCTTTGTAAACTGATCTATAGAAAACTTAAGATGAGGATTTCTAGCCAAATTATTCAGCTTCAGTCATTTAAAGACAAGCTTTGTCCGACTCTCTAGCGTAGTTGGCTAAACCGGACTGCGCGGTGACCAGGTGACGAACTCCTTGTGGTCCGGGCTTACGACCGGGGATAGGCAGAAAAGCCACATTTCTCCCAGATTTACGGTATTTATCATGGAATCAAGGCCAAAGGGTTGCGATATCCATAATACCGAGCCCAAGGGTTAACAACTCATGGCTTCTGGATACTTAAAAAACAAAAAAGACAAGCTTTCAAATTGACGATCGAATTGTCAGAAAGAGCAGAATATCGAGCACGTAAGGGTGCTTCTTTATCTCTATATCTTACTTGCGGTTTGTCGCAGTTTTAGGCACGAATTAGTTTTAAAGTCTCGCCTTATTGCAGAATAGAACCACGACCACAGGAGGATAGGCAAGCGCTCTAGCGCTGCACTTTCGCTGCTCTGATCCGTCGCTGTAGTGTACAGAAACGCAACAAGCACCGCAGATCCCGGCGCCTAGCGGAACAGATAAGCAAAAAAGCAAACAGGTGATCGTGGTTCCGGAAAGAAGCATTTGCCAGACCACGGCGGATTAACTATTTTAAGTGGCGTTGCTCTTTTTTTTTTTTGGGGGGTGCGTACTGTGGTGGGCGTGACGCCCACACCACGGTTTCTATGATGTGTGTCGCAAGCACTGGTAAAGCTCTTGTGTGTATGGGTGGTGTGTCATAGCTAAGACACGTTGGGATACGTTGTGTATGTTTGTGCGCATATGTGTGTATATGTGTACGCGCGTGCATGCGTAAAGCTATCTTTTATGTAGGTATACGGATTCATGTGTGTGTTAATGCGGATACAGTGCCATCGTTTGCGTGCGTGACTGCATGCGCGTTTGTGTACGTTCGTGCATATGGATATCTTGTGAGTGAGTGTGTGTGTGACTGTGTGTGTGTATATACACATATGTATATATGTGATGCATCCAGTGTGGGATTTTTTTAAATTATGATATGTGCGTGTTGTGTGTGTTTATAAGCGTGTTGTGTGTGTTTATGTGCATGTTGTGGGTGTGTTTATGTGCGTGTTTATGTGCGTGGTGTGTGTGTCTGTATGCGTGGTGAGTGTGTGTATGCGCATTGCTCGATCTGTTGTGTGCTTGCGTGCATGGCGCGTTCTTTTGAGCGCGTGCGTATGTGCGTAGCTAGCACGATATTGCCATAGGATATACATGTTTACGTTCTTGCAGGTCTATGTCTGTGAGCTTAGCTGGATCTGTTGTGTATAGTATGATTTGTTGCGCGCGTTCTTGTACATACATGTGTGTATGTATGGTGGTGCGTTACTATCGCCAAAGTGTCCTTTTTTATTCGAAGGCCTAACATTTTCGCACCTCATCGGCAGTATTAGCTATAAGATTATAACACCCACATGCACCACACGCACAAACCTTATAAGAAACCGATTTAGGTTAGAAATGCATAATTTAAATGCCATCAACAAGTACCCATAGAGAATCACAAGACAGGCAATGTAATCGGAAACAAATGGATTGAGGAAACGAGGAGGTCCAAGAAAAACCATACAACATAAACTGAAGAGAGAGGCTAAAGGTGCGGGAACTGATTCGGGTCATGACAGTGAGAGAATTGCACCGGATAGAATGGGGTGGATGAATCAGACTGTCAGTCGTATGTGCTTATGTGACATAATGGTACAACATGAGGATGGTGTACATATAGATACAGGCTTGCCCATGTGTACGCCCGTCTCTCTAGCGTAGTTGGCTAAACCGGATTGCGCGGTGAGCGGGTGACCAACTCCGTGTCGTCCGAGGGTAGGCAGAAAAGCCACATTTTCTCGCAGATTTACGGTATTTACAATGGCATCAAGGCCGAAAGGTTGCCATATCCATACTACCCAGCCTAAGGGTTAACAACTCATGGCTTCTGGATACTAAAACAAGCCTATGTGTACACTGCCAGATCTCCAATAAACACAAACTTCATCCACGTGTATTGCGAGGATTTCTGGTGCAACATATGATTCACACACGTGTTTATTTTCTTCGTTTGTATCCTCCTATGACCTTTATCCTTACACATCCCTGTGGTTTTCAAACGGTGCAGGACAATGGAGTAGCAGGTGTTACGGAACATTTCAATGACAATTGAGGTTTACTTTTCTCAAACGGGTATCTGTTTCTGCTTTCTGATGGATCTAATAGGAAGTGCAATAGGAGGTATGTTTTGGATCTTGATTTACAAACATACATTGCCGCATTAAACGTTTCAGTGCGCCCCCCCCCCAAATGGTTAAAGTCGAGAGGATGGACCTCATTCCACCGGGTTTTATCCCATGTGGTTCGGCGGCCTCTCTCTGGAGATCGGTCTGCCACCCGTCGAGAGTTTCGCACAAAGCATGACCACCGTAGTTCTAGCAACGATTCCTAGGGGTTTGCATAAAGCATTGCACTCGTGAATGGAACGACGAAGCCGTGAATGGAACGACGAAGCCGTGAAACGAACTCACACCCTTCCCGAACACGATTCAGACGGCTTGACCACTTTGCCACGGACCCCGCCCACCCCAGGGGTACAAAATGAAAAAGTACAGTCCTGCGAATAGCAATGGCAGTAAACTGTACTTAAATGAAGGGTAAATGCTATACGTAAGTTATAATAGTTAACTCTGTCATCAGGTAAATTGGGGGGGGGGGGGGGGGGGGGGCGTGAGGGGTCACAGAACGCAGTGGCTAGACGCTTGCTTGTTGACATGAAGGCCTTGCGTTCGAATCCGTATCAGTCGGGCTATTAGGGCCTCCCAGTCGATCCAGCCTAATATGGGTACCAGAAGTAAAGGCGTCGATGTGGTTATGACTGTATCTGATGCTCTATAAAATATGGGTCTACACCATACGTCCAACACGACAGTGTCGTGGAAAGAGCCCTTTACGTGACTTCATTTCAGGTCAATGGTGCGGTCTGTGTAAACCAGAGCAGTGGTTAACTTCTGGAAACAGTTACCAGTAAACTAGTCTCCACAGTAGGGAATTAAACCCAGGACTTTGTGGTGGGAAGCTTGTAGCCATTCCACCCTACTTCTACTAATCAACATTCTTCATCTTCTTTACGTCCTCTTTTACCGCTCTGGGAGTCGAGTGAGATGTAAGGTCTAGCTTCATGCTCTTCCTTCTGGCTGCTTCGACCATCCACACATCGGGGTGCTGTAGAGTTTCTGTGATGTTATCTTCCCATGTTGTTCTTGGTGTACCTCTTGCTCTACCACAGATCAACATTACGGCGCCTAACTGGATTTTTCCGAAGTATCTTCTCGAGTAGTAAGTGATATTACTATTTACAAAAAGCTCACAGCTTCATTGGGTAGACGGATGTCGCTGCCACAGAAAATCGATCTGCTGCTGACAGTCAAAAAGCGTAAATTCGATAACGGATGCGACCAGCCCGACTATGTAACAGTGTTTGCCGTCTGAACGTCTCAGAGAAATGTCATTTGGGGGTGGCGAAAAGAAAGGGTTTGTGAATAGCGGTAAACATTCCTTGTAGGATACGGGAATCTGTTTGAAGGTAATGCCTGTGATGGTCAATAGAAATGCCATATTAGAGTAGTCAAAGTCTGCAGATGATTCAGAATGATTTGTGTGTATGTGTGTGCCTCTGTCTGTCTGTCTGTCTGTCTGTCTGTCTGTCTGTCTGTCTGTCTGTCTGTCTGTCTGTCTGTCTGTCTGTCTGTCTGTCTGTCTGTCTGTCTGTCTGTCTGTCTGTCTGTCTGTCTGTCTGTCTGTCTGTCTGTCTGTCTGTCTGTCTGTCTGTCTGTCTGTCTGTCTGTCTGTCTGTCTGTCGTTCTTCTTTCCAGCTTTGTCAGCTTATAGGGATCTTCTTGTTGTAGTCGATAACATGTCTAATTGGCAGTTATGTCTCCATATGGCATGGCTATTTAACGAGAGACCCGTGGGCCGGAGCAGGCTCGGGGATGCCTACTAAATGCATGGGGATGATTGTCAGAACAGTTAAATAAAGTTATCAGCAATCTTTCGATGCTGGAGCACTGGCCTCTGACCCCAGATGATTCCCGCTTTCAGACTGTGGGCCTGTGAGTCAGCTCAGTTGAATAGCCGGGGTCACTAGCTGTCTGATGTCCTCATCTTGTGCCACACATTTCAGATACGGACTTTTCCCCTTGTTGTGATGTCAAACAACCCGTCGTCCTCTTTGTTGGTCTGCTTTTGTAAGCCGCCTGCCGAGAGCATCACTCAGAGCACGAACTGCGTAGCTCCGGGGACGATCCTCAGGGATCTCCGTAATAATTGCACTCGTGAACTGAACGACGCAGCCGTGAAACGAACCCACGACATTCAGAGCGCGGGGCAAACAGCTTGACTAGTTCGCCACGGAGGACCGCCCCCCCCCCCCCCGTAACATCCTAAAGAATGTGAAATAATAATAATAATAATAATCCTAGTGTAATGCTATTATGTAATATAAATAGCATGATACAGAAAGCGTGAAAGACCAGCTGTCTACACAGAAGTCGGGAAGTAACAAGAGTTGTTCGGATTATATGACATCTGTTTTGGTCACACAGTGCTAATTTAGCAGTCTCGAGCGTGTGAGGAAATTCCTTTATGGGCACCACTGGGCTCAAATTGGCATTTAGCTATTATTTATTTACAAGAGACTGTCGAGTTCTAGATATTGTCCGAGAGAGCTCGTTGACACTGATTTCCCCAGCGGTGCACTGTATAATATGTCGGTGTCTGTGGCTTAGGTGTTGGGAACGCGGCATGCAGTGCTAAGATACCTGGTTTGATTCCAGCTGCGGGCGATTTAGCAGCAGAGCGCTTGGGCGTTGATATCGACATGGGTGTCGAGAGAGGACCATTGACAAACTTGAACCCAGTGAAATCACAGACAAACAATGCTTGTGTTTGTTCTGCAACATCTTGTAAAAAGAATACTCAGCTAACCTCTTTCAACTCCACTAGTCTTATTCTTGCCTGATAACCTCCCAGTGGAGCATAAGCTGTCAACCAACTCGCGCCAAATCCCGTATTTTGCCATAGAAGGCACAGGAAAGGAAGGGGACTTAGATGGGTTTTAACGAACGGATTATCCAGCAGACTGTTGGACAGCCAAATATAACTACTGTGTGGGTACTTTATTTTTAATTCACCCCAAACAAAGGAAATGCGGGAGTTCCCAGGACAGTCCAGTATTCTATGGGTTGGGGTTAGTGTTAGGATCTTTGTCAGCCAAGATCGCCTCAGAGACACTGACTAACCCTAACCTCAACTCCTAACCCCTAACCAGTAACACCCCTTAGAATATTGGACCTTCCCATGAACTCCCAGTTTCCCTTTATCTTGGGTTACATAAAAATAAAGTACCACTGTGTGGATTAACGGACCGACAGAAGTCAAATAAGACATTCATAAACAAATGGATACAATAAATAGGTAAATACGCGGAACCAACGAACTACCGTGGGAGTAATCATTGGTAAAATACACACCAAAGAGATTGCCCAAAAAGCTATAAACAAACATCCAGTGCTTAGAGTGATAATATCAGAACACTGAGCTTATATGTTCTGGTGACGTCTTTTATGTTGTCTTTGCTAGAAGTGAAAACAAGGCTTGTGAGCTTCTGTCGATGCAGTACCAAGGGAGCGTATTTACGTGTGTGAGTACAAGCAGACAGAATCCGGAATAATTGTAGTGAATTTGCTTACAGCAAACTTACAGATTATTTTATTGTAGAATTAATGGCTGAAAAAAACAAAAACAACAACAACATCCAGACCAATCTTTTTTGTGCTCTTCAGTTACTGTGACGATTAAACTATGTATGTCCATTTATTTGTATTTATATATTTGCTATATTCTTTCTGTATAGGTATATATGTGTGTGCATTCATGTGTCGGTGGGTGGGTCGATGGATGTCTGCTTGTATGAATATCGGTGTGGAGGGATAATCGGACGGACGCGTTTTTGTTTCTGTTTATTCATGATCTATTCTATATGTTTGTCCTTTTATTTGTGCAGCGTGTATCAGTCTTCCCGTCGGTTTATCTGTATGTATAGTAATCTTTTTTTTTTTTTAAATCCATCTGTTTTTCGCCATTCATTATCATCGTTGTCATCAAGTGCCTTGTCGACTGGTGTGGAGGATCTTGCTCCACACCCTGCCATCTCCAACAGCATCCGTGAAGTTAAAGTCTAGAGGACCGACTTCATTGCACCGGGGTTTTATCCCATGTGGCTCGATCTCTCCCCAGCACGGCTAGCCGCCTGCCGAGAGTGTCGAACAAAGCAGGAGCTCCATAGCTTGGGATCACCGTAAAAAATACCTGTACTTGTACATGACTGGAGGTTTTCTGCAGTGGCCTCACTGCCGGCGTTGGCGATCTAACGAGGTAATATCAAAGTCCCCAAACTTTCGTACCACTGTTTAAAAAGCACACGAATAGTTCCAGATGGAATCCTGGTACGTCGAATTTTGGACTGTCAAACAATTTCACGAAACTCGCGGCCACCGAGCAGCCTTAAAATTAGATATAATGTTGTATATTAAATCCATGCATAAAATTATAGTTTTTAGCATAACAAGTCAAATGCTGCTACTTAGAGGTTAGAAACTCTATGCAGGGGTGGAGCTGCGTTTATAAAAGAAGAATCGCTACAATAACATTTTTTTGGGCGGACCAACTGGAAACCCCCCCCCCCCCCCCCCCCCACTAATCTAGACCAGCAGCGTTCACACCCTTTTTGGTTTTCGTAGCGTGTCTAATTTCATTTTTTATTGCATCTGACAGCTCTCCATCTATGCAGGTTAGTTAGCTATCTTCTGTGACCATTCAGAAGTCCTCCGAAGAAGAAAAACCACATGTTCATGTGATCTTTAGTATTTATGAGAACACTCCCACTACTGGTTTTGATCATTCCCCTTGGTTGATAATATTTTTATAGTATTTCGTGAAATTGTGTGATTGTAGTTCCTACTTCATAGCAGACGGGTCATCCCATGGTTTCTCCGTCCCTGTGCCAACGAAAACCATACGGAATGTCCGTCATTTGTGAAACACATAACACACACTTCAGTCTCGGTAAAACCAGTATTATACCCACGCATTAAAGGCATAAGGCAACCGTAAGAAGTGAACATGAATAGTCCGGCATTAGAAATGCAGTTCATCGTGAAAGAAAGCAGGCAGAAACAACAGATCAGTAGTTGCACACGCAGTTAATCGTGTAAGGCACCGCCAGTTCTCTGGCAACATGCCGGCACTTGCCATTTAGAACATCTGTTGTCATACCATAAACCACGCTGGGCACTATCGAAAAGTATTCGAAACGAAATCCTGATATTTCTTCTGTGGTGTTTTAATTGTCTCTGTTGTCCCTTTCACTGCTATAGCTGCCTCCTTTAAGGACATTTAAATAGTTACATATTACTATTTTGTCCAAACTCCCGGCTTTAAAAATAGATTGTCTGTATTTTATTAAGGCCTTTTCTTTGTTTGTTTGTTTTAGTATCCAGAAACCATAAGTTGTTAACCCTTAGGCTCGGTTTTATGGATATCGCAACCTTTCGTCCTTGATTCCATTGTAAATACCGTAAATCTGGGAGAAATATGGCTTTTCTGCCTACCCCCTGGAGGGAACCCGGATGACAAGGAGTTCGTCACCCGGTCACCACGCTTCGGTTTAGTCAACTACGCTAGAGAGCCGGGCGTGGCCTTTTCTTTAAGTAGGTATCATTGGATGTTTAAATTTGAACGTTTGTAAATTTTTTTTTTTAAACATCTTATATTTTGCACGTTTTTCTTACGTTATCTCCGGTATATGTTTTTGTCCCCCTATTCATGGACTTCTAGGCACAGTTCGACCTAAAAGCTTACAATTTTCTGCTCGTAAGATTCGGAACTCATCTCATAAACTAAGAATTCGTTTTCGCGTCTTTTGTCGTTTTGGGCATTTGTCCATATCACCACAGCCGCATTCACTTCGCCGAACATCTCCAGGTAGCAAATGTTAGTCTGTGTTGGTCTTCTTCTTCTTCGCGTTCAGCGGTTGTGAACTCTGGTGGACAGTTCTGGTTGTTCCTCCACTTCTGGACTATGGTCTTGTTCCAGAACCTGAGTTTCCTCGTGCACATCCGATTTACAGATCTAGCTTATTCGTATGCAGACTGTTTTTCTTTCTTGCCGCTCGGGCAGATGCACTGTAACTTCGAAGGGAATATCCCTAATTAGTCGACTCCTACGACATGCTTGCTATGATGTGATCGGACTGTCCCCCCATCCACAATGGGACCCCGGAGCCCACACGGAAAATAGTGATTTGAACACAGTTACCTGTTTACATCCCGTGGTTTCACGATTTCACTTAGTTCATGTATTGATTTCTAGGCTTATAAAATCGTATGCGTCTAATGAGCCTCAATTAAATTTCCATCAACCGAAACTGATCTGAATCTACATTTGCACCTCACAAAGTTTACATTTTATAGGGGTAATATACATTTCTAATCGATATTGATATGATCAGTTCTGATTTTGTTCTGTAAAATTTTGTTGCGTTTCTGAACTCTGAAATAATCACTTCCAAGAGTACAGCCAAGAGCTGAACCCTAACTTCCGAAGAAGCTTTGGCCGGGAGCTTGCATTTTGTTTTTCAGACAGTAGCAAGCCCACTATCAGTTTTGGAGGATAAAGTTTGTCAGAGGAAGGATGTAGTGCATTGTTTTTCACACAGAAAAAGAGGAGTTAACAACCAATTCTTCTGGCGAAATAAGAGAAATGCTGAAAGCATGGCAAACTTTTGCATCTTGTTTGAGAAGCGTGACCTTAATAAGGAAGTGGCTATGCGCGCTGCAAATTTATTTAATGATAATGCTGTGTCGCATTTTCGCCTAATTTTGAAGCGTCGGCAAAAACAAATGTCTCTGAACATCTTTCTAGTACAATAATAATTAGCTATGTTTCGTAATTATTTCGACTTTTTTTTTTCTGCAAGTCGAATTCGCATTCCATGTGGGTATTCCGCGTTACGCATTATTGTATTTTACATTTATTTATATGAAAAAAATTGTTTCGCATAACGAGTGTTTCGTTTGACAAGTATGATTCTGGCACGAATTATGCTCGTTAAGCGAGGTTCCACTGTACCAGCTAAGTGTTTTGTGTATTTGTGTAGTATTGTTTGTTTTGTATGCGCTGATGAAGTTCTTCATAGCCACAACGTTCACGTTTTGTTTGTATTTGTTATATTGTGAAGCTTGCTAATATACTTTTCGTTTGGTTTTTAAATCTTTTCTTGATAGTATCTCAATTAACACACCATGTTTAGAACGGGAAATCATGCCTAGAGGGCTGTGACGGACAAAGACTCCAGGCACGTTGTCGGCATGTCTTACATGGCGCATGCGTAGTTAATAACCTGTGCGGTTAGTTCCAAGTTAGTCTCCCTAGACCCCGCCCATATACACACTAGCTCACTTCTGATTAGTAATTCGTGAGCCCCGTGCCCTTCGCACACGGTTACGGGGGGTGTTCCGCAATGCCGTCGATATCGCATGTTGTATACTTCAGCACGCCAGCGCTTTTAACACTCCAAGAAGATGGAGAAACTGGGTCTAACACAACCTCCCTAGATAGTGCTGCAACCTGTGTTACAGGCATTCTCTTTCTTGGAATAAAAACGTAAATGCGTTTGGGTAATATATAGGAGTTATAAAACGCTGTTTCATAATTCCAGTATACTGGGTTCAATTCGGCCGCATATCGCTTTGCGTTGATTTCGGCTGTAGCACAGGCCTCAGTTAGCACGAGCGTCAGTGTCTGGTAAATGTGGACAGTTTCTTCTGTTGTAAAGCAAACATACAATATATGTACACCAGCAGAATGATTTACAGAAACGACACAAATATATGTTATAGTTTGATAATAAAATGCCAGTAACAGATATTACAAATAGTAAAAGTACAAATAATTCGATAACGGCATTAGTAGTAGTAGTAGTTGTCGTAGTAGTAGTAGTAGTAATAGTAGTAGTAGTAGTAGTAGTAGTAGTAGTAGTAGTAGTAGTAGTAGTAGTAATAGTAGTGGTGGTGGTGGTGGTGGTGGTCGTAGTAGTAGTAGTAAATTGCTAATATTTATATTATGCGCTTGCATGTCAGTCTGAAAGTCTATGGTTAAATTGCACATAAAGTCAGATTTTTTGAATAATTTATTGCCTTCGACTCTCATGTCGATTAAACCTAAAAAATTAGCACCAGTAAATGTACTGGTAGGTAAAGTCGACTGACGGAATGTTGACCCCCCCCCCCCCCCCCCCCATCAGCCATCAGGTAATGATTGTTCGATAAAATGGGGTCCTGCACCATGTGTAAGTTGTGCCACTAGGCGGAAAAGTAGCCATTTTTTCTATCTTTTTCTTTAGAACCAAATATCCCCGTTTGGGTTCCGGGGCCCTTTGGGAGGGGGGGGGGGGGGAGCAAGAATAGACCCACTGCCTCCCCTACAAGCATGTCGTAGGAGTCTACTAATTGGGGACCTCCTTGGAAGTCGGAGTACATCTGACTGAGACTCAAGATACCACAAGTCTGCATACAAATAAGCCATATATGTGAAACGGATGTGCACGCAACACTCAGGATCTGAAGCAAGACTGAAGTCCGGAGTTAGACGAACACCCAGCGCTCCGAGCCCCTCCCGGAGTTCATACCCGGTAAACGCAATGAAAATGAAAAAGAAGAAAAAGAAGAAGAATCCCGCCCCCCCCCCCTTCCCCCCAAAAAAAATAGCCCGCACAAGTCGTCAAAGTAGTTGATGATGATGATAGCGTTGAAATTAATTAGAAAAGCAGAAAGGAACTAAAAGATATGATGATGACGATGATGATAATAATAATAAACACTTCAGACATTTTAAGATTTGAACATCAAGGAAGATTGGCTAACACACAGCATCTTGTTTCAGAAGCTGAAATATTCTGGGCATATCAGACGCCATGGCGGATCGGAAACAAAAATAGCAGTAGTCATGGTACCAGGAAGGAAACGGGGGGGGGGGGTAACCAGGAGGGGGGGGGGCAGAGGCCGACCGACACGAAGATGGGCACAGAATATAAGTGACTCCTTGAATATGAGAATACATGAGGCGGGAGAGCTGGCGAGAGACCAATTTTTTTTTAAAGCAGACCGTGATAAGAGCGACGTCCTGCAGTGGACCTGCTACATGATGATGATGACTGTTAATATAAGATATAGTATTTTAAGTATATACTAAGAATACTCTGGATAATTTGCAATAATTGTAGCGGCGATGGTAGTAGAAGTGGAAGTAGCACGGGCTGAAGTTGTAATATGGGCCTTTTTTCCCCCTAGGAAAATAGTAAGTTGCCCTAGAAGTAAACTTAGTAGTAGTCAAAGTTGTAGTAGCAACAGTATTTGTAGTAGTAGCTGCAGTAGAAGCATCAACATCAATAACAGCAGGAACAGCGGTAGCATCAGCAATAGTTAAAAAAAAAATAGAAATTGATAATAATCAACTCTAGATAAGTTATTCAACTGAACCAGTCATGACTCATTCGAAATAATAAAAAGTGCATTTATTTATGTTTAACTTTATTCCTGTCCGGTGACGTTCAGCCTCCCCCAAGGGGGCGTGTAGGCGGCTCACTTTGTGCGGTTTCAGATTCACAGGTAGATGGTTGATCCGGTAGTTGTCGAACTGCCTCCAGGGTTGTGTTGTAGGTGTGCATTTATACTTGCTGCTGCCAGGTGTAGAGGTCGATTGTCGTTGATAGCCAGTAGATGGGCACAGAGAATGAACACGCTGTGCTGCATGCTCACATACCTAGCCAATATATATGTATTTTATATATATATATATATATATGATATATATAGACATATATATACTATATATATATATATATATATTATATATATATATATATATATAGATATCTATATATTTATATATATAATATATAATATATATCTATATATATATATGTATTTTTTTCTTTCCCCTTTAGAATGCTCAGACCAAGCATTATACTTAAAATAAAGCACGGCATTTTGCTTCCTACACATAGAAGACATGTGATTACAGTTTTTGGGACAGAAGGAGTTAAATGTAATCCTGACCAAATGGCAGTTTGTTTCTATAATTTTGCACGGAAGTATGTGTGCATGTCAAAAGTGGGGACTTTTAAATTGCTTTAAAGTGCTTAACACTTACAAGACAGTGTGGCCTGGTTGTGGTAATTTCACGCACACTTTAAAGGTTTTAAAGGTTTTCATTTGAAACCCTCATATCTGAAATATTTTCATATCTTCTTTATATATTTCATGCATCAAGAACTGCGTGAACACAACTGAAAATATGAAAGGAAAATGACGCACAAAGATACAATAGAACGTTTCTACTAAAATCGTTATCAACAGCTAAAAGAAGTATCATAGGCTAGAACAACAAACTTCTTTAGCAGTTGTCACCTGCCTCTATTCATCTCTGTGATTGGCTTTCTGTTTTCAGTTGGTGGATCCGTGTGTAGGGCTGTCTGTATATCGTCAGTATTGTCTTCATTGTCTGTCTCGTGGTTTACTTGCATTCAATTCTTCTGTTTTCGCACTTTTTGTCCCTATTATCTCTCATTATCTTTGTATAGAACAACGAACGAACAATCACACTGCCATGTGAGTAAATAATAAAAAAAAAAAAGATACATAGTCAGTAGTGTCAACACTGAAAGCTCAACAAAGGTAAAGGATAAAGGCCCACACAGACACAAGCAAACGTTTCAGTCAAAGCCTTCATTGTTAATTTAAAGATAATCGTCATCGCACATCAGACATGTCTGATCCCCTCCTGAGTATGTCGCCAAGTTTATTTAGACTAACTCCCAATCTTTTCTGGCCGAGGTAACCTCGGGTGGCTCCCGCATGATTTTCCTGGTTCGCTGCTCCAGTTGGTACAACCAGGGTATGCAGTCAATACAGTGAAAACTCATTTTTAACGAAACGCATAACAGCGTTTAGTCTCGTATGACATTTATGATGTCTCTCCTATCCATAGATGGCCCATTCTTGATAGTCGCACTGCCAGCCAGGGTGTCTGCCTGCTCTATCATTTCATTTCACACCAGCATACCTGGGATAAAACTGAAGGCGATTTTGCAAAACACTGCGTGTTGTATCAGATGGAGCTACTGTTTCCGTATGTATCTTCTGTATGCATGCTCATTGTAAAAGTAAAAAGTAAAGATCCCTTTTCACGCCTTAGGCGCATCGGGCATATGGGAAGAGCGTCCCATATTTTTACAGACCAATCGGCACTGGATGTAATATGGTCAGCATTATGCGGCCGTCTTTACTTTCCCAGGACAGCCATCCTAGTACCCATTTTAGGCTGGGTCTACCTGCGACGATATGATAAAAATCCACGCAGCCAGCGGTGGGTTTCGATCGCGGTACGTTGGATTACGAGTCGGACTCGCAACGCCTAAGCCACAGACGCCGCAGCATGCTCAGTGAGAATGAGAAAGCAAGCATTTGTGAAATCTAAAATTTTCAGCAATTCTAGAGCATTTGTCTCAGCCATGACCTCCATTATCATACTGCTGCTGGTTAGCGAAGGCTCCGTTTATCTTCTTTTATGCTTTTTCCTTTAGTTCTAGTCGTGACAGCCCACGCACGCACTTCGCTTCTGGCGAATCACAGAACCATCTTTATATATAACATCTTCCGGTGATGTGTGTTGCTCTACCAATATTTTCACTTTTGCATCAACTATTGGTGGCGCCAAATCACGGTACTGTCTTGTCAGGGTGATCACCACCACAAAGTACTGCTTGTATTCGTTTGATGTAGGTAGCCATTCCTCTCCCTATTTATGACTTGAAGAGAAATCACCTATTACCGTACTGAATCTGTCCGACCCAGCCAATACTGGTCTCGTTTAAGTCTGTTGTCTTTACGTTTATTCACTTCATCGTGCAGTGGATGTAGCGGGCTGCGTGGTCTCGGGGCATGGTGTTCGTCTCGAGTGCTAGAGGTTCCGAGTTGAATCGCCGGTAAGAATTTTGTCACTTGGACTTGGACTTCTAGTAATTCCCCCTGGTTTTGGGTAGTGAAATCAGACGCCCGTATGCATCGTTGCGCACGTAAACAATGCCTTGGCAGTTGAAAATCGAAACGAGTAGCATAACGGCCCTGCCCGGACAAAATTTGGAGTTAAAAACCTACGCAAAGAAATTTAGGATCCTCGCCGTTGCTACAGAGCCTGTGCACTATGCAGAGCTTCTTCAGACTCAGACTTGAGTTAGAAGAAGAACCGAGCACTTATGGGTTACTACCCGTGTGCCATGATGTTGATCCTTTGTTCAAACCTCAAACCTCGTGCAGTGGATGTGTAAAGACCGCAGTGATTTTGAAGTAGACACACGCTTAACGCATTTCAAGCCTGCTGTTTGTATCTGGAAGATCTAGTGTGTATCTCATTGCTCTACACGATGTGTCTTTGGTGCAGCCAAATATGATGCGTATTGCTTTTTTTTGGGTATTATTTCCAGTCTGTCGATATGTGTCTTGCTGAGGGTGACGATTGCCAGCGCATATTCTATGGCAGAGAGGATCAGATCCTGTAGAGGATGACTAACAGCCTTTGGTGACCACATATGGCAGCAATAACTCTCATTGCAGCCAAGTCCTTTCTGGCCTTGTTGATCTTAGTATCAGCTTGGAATACGCAGCTAAGGGTTCGATCAAAACTTACTCCCAGTTATTTTAACAGTTTAGTCCTGGCTATTTCTTCACTGTTGATATGCACAAAGGGCGTTGTTGTGTATACTATGTGACTGTTCAAAGAAAACAAAGTTGCAGTCGCCTTTGCAGGGGTAATCGGTGCACTGGAGGTTTGGCACCAATCTGCAATGCGTCCGAGTTCCTTCTGGAGTTCTTGTACAATTCTGGCCCTCTTCTTGCACAAGAATTTCATCAGCGTACGAGAATGTTCTACGATCACTGGGTTTAAACCCCCCCCCCCTCCCCCTTCCTTCACTAATATAAATTTTGAAAAGGAATGATGATAAAAGTGATTACTGAGGCCTTTCATTGTGGGTGGTTTTCGGCTCAGAGATCCGTCTTCCACATTAAAAAACAACCTGTCTCTTGAAGAGTGCTGCTGTTCTTATTCAGTCGTTAGTATTGGGGAGATGTTGATATTTAGGATCTGGTGTATGCGTTTTTCAAAGGGCACCTTGTATGCATCTCCGAAAACATCCATCAACAACTAAAACAGGTATCCTACACTTAAACTACGAGGGAAAAAAAATCAATTGACAAATAATCCAAGCGATAAAAGAAACAGATTATCTATTATGTCTCAGGACTGGTACGAATGCTCGCGCACCGTCTGGCTAAAGCTATGAATCGACCCATTACTTACCAAATATTATTAGTAATTAGTCTTACCATAGGTTTAGATTAACTGTCTTTAACAAATTTACTCAGACGTCATGAGCTAGCATGTGCTGATTAAAGTGTGTGTATTCAGCATTTAAAAGAGAGTCAGGCTAGTGCATTCACAGCACCGTATATAATCAGTGCAGTGCCGTCCGCTTCGCGGTGGCAAGTGAATCGTCAGTAGGTTAAGTCATGTTTTTGGGCGTGGCTGTTGCTAAATTTTCACAGCTAGGAAACGTTTTCTGAAAATAAAGATAGTCTCATATGTTGTTGCAGGACGTTACAGAACCAACCCCAACAATTTGGCTGACTGGTTTTGCGGTTTTACATTTCTAGTAGGGCATTACGCCCTAAACCAATGTTTCCCAAACTGTTCTTAGTCGCGGCGCATTTTTTTTAATTAAAATTTTTTCACGGCGCCCTTAACCTAAGTAAAAGTATGACTATTCGTATGTATGAGATCTGTCTCACTTTTATCTCCGAATGTCGCCCATGTGAAGAGGTCGCGGTTCCCACGGGCGCCGCGGAGCACAGTTTGGGAATCACTGTTCTAAACAGTTGGCGCTTCATACCATTGTCGAAACGTCAGAGCAGTCTTTTTTTTTTTCTCTTCTGAAAATAGGTATAGTTTTTACACACATTCATGTCGGATTGACCGTCTGAATACATGCTTATTTACCTATCAGTTACCTTTCTTTCTTAATGTTTGTATTTCTCTTTGTCTACCTATTTTTACCTGCATATTCTTGCCTGCCGCTTTCACATCTGTCAGTTTGCATATGGCATGCTCTGATTGCTCGGCTGCCTGCTAGTATTTCAGTTTATCGATTTGTTTATTCACATTTCTTCTGCCCATCTGTCTTTGCGCTGTCCTTTCCTTGCTTCTCTCTTTTTTCTATCTCTCTGTATCTCAGTCTCTTCCCTTTCTCCCTCTGGGAAGGATATCTGATATTTTCCCGAACGACATTGTACTGCCCCTTTGTTTCTCAAATGCTCGACAATGTCTGTTGTTGCATCCATCGCAGATTCAATTACAGAGCTATCTCATGGGTTATGATACATCCACACAAAAAGAGATTTCCACGATTCACTGGTGGGGTTGTCTTAGTGGTATATTACATCCAAGAATAATGGTCGAAATAAATCGTTGGTACCACACATCCAGGAATCACTAGTATACTTACTTATCTAGGTCGTCTGATGCATGTATGAACTACTTGTAGAGCCACCTGACTTGTGTGAAACATACAGGAATCAGTGGCAGGGTAGTCTCAGTGGAATGCACACAGAAATCAGCGTTGTTGACCTCATTGCTGTGGCACATGCTGGAATCATTGGCAGATTTGCTCAAGAGATTTGTTAGTATAAACCCAGTCGACAATTTTAATGAATTGGCCATGTAAGTTGAAAAAAAAAAAAAAAAATTACCACCACACCACACAGTGCTAACCATTTCTTAAAAAAGTGTATATCTCTCTATGTGTGTTCTACGGGAGGAAAAAAAAAGACTAGACTCAGTACCCCCCTCCCCCTTTCCACCCTGCAAGAATGCCGTAAAAGCGAATAATTATGGATTTTTTCCTCTAAAGTCGGAGTGCGTTTGCCTGAGATGTGATTAACCAACAGTCTGCATAAAAAAATAAGCAAGATCTATAGAACGGGAGTGCACACAAACTCATGTTTTGGAATAGGACAAAAGCCCAGAATTTTAGAAAAACAACTTTCCGTTACTTTACAGCAGGTGAGCACTAAGATGAAATGAAGAAAAAGAAGAAGAAGAAGATGAGGGGACTTTTTCGGTACCAAACAATTCTCCATCCCTTCTTCGTCATTGTAAAGACATGATACAGATCTTGCTTCATTCTGTTACAAAACATTTCCTTCGCGTATTGTATCCAGACTTCGAGTTTGACTGCTTGTTGCTCAGGGTGTCTTGTTTGTGTTTGTTTTTGTTACGACTTGAGACCAAATCCGTTAGAGCTGTCAGGCGAAACTCCTTAAGAAACATGAGTTAATGTCATTAGTGAGTTGGATCGAATGGGTTTAGAACAGGCTTCCGGTCCATTCAATCAAAGAGAGATAATGAAATTACATGACAGCTGTAAATATTGGGGCTTTACCTTTGATGACCGGCTTTCTAGCGAAAAGCAGTGTTTACACATCATGTTGTAGTCCTGGCATTTGGTCGAAGAGTATTGACAGTCAAATATAATATAAAACTCTCCGGAAGAAAAAACATGACCAGCCGAGATCAAATCTTAGCCAATCGATATGTAACGGAAGAGGGGGTGGGGGAGTACTCTCTTTTATTTATCTGTATTTACCACCTTTCGGGCAATATGGAACGGGGATTATGGGGCTGGAGATCGTGAAAAATGTACGGTGCTTTATGAATATCTTACCCCAAACAAGGGAAATCCACAGGTCACGGGACAGTCTAACATTTCAGGGGGTGGTAGATAGGCTGCATGTATTCGTGGGACCTAGGCTCCGTGCATTCGTAGGACCTAGGCTGCACTCTCTCGTGGGATGTAGGTGGGTTGAGGTTAGGGCGAGTTCTAGATGTTTTGGGGTCGCTAAAAGCATCAGAAAGCCGGGAAACCCAGTATAACCACTCTCTCAAATGTTGAACTTTCCTGTGACGTCATCTGGGGGGTAGGATATTAATAAAGAACCAAATGTACGTATACACAAATTGTCCGCAGAAGAAACTTTCAGTCCCTCACTGAAGATCATACCTAGGTCTCCCGCCCAAGAGCCCATGGATTACCCACCCGGCTAGCCGCCTCTCCCAGATCCGTATGTACTGCACCCAATCATAACCTGGTTACACCTTGTGTGCTCTCCGCATAGGTGAAAACGAAGGACTGTCTAATCCGTCGCATAGGAAGTAAAAAGTAAAGATCCCTTTTCACGCCTTTAGGCGCATCGGGCATATGGGAAGAACGCCGATATTTTTACAGACCAATCGGCACTGTGTGGGTAATGTGGTCAGCATTACGCCCGCCGTCTCTACTTCCCAAGGACATACATCCTGGTACCCATTTTAGACTGGGTCGACCTGCGACGCCCCATACCGTGATAAAAATCCACGCAGGCAGCAGTGGGTTTCGATCGTGGTAAGTTGGAATTACGAGTCGGACTCGCAACGCCTAAGCCACGGACGCCGCTGTCGATTGGAGGTTGCTTCGTAATCTTAATAATGCGGACATTAAGGAATATGTTGCATGATTAATGGTTGTTTCTCGTCAGATGCATACTACATAGTTACAGCAACATATAGTCAAGCACAACAACGAACTCTTTCCACTTAAAGGTTACAGGTTAAAGTCGAGAAGATCGAATTCATTGCACCGGGTTTAATCCCACTTGGCTCGGTCTCTTTCCGCATAACGGCTAGCCGCCTGCCAAGAGCATACACAGAGCACGAACTCTGTAGCTCTGATGACGATCCCCAGTGATCTCCGTAAAAAATTGCACTTTTGAACTGAAGAGCGCAGCCGTTTAGCGAACGCACAACCTTCAGAGCGCGAAGCAAACGACGGTGGAAAGCTCTGGATATTCGTTCACCTCCGGACTTTAGTCTTGTATAGAACCTGAGTGTTGCGCACATCCATTTTATACATCTGACTTATCTGTATTCAGACAGTAGGTTCATTGCCTCTCAAACAGATGCACTCCGACTTCGAAGGAAACCCCCAGTTAGTTGACTCTTACGACATATTTGGGAATTCCGTGGGTCTATTCTTTTTTTCTCACAATGGGACAATGGAACCCACACGGGGAAGAATAAATATATTTGATATACTGTGACACGAATACCTAAATTGTTAAAAAGATAACATCTATACATGGTTGGGATTGAGCCATTTTTTTGCAAATTAGGATGCGGGGGGTGGGGGGGGGGGCGGGGGGGGGGGGGGGGGGGGGCGCTAAATTCCCTGTGTGTGTGTGTGTTTGTTTCTGAATGTGTCTGTGTATGCCTGTGTGTATGTGTATTTTATATATATATATTATATATTATATATAGATATATATATATAATATATATATATATATATATATATATATATATATATATATATATATAATTAGGCGTACACCAATTATTAGCCTGACAAAGATGAAGGAAATTCGCCCTCGTAAGAAAACAGCTGCGCCTTGCAGTTGTAAATGATTAAATTGTAAAGGCATATGAAATCTAAGTCCACATGCAAAATATGTACGTTGACGTGTACAGGAATTTTCGAGTTATGTGTCGGAGGGCACGACTTTCGGAACGGACTTTAACGTGTACCTGACGTGCGTTACAGTACCCCAATATAGAGTAGAACAGAAAAAAAAAAAAAAAAAAAACCAGCTGCTCTGTAACAAGCATATATTGTCACAGGCGACTGTTAAAGGAGTTTGATGAAATCGGATTTTGGGGCCGAAATGACGCAGAGTTAGGTAGGTAGGTAGTTGTACCCCACCAAGACATCACGCAAGCGATAAAAACCCGGTGACACAAAGTACCACCATGCGGATGAGGATCACCCCTAGAGAGGTCACAGAAACCCTTTTCAGCCGTGAGGCCATATTTATGGCCCGGCTATACTCAGACCAAAGCAATGGCAAACTACTGGACGTAAATTTGCCTAGAGAAACCACACAACTGCCAGGGGCTGCTGGGGTTGGTTTTGCAACGTCCTGTAAAGGATACGCAACTAACCTTATACTCAGACCCCCCGGCTAAAGCTAGGATGAGGCTTCGAATAACAAAAAAATTTTCATCTTCACTTTCTGTTACTGGATTAATTCATGCCACATGGGGACGACTACTATAACAGTAAAAATAAAAAGACGCAGACATCGCATCCTGGCTTTAAACACAACAATGTGTCAACACGTCATTTCAAGAGTAAGCGTAGAAGAATAAGCGCCGGGAAACAATGGCGATGACGGTTGGTACAGTCTCCCAAAACTAGACAGAACATGGATACAAGACTTTGAAAATGCATTGACTATGAAAGCTAATTGGGTTAGAGAAATGGCTGGAGAGAGACTTTCATGCGTGTTGTGACGAGAACGACGTTCTGTAAAGAACATGCGGATTAATTAGGAGATTAAACTCAAGCATGATTAAACTGAAGCATATCATTGATGTAGTACTAAACCGCAACAGATCACTAAACTAGGTTTAACCCCACAACAGACACACGCCCATTGTCTTTGCACTGAAAACCACAGAGGCATATCAATAAAAGTAGGACACCCCGCCCCCCCTTTTCCTCAATTAAAAAAAAAAAAAAAAACACCACGGAGCAGGGGGCTTGAAAGTGAAGATTAAAAGATGGGGATAGCTAGATGCGATAGTGAAGAGCAGAACGACTTGGGGTGTGTTGGTTGAAGGCCTTTGCTTAACTGGGGGTTAGAAAGGAGAAGAAGAAGAAGAAGGTAGCCGAGCTAGTTATTCAACATCAAAAAGATAACAAAAACAGTGTGTTAAACGGCAACGGATCGCAGAATTATCATTTAAAACTAGATCGCCTCGCCCTAACGTCATTATATGATGAAACTGTCATAATCGGGTGCGTCTTGGCGCGCCACTTTAGTGTGCATCAATGTCCCTGGAATTACGTAAGCATTGTCACATATCACTCCTGTCGCGTTCCTAATTTAAGGATTTCTCCTTCAGAACCAACAGCACTCAGAGATAATTATGTTGAGTCGTTTGGCTCGTATTGGTCTAAGGGATTCCCCGTGGCCAATATACGCTCAACTTATCTCTGGAGTAGGGCAACTCAAGTATTGGCACTACAAAATATATCAGTATATGAATACAATATTTCTAGGCACACTTGGCTGGACACACCCCCACTACTTACTAAAGAAAGCTCCCAGGTTATGATAAGTCATTTATCATAACCATGTTTAACACATATAATGAAGATACATAACACATACAACTGCTAAACACATTAAAAAATGTGACATAGAGATAAGCCTGAAGTCAGTCCATTGAAAATTGAATGCCATGTATTTAGTATAATATATGTCTAAATTTTAGATCCCAAGGAAAAATATACAGACACCGGGCCCCGGGGGTGACTAAAAAGTCCCTCATTGGGGAAAAAAATGACTTTTGAAAAAAAAAAAACACAAAAAAGAAGGGATCAGACTTAGCTTTTGTTTCCCCTTTTTGTCTATATGCCTCTTTCAGCTCCGGGTAATTTCCCACTGTCTTTTACTCCCGGGGGTTCTGCTCCACTG
>CAJHNH020005412.1:454695-470539 GCA_905116865.2 Candidula unifasciata
TTACCATCCACTGATCTGGGTCAACCATACTCATACACTGGACGACACAGTCCTGACCTAATTCTGGCCCCATTTGGTATGCACAACTTCTATAGTTAGTTTAAAACGTACACAATTGTAAGGGTATTAAGTTTTACCAGTATGGGTGGTTTATTGAGGGCATAAGCTATTTAGTCTGTACAGGGGAAGGTCTACGTTCGAATCCGCTTCTCTAGCGATCAAGAACGGTCGAACTAAGTGTGATCACACAGCCGATACTGATCTCTCTACAGCAGTGACTACTTCACAGACATCATTTTAGGTACTCGTAAACTATAATTAACTTACCCAAGCATATGTAAAACCTGAGACATTCCAGATTGCCTTGAAAAATGAAATTTATACAGGCATAGATTAACACGTCTGGACGCTTGAGACCGGCAAGAGAGAATAGCGTCACTTAGACACTTCAGGCGTTGGTAACAAAAGAAGTCCCTAGTATACATGAGCAATGAGTAAATCGGTTTCCACGAAACCTCAAATAACTCCCTTAATATATATCGAAGATATATACATTTAAAAGTGGAGTTTAGTTAAAGTAACCAGAAAAGGTAGACATAATAATGTTGTCCAATAAAGGCCTATATATATAGATATAAGGGACTATAACTTTCCGGGCGAGTCCAAGTTTGAATTTTGTTGTGATCGGTCTAACGGGGACTGCAGTGGACTGCACGCTAAATGTGCATAGCTGGAGATCCAGTCACAAGCCAGGACCTTGTGGCTTTCGATCTGTTGCAAAAGAATAACTTTATAGTGTGCCGTGTCGATAAGCGTTTGTGATTACCATTCCTTGATCAGCACTGTGTTCTTGTCCATATGCCCTATTATTGATTGGGCTTTCCTTTGTTTTTTTTTTTTTCTTTATCGAGATTGACAATTTATTTCTCCTCATAACATACAAGAACATCGTCTGTCCTAATTTATCTAATTTAGTTTTTTTTCTTCTTTTTTCCCCCCGATATTTGTTACTCAGAGAATTACCTCATTCTTGATTTCTTTCTACCCGCTGTTTGCATTCTTTGCGTTGTCATCGCAAACGATATTTTCATTGTCATTGTATGCCTCTTCCCTGTTGTCCATCAGTCTTTCTGACTTTCCCTCTTTCCCGTCTATCTGTCTCTCGGGTGTTTGGAAGGGCCATATATAAAACGCGCCTGCGTGCCCAATATGTGACTCTTTGAAAATAAAGTTCGTTTTCTCCCCCCCCCCCCCCCTATCTCTCTCTCTCTCTCTGTCCACCGATCTCTCCAACCTCCAGACTGTTAGTGTATCCGTGGAACTACTTGTATGAGCTGTCGTCTTCATGTTACTGTTATCCAGTGATATTATTGTATTGATTAACCTAGTGTGTGCATTTATCACATCGAGTCTTTGGCAGCCAGCTAGAGGCTGCAATACCCTCACACAGCTCTATAGTTTTGCCCTTATCCGGGCTTTACTCAGTCAGTACTAGATAGCTCACAGTATGTTTATAATAGTAAGTAAAGTATATAACCTCTTTCACGGCTCCTTGCCTATCGGATGTGTAGAGTTAGACGTACATTTTATAAATTAATCCGCACGGTGTGGATAAGGGTCAGCATTCCGCCGGCCGTCTTTACTTCCCATGACGTTTATCTGGTAACCTTTAAGTCTGGGTCGACCTGGGAGCCAACGTTATTTTTAAAATACTCTAGCGCCGTTCGGATTTGAACCCAGACCTTTGGATCGTTAAGCCGCTACACTGCTGAGGCTTACAATCCGTTTATATTTCCTACTTACTTGATACGTTTTTATCAACTTCTTTTGCTTTGTCCAGTTACCTTCACCCCACTCATTCTGCTCGGTAACATTATTTTTAAATTCAACTTCACGCTACCTTGAGTCGTTTAATGTTTACAATTTTTGTTCTGATTTAACGAATTAAAGTTACTGTCGTTAGCACTGAAGAGTTAATGTAAAGGTTAGCGTGGGAACTTTGCAACCGTTTCATGGTGCCTCGGCATAACCATCACAGTCTCCAGTACTGTGCCTTGTGGCTATACGGTTTAGTGGAGTTTCCCGATTTGTACTTATTCGACTCTTACTTTCTTCAGATGTTAATATTGACAGCAGTCCCGGAGAGGAAGTACTTCCGGCCGCCAGCCATATATAAGTGAAGAAAAGGACCCTTTTCCACGCCTTTCCGGCGTATTGGGTATATAGGGCTAGACCTATGTTTTATAGACCAACGGCACAAGATGGGAGATGTGGTCACCATCATGCCGGCCGCCTTTACTTCAAAGGACGGCACCTGCTGCCCACTAAAAACTAGGTCAACCTGGAAGCCAATGTCATTTTTGAAAAAAAAAAAAGACTGCCAAGGAGCGAACCCACAACCTTTCGATCCGAAGGCGAGCCTCTAGCCGCTACGCCACGGTGACTCCCCGCTTGCCATATATGGTGTGCGGAATCTTTTTGTTTGGCCCCTGCCAGGTAACCGCACTTAAATCTTGGACCTGCTTTAGTAGGCTGATTTTGTGTGTGTGTGTGTGTGTGTGTGTGTGTGTGTGTGTGTGTGTGTGTGTGTGTGTGTGTGTGTGTGTGTGTGTGTGTGTGTGTGTGTGTGTGTGTGTGTGTGTGTGTGTGTGTGTGTGTGTGTGTGTGTGTGTGTGTGTGTGTGTGTGTGTGTGTGTGTGTGTGTGTGTGTGTGTGTGTGTGTGTGTGTGTGTGTGTGTGTGTGTGTGTGTGTGTGTGTGTGTGTGTGTGTGTGTGTGTGTGTGTGTGTGTGTGTGTGTGTGTGTGTGTGTGTGTGTGTGTGTGTGTGTGTGTGTGTGTGTGTGTGTGTGTGTGTGTGTGTGTGTGTGTGTGTGTGTGTGTGTGTGTGTGTGTGTGTGTGTGTGTGTGTGTGTGTGTGTGTGTGTGTGTGTGTGTGTGTTCAAGTGAATAATATTGTATGACTCACGAATGACGTTATAAATATCCACATGGCTGGTGGCAGAAAGATTCCCCACCTCTAATTTCAACAGGTCCTATGCTAACAGCTGCTGGAAGATTAGCTTTGGCGTGTGTGCCATGGTCGAACGGCAACTAGCAGCATGCTACAATGCCTCCAACTTTACGGCTGATTTACCTCTGCTTATTTTCGTTTTGCGCACATGCCGTTTTTGTGTGTTTGAAGGAAAGAAAAAAAAAGTACAGGTTGTGGAGAATTTGAATTCATCAGTCAAGTTAAAGCTTTAAGAAAAGGCTGTTTGAGGCTAAATATCTAGGAAAAACATGGATGAAGAAATTTACATCAGATGTAGTAAAGCAGACAAAGTACTAGGACAGCTAGCCCTCCTCTGACAGCAAAAGACAATCCTGATCAGCGCAAAAAACATCTCATACAAAGCAAATTCATTCCCAATCCGTGCTACCAGTGCCAGACATGGTCAATCATTTAAAACAGAAAGAATAGTTACCACAGAAATAAGATGTCTGATAGCGGCTGCAGGAGCGACCAGAATAAAAATCAGTAACGAGGTCATAAGAGAAAAGATGGACCCAGAGCACGTTCTAAATTACATACAAAGAGAGCAGCCAAAAACAAAATGGAAAGATAACGTCAGCTGTAGTTGAAACGGCCAGAAGAGCAGGAATCAGAACCTTATATCTTCCTCGACACCCGAAGCGGTAAAAGAAGGTGAATAGGTCTATTATATTTTTTTCTTCTATTATGTTTGGGAACCACGACAGCGCAATGGCTAGACTCGAGCTTGCCTGAAGGTCCTGGGTTCAAATCCACATATGAAAGGATTCAACAAAAATAATTAGGTGCCGAGAATTGTCGTGGGAAGTAAAGGCAACCAGCATGATGTTGACCACATCACCCACTGAGTGCCGATTGGTCGCCTAAAGTCTGGACATAGGGGTGGAGGTGGGGTAAGGGGGGGGGGGGGTAGAATTAGTGTGCTTAAATTGACCGAAATGTGAATCTGGTATATCGAATTCAGGTTAAGTTTGCAAAGCGCACCAACCTTTACATCGCAAATAGTGGAAATCATTGAAGACATTCAAAAGTCCAAGTGAATCAAATTTTATTCCTTGAAATTACATAGTTGTTGCGTGTGTATCCAGACTTTATTGACATTCTTATCAGTCTAGAAACATACGCACAGGTCACCATTTGGGTGAGAAGTCATTCACTTTACAGCGTATACAGCCCCTAGTGTTGTCTGTATAAAATTCACATAAGTGTTAATACTTTCAGCTTTATTCACTATCGTGAGGTGCACCCTCTCCCTCTCCGCCGTGCGTCCCGGCTGTTACTTGAAGATTTGGCACCTTGAGATTACAGTCTCAATCCAGATGGCAAGCCAACATAGCAAATACCGGAAGCCCTATTTAACCTGCATAGAAGTTAGCCGGGCCGGGCTCTCCAGCGTAGTTGATAGCGCGTTAGACATCAGTTGACAATCCCCATGCGTGTCCGAACGCGGGTTCGAGCCAGGGGATGGCAGAAAAGCCGCATACTCTCCAGATTAACGGTCTACGTGGTACCGAGGCTGAAGGACTTTGATGCTCACGATACTGAGCCAGATGAGCTATGCTGAAGTGTTTCTGTTTAAACAACACAACAAGGAAGTTGTTACTGTGACACCTACAACGGCTACATTACCACGATGCAACATGTAGTCCTGTGGGGCCTAGCATGTATGCTAATATACTTACGTAGTGCCTAATGTTAGCTGTTATGTTGTTCACAGAGGGGCTTTCTCAGAGGTGGTGCTAGCAGAGAACAAGATAGAACGAGGCAAGTACAACGCCGTAAAATGTATCAACAGACGAGGCCTCCGCGGCAAGGAGGAGGCTTTGGAGAATGAGATATCAGTGCTACGTCGGTGAGTACCCAGCCATTTGTCTCATTACGTAATGTACAGAAATATCATTTAGTGAAATGACTTCCTGAAGGCTATCGAAATAATGTGAGAACAGATATTGAGAAATAAATTAAAGGATAATGATTTGAACAAAGGCTAGAAGCAGAGATCAGAGTAGTGATTAGACAGTAGAAAAAAAAAAAAAAACGATTAGTATGTTTAGATACTGTTCTTATCTTGTTTTCCCCTCCATCTTCTTTATGTGCCAGTTTAAAGATATATAATTTTATTTATCATATTTGTCTCTCGTCCCTGTGTGTGTGTATTTATTTTATATATATATATATATGTGTGTGTGTGTGTGTGTGTGTGGGTGTGGGGTGGGGACTGGTAGTGTCGTGCGAACTTGCATATGCTGAGAAGAGCAGCAATCAGGGCTCAGTCTCAGCCCTATTGCCGGACATACATATGCAGTGTCGATAACATAAGACCAGAGATAGGAAATGCAAGAAAGAGCCACAAGACAAGAATGTAGTCACCATACTTCATAGTGTTATAGCGTAACATATTTTACGCCCTAACGTTTCACATCAGGCTACAGTGTAACCTATGCAGTCACTTGCCGACTGTCCATGACTACGTCTCTCTTGGGTTGTTGAAATAACCTTACCTTCCATTAGTGAAGGAAGCAAAAGACCCCGCTGGCGTTGTAGATTTGTATAGGTGTGTATAGATGCAAAAGATCCTTTTCACACAGTGATATATTTTAAAAACATCTTATGCAGTATATATCTGTCATTTTAGGTTAGAACAAGAATTCTTGCTTGCTTCATACATCCAGTTTTAATATATGGTTGTGAGTCCTTGACAATCGGTAGGCAGGCCAAACAAATTCTGGAGGCCTCAGAGATGTTGTTTCACACAAGAATGCTTAAAATACCCTGGGCAGCCAAAAAAGAGTAACCAAGAGGGAGGCGGGAACCCGAAGACAACTTATCACAGTCATCAGAATAAGACAGTCATCATTTTCCAGCCATGTGATAAGAGGAGGCAAAATGGAAAATAAGACCACAGGAAAGATCTGTGGAAGGAGGGATAGAGGAAGACAACGAAAGAAGATTCCTTGACAGTCTTGTTGCATGTCATGGAGGTATGTCAGCACACGAACTGATACATGCTGCAGGAAATCGAAGGTTGTGGAAAGGCATGATCGCCCACACCATTCGGCAAGGCGCTTGATGATGGTGCTGGACCTAAATATTTATAGACTAATTAATGAGTTATCTGGTCAGCATCACAGCGGTCGCCTTTACTTCTAATAATATTTCATGATACCCATTTTAGGCTGAGTCGACCTGCTAGCCCTAGGTCAGTATGAAAGATTGTTTTAAATGCAGATTCGAACCCCTGACCTTGGGACCGACAGCCAAGCGCCTTCATTTTGATAAAATAGTGACACACATTGTCCTAAAATATATATTTCAATGCGTCTACTGCGGCAGCTTATTGGCAGATTCTTCTTTGTTCACCGGCTGTAAGCTCCAGCGGAAAGTCCTGGTTGTTCGTCCATTTGGACTTTCGCTTTATGCCATGGCCTGGCTTTTGTGTGTACATCCGTTTCGCTGACTCATTTGAGTGCGGCTGGTTGTTCCGTGCCGCTCGGGCGGATGCACTCCGACTTCGAAAGAATCTCCCAATTAATCGACACATTATATCGCTTACACCAAGCGTTAAAAAAAGCCTTGCATTTTGGGCAGTACTGTAGAGTGTAGTGTAGAGTATTGTGGCCTTGTGACATTACGCATTTGAAGTGTGATCTTTTCGAAAATGAAGTATCCTTTTTCACGCCGTCTGACGTATTTGGGCTTATAGTGCTAGACCTGAACTGTAAACAGCAGTCGGCACTCTGTGGTCAACATCACACCGGTCGCTTTTACTGCCCAGGACTTTACTTGGGCTGGATCGACCTGGGAGCCAAGGTTGAAAAAAAAAGTCTGGCACTGTTTCGTATTCGAACCTACGACCTTCGGATTCGCAAGCCAGCTTCTATCCGCTACACCACGGCGGATGCCGGTGTTATTTGAAGTTCCTTGGTCCCTCTTATTCCTACTGTCTCCTTCTGGGATTGCTTGGTCTTGTGCCTTGGGTTATTTATTCGCCGAGGCTTTTAATCGTTTCAGGATCAATTATTAGCTTTTCATAGACAGCCATCTGTGTCTGTCGTGTGTCGTGACGTGGTGTAATTGATGGATGTCTCGCTAGGTATCTGATTTGATCACTAAATAGATAATTAATTCACTTAGGACATACACAGTGAATCAGGTTGTATGTGTGTATCTATCTCTCTCTCTCCTCCCTCCCTCTGTGTGTGTGCGCGCTAATGTACTTGTGTCTGTATATGTAAGTGCTTGTATGCGTATGTAACTATAGCCATTTTAGGACTATGTGTCGGCAGTGTTTATTATATTATAGAATGTTATGGTGTTGAGGAAGTTTGTAACAACTTGAAAGATCGATGACCTGTCACCAAACATTTGCAACTTTGTTTTGTTTAATCGTCAGTTCGTCCACGAAATATTTCTCCTATCGGTCCGCATGCGGATAAAAGTTGAAGAACGCTGGTTTCAGACATGTGAATGTTCTTTTTCGGACTTTTTTTTTTTTTAAATACCCCCATATAACAAACTGGCTGACTCTGCACAACTTAGTGGACTACTGATGCATGATAAGCAGACACGTTGTTAGGGTCCTGTTGGAGAACGTGTATAGTTTGGAGGAGCAAGTGGGTGACCACAGTCTGGTAGGAGTGATGCAGCGGGGAGTGACGAGGGGTTCTGGCCGATGCTCAGAGGAAAAGCAAGACAGACTGATAACCAGAATGCTACTGGCACCATTGATATTGGAAGATGGGGACGGGGCGCTTATGGGAATGCCCCAATTGCTGTGACGTCGGTTCTTGAATAGTCTCACCTTGACTCAACCCTCACATACTCAACACACCCCATTCGTTATCGTCTTTCCTTACCCCATGACCCCACATCGTCATTTTTTTACCAGCTTATTCAATGTGTCCGACTATTGTTTTCGAACGACAGCTTTCCAGGGACCTGCTCGTCGCGACTATTGTTGGGGTCGAACGACCCTTTCACTGGGGTCGCCCGACCCTTTAACGGGGGTCGCCCGACCCTTTCACAGGGGTCGCCCGACCCTTTCACAGGAGTCGCCTGACCCTTTCACCAGGGTCGCCAAAGACTATCGGAAAACACATATTTATTGAAGTTATTAAGGAAAAAAATTGTTTGATGGTGACATGGGGGAACTGTAAGTGTCGCGGCGTTTGGAAGGTTGAGGGCCAGTGTTGTAAAGCAAGTGAATATTGCTTGTCCTTACACTTGGTTCGCCGCTGGATGGATATGATTTCCTGACAAACTGTCCACTTTTTCTTTTGTCAGATTGAGCCATCCTAACATTGTTCGCCTGGTGGATGTGTTCGAGGATAAGACGCACGTGTATCTGGTCATGGAATTGTGAGTACATCTATCTTTTTATTCCTTTGTTGCATCTTGTTTTTTCCTTCATGCATCGCCACATTGTGAGTACCTTTGTCTCATTATTCCTTTGTTGCATCTTGTTTTTTCCTTCATGCGTCGCCACATTGTGAGTACATTTGTCTCATTATTCCTTTGTTGCATCTTGTTTTTTCCTTCATGCGTCGCCACATTGTGAGTACATTTGTCTCATTATTCCCTTGTTGCATCTTGTTTTTTCCTGTATGCGTGGCCACATTGTGAGTACATTTGTCTCATTATTCCTTTGTTGCATCTTGTTTTTTCCTTCATGCGTCGCCACATTGTGAGTACCTTTGTCTCATTATTCCCTTGTTGCATCTTGTTTTTTTTCTGTATGCGTGGCCACATTGTGAGTACATTTGTCTCATTATTCCTTTGTTGCATCTGGTTTTTTCCTGTATGCGTGGCCACATTGTGAGTACATTTGTCTCATTATTCCTTTGTTGCATCTTGTTTTTTCCTGTATGCGTGGCCACATTGTGAGTACATTTGTCTCATTATTCCTTTGTTGCATCTTGTTTTTTCCTGTATGCGTGGCCACATTGTGAGTACATTTGTCTCATTATTCCTTTGTTGCATCTTGTTTTTTTTTATTGTATCCATGTCCACATTGTGAATACATTCATCTTATTATTTTATGTAACATCTTGTCTTCCCGTGTGTTTGTCCATATTGTGAGTACATATATGTTTTTATTCATGTGTAACATTTTGTTTTTCCTCTATGTGGGTCTGCGTATTATGTTTTGAGAGTTATGCAGCTCTGTGGTATATTTTAATTCAATCCAGACATAAGAAAATCTGTGAGTTCTTGGCGAATTCCAGTATTCTACTGGGTGTTGTGGGATTTCCTTTGTTTGGGGTGAATTCAAAATAAAGTACCGGTTTTGCAACAGATTGTCAAGAGCAGTATATAATATCGTCCTTAGATTGACCAAAAACATTTGGTGAAGCATTTAGTTTTCTAAGAGTTAAAAGCATGACACTGTCAGAAAAATCTATATTAATACACATTTTAATTTTCCGTGGTCGTTAACTATAGACTCAGAAACTACTAAACCGATTGCTTTCAAATTTTCACACAACACTGCCTCTGACTCAACGCGTGTTTTTATCTAAGAAAATTGCATAAACCACTAGCGACGTGAGAACTTATTTGTGGCATTCGTAGACCAGAGGAAGGCATTTGACAGAGTCGACAGACAATTATTATGGAAAATAGTGGCAAGATATGGAGTAAGCGAACACCTCATCGAAGTGTGCAAAAGTTTATACAGGGATTGTAGAAGTGTAGTTAGAATAAATCAGGGAACATCTCATCCTTTCACAGTGACATCTGGAGTAAGACAGGGGTGTGTCTTATCACCACTGCTGATTATCACCTACATCGACAGTATATGCAAGAATGCCAAGCCCATGATTGAAGACCGTATAAGATCAACGAATTACTCTTTGCAGATGACCAGGCCTTGATAGCAGATACAGCCATGAAATTGCAACAACATCTAACATCCATGAATGAAGAATGTAAAACAAATAATATGAGAATCAACACTGAAAAGACAGAAATAATGTCAACAGGAAAAAAGAAGACAGATCTAAACATAGCAATAGAATACAAAGGCATTAAACAGGCATCTGAGTTTAAATATCTGGGAACTACATTTACCGAAGATGGGAAATTGGATAAAGAAATTGACATTAGATGCAGTAAAGCAAACCAAGTATTGGGACAGCTAGCCCCCCTCTTACTGCATAAGACAATCCCAATCAGCACAAAGAGACATCTTATTCAAAGCATATTTATTCCAACTCTGTGCTACCAGTGCCAGACATGGTCACTCACAACAAACCATAAAAGAAAATTAGTAACCACGGAAATGAGATGTCTGAGAAGGGCTGTAGGAGTGACCATAAGAGATAAGATCAGGAATGAGATCATAAGAGAACAAGTCGACACAGAACCAATTCTGGATTACATACAAAGACAGCAAGTGAAATGGTTTGCCCACTTAGAGAGAACGCCTTGTGACACCATACCATACAAAGCATACATGGAAAGAGAAGAAGGGTGTAGAGCACGGGGTAGACCAAGAACAAGATGGAAGGATAAGATCAGAGAAACTCTACAACAGCACGATGTGCCTATGATCGAGGCAGCCAGTAGAGCTTGAAACAGAACCTTATATCTCCCTCGACACCCACAGCGGTAAAAGAGGAAGTGAAGAAGAAGAAGAAGAAGAAGAAGAAGAAGAAGAAGAAGAAGAAGAAGAAGAAAAAGAAGAAGAAGACGTAGCTCCAGCAACGATCAAATCATTATTTGTTTCGTTGCCGGCCCGGATTTGTTTTTAGTTGATCGGCCACCTTTATCTGCTTAGCATGACTGTGTTGCCTGAGACTCTGCACGTGTTTGTATGTATTAGTGTTGCAAAAACCACGAATGACGTAGCTCCTGCAATTATCATTTTATTATTTCTTTCGTTGCCGGCCTGGATTTGTTTATAGTTGATTGCTAACCTTTGACTGTGTGTGTGCGCGCGCGCGCGCTTGTGTGTGTGTGTGTGTGTGTGTGTGTGTGTAAAACACTTAACTTCACCTTATTATATAATTTAATTTCTACCAAATGCTTGAGTCCTTGGTAGCGTAGTTGTAAGCATTCCACCCGGCACGCCGGTGATTGGCGTTCGAATCCCCGCTCAGTGATATATACTTTTTTTTTTGCCCTTAACTGGGCGGGGCCACGCTGTTTTGTGGTTTATAGCTAGCCTGCGATATCTACACCTTTTTCTCCGCTCGATTTTGGGGTTTACATCTAGACTGCGATAGCGGCGATGTGATGCTCAATGGTCATGTCATGTGTAATCTTCGTTCGCCTTTGAGCGGGCGGTTGGCACGTTGTGTTGTGGTTTACAGCTAGGCTGCGATATCTGACCCAAAGTCTTCGGTAGTATAGTTGTAAGTGTTCTGCCATTCACACGAGGGACCGGTGTTCGATTTCCCACTGGGTGCTAATTTTTCTTTTTCTCTTTAAAGGGCGGTTGCCACGTTGTGTTGTTGTTTACAGCTAGGTTGCGATATCTGCGGCTTTCACTTTTCGATTAAACGCTATTCGTTGATGACAGAAACTGTTAACTAAGACAGCGTACAGTCCAGTTTAGTTTGGGTCGACACAGTCAATTAAAAATCGTCTCTCGGAGAGGGAAGAATGACGTGTCCGAGTTTGCATTTCCGCTATTTGTGAATTTAGTGTACTTTTTTTTAGTCACGGAATATTACTGTGGGTTCCATCACTGGTTAGGTGAGGGAGTTTTTTTTTGTCGGGGGCAGAATTAAACTAAACAGTCCGTGGCGACAGCATAGGGCGCTGTCTCCTCTGGCTACACCGACCTGCACAGACGGTATCGACAGTTTTGTTGTTGTTGTTGCGAAGGTGGTGGTGGTAGCAGTAGTACTGGTACTCGATGGGTGATGTGGTAGCTGTTACACTAGCCACATTTACTTCTCACTACAGATTAATGCTACCAATTTCAGTTTGGGTGGACACGGATGTCAATCTCAATTTAATAACAATATTTAGTCTGGCGATGTCTTTCCCATACCTTAGAGATTATGATATGATTGTGGAAAAAAAAGGGGGGGGGGGGGGGGGAGTATGGGAAGTTGACAAGACACTGTTTACTAAGAGAGCTTAAAACATTATTTCAAAGTTCTCATTTCTTAACTATTTCTTTTTAAATAATTTCGCCACATGATGATTTTTCAATAATTCGGAGATGAAGATATGATTGGGGAGGGAAAAAAAGGAGGGAGGAGGGGTTATGACAGACACTGTTAGCTGAGAGAGCTTAAAATTTTATTTTAAAGTTCTGATTTCTTAAATATTTATATTTTAATACCGCTTCCTCTGCTATTCTCAGTTTTTTTTCGCCACTTTGTTGGTCAGTTAGAGGTATAGTAGTCAGCTTTACTTTCAGCTGTTTAAGCACAAAAGATGCTTTAGCATGCGATAAACAAATAATCTTTTTTTCTCTCTCTAACAATGCACTTTTAACGACCACTAATATCGACATTCACTTATATGTTGCGTGTTCTAGAGTCGGCATATCAGACTATCTCTGCAGCTGTGCAATAACTGATATTAATCATACTAGACGGGTGGGCTTTCTATTTTCTTTATTTTCCAGTTTACCACTCTGGGCCACAGCAACGCGTGACTGGGTACAGCTAGTACAAAATATGCTGGAGGGTAAAGTTTAAAGAATACAGAAAAGCGTGATACAGATAGGGCAATAAAATCACAAGATTTACACAAAACAATATGCCAGAGTGTAGAGCCAGCAGAACGTTTTGGAGACGAGTTGCAACCGGCACCTTATTGATTGAATCGTTGTCGTGATGGCAAAGTGGATAGTTTGCCCATTTAACAACAAAATGGTCCGAGTTTGACTCCTCATTAGCGACTCTGACGGATCTGTATTATCGACCAGCGTGTCTTCGGTGTCGATTCAGCCTCATAGAACGAGTAGGCGATATTTATTTTCAGAAATATGTAGGACGGAAAGATGGCCAAAATTGGAACGTTTAATCCTACTTCACCATGGCGGGCCTAGTTTTCTGTGAGAGACTTAACACTCGTCGTCATTATTATGCGCCGTGCCGATAAGCATGCGCTGTCGTGTTTCGCCATCTCACACGATCACCAGAAATGCGGATTAGGTAAGTGTTCTTCATCCTGCCCATATGGCCAAGCCATCCAGGGATTGATCTCTTTGCTCCCTTTCCCCGCTGTTCTCCCCATCAGCCATACCAGACATTATCAAGTTGTCGAGTCCATTTCTTCTCATAACATGTCCAACAAACACCGACTGTCTACTCAATAATTTCTCCTATCAGTTTGCAGGTGTCATCTGTCCGCAGTCACTGCAGCTTTCCGCTGGCTAGAGAACACACACACACATACACACGCACACGCACACACACACACACACACACATGGTGATTGTAACTGACTCAGAAAGCATGCTGAGGAAGATCAGGACACGCATGCTTCGTGCAGAGTGGCATGCTTCGCTGCGGAGGACACGAGTGAGGAGTATTGACTAGATTTTTTCACGGGGGAACGCCGGTGTGTTGGGAAATGAACAGGCAGACAGACTGGTTGGCTCTGCATAACTTGGTGGAATACTGATGCATGAAAGGGCAGGAGTGGTTAGTGTCTTGTGGAAGAGAATGTACAGTTGGGAGGAGCAGATGGATCACCTCAATCTGGTGAAATCGATGCAGGGGCAGTGACGAGAGGTTCTGTCAGATGCTCGAAGCTCAGAGGAAAGGCAAGACGGACGTTTAATCAGACTACTGGCACCATTAGTATCGGAACACTTCAATGGCTGCTGAAGATGGGGACGGGGCGCTTATAGGAATGTCCCGAGTGCTGTGATGTCGGTTCTTGAATCAAATCAAATCAAATCAATTACATTGGGAAGTGGAATTCTCCTGTGCCTTTACAATCACTGACCCTTTTGAAAATAAGCATCCTAGATGCATTTTTTAAAGGCAAGGCTGTTTCTATGCAATCTTTCCATTGCTTATAACTAATCACTTCCTGGAAGAGTTAACTGTTGTTTTCCCAGCTTTTATGACAGCGATGTCATTGTCGTGGATTGTATAGCCGCACGCTTCCAGATAACAACTGGCTGAGAAATAAATTAGCATTGTGTATGGCAGGATGTCGTGACCACAAATTCTTGGGCGTGGTGGTGTTGTTTCTGTCAAATTATTACAGTATCGGCTAATGAGCTGTTTGAGGCTGCACTTGTTTTATCAATGCTGTTAAACTGGGAATGAGGGGAAAATTATTTCTAAAATACATTTAATCGATACAAACTCTTGTATGCAATGTGTTCTTCTTATTATTTCATCATCATCATAATCATCATCTTTTTCTTTTTTCTTTTCGTTCTTCTTCGTGTTCTTCTTGTTCTTCTTGTTCTTCTTCTTATCCTCCTGCTCCTGCTCCTTCTTCTTCTTCTTCTTCTTCTTCTTCTTCTTCTTCTTCTTCGTCTTCTTCTTCTTCTTCTTCTTCTTCTTCATCTTCTTTTTCTTCTTCTCCTCCTCCTCTTCCTCGTCCTCGTCCTTGCCCTCCTCGTCCTCCTCCTCCCCCTCTTCTTCTTCTTCTTCTTCTTCTTCTTCTTCTTCTTCTTCTTCTTCTTCTTCTTCTTCTTCTTCTTCTTCTTTGCGCGGGTCCTTTGCGAGAAAGTGTACAGCCTACGACCGTCACGGTCCGAGGAGAATAGGGCAGCAGGGGATGACCAGGGGATCTGACCGACACTCACGCTAAGGGGTGAAAGTCGAGACGAACATACACTCGGATTGCTGCTAATACTATCGGAATCGGTACTGTGTACTGGCTGCTAGAAGACAAGAACGGAGCCGGACGGCTTGTGTTGATATTCCCACTGTTGGGATTTCGGTTCTTAATTAACCCAACTCAGCTTTCCCCAATTAGGCACCGAAGGCCTTAACAGTGATCAGCGAGTTAGTTTGATGGGTCTTTTTTAAAGCATTTGTATGTGTTTGTGTGTGTGTGTGTGTTGTGGGGGGGGGGGCGGCATATATGGCCCTTTGGTACCAATGGCGTAACGGGAATGTCATGCTAGATCCACAGTTTTATAGATCGGCTGTCCACAGACAATACCAACAATGTGACTGTGTCTTAGAGAGTAGTTAAACCTGTTGTAAATCAGATTATCGATTTACCACAGTTTGTGATTCTTGATCGAGGGGGCTAGAAAAAAACTGCTCTCAAACAGTGGAAGTGATAGATGCTTCACTGCGTAATATTTCCAGAGACAACAGTTGATGCATTTCATTTATGGAGACCGACCCCGTACACCCTCCCCCACCCCCACACACACACGCACACACAGACATAACTACACACGCACACAGGAACCGGAATGGGTTACCATGTGACATCACGTACTTCGTGAGCTAAGATCGGTCAACGAACTTCTCTTAGTCCTATATTAAATGTGTACGAATTGTCTGAACTAGAACGAAACAAGATTAGTAAGAAAATTTTCTGTCTGTCACCGGCAGTCGTCTTGGCCCGGAGACTCGCCTTATTCTCCACATGAGGTAAATCGATTTCTGTTTGAATAGACAGCATCTCTATACGCAACAATATATTGGTAGAGCCCATCTTTGTATCTTTACGTGTATTCATTTTTCGTGTGTCTCCTTGGTGCCCAGTTTGGTTTATTTTTGTGACGTCGCAATGCCCTGTCTGATTTATTTTTGTGAGGTCACAATTCTCAGTCTGATTTATTTTTGTTACGTAGCGATGCCCAGTCTGTCAGTCTTTATATTCTGCCTAAACTTTGGGAAATCAATTTTGGTTTATTTACATTTTCCT
>CAJHNH020005413.1:0-21717 GCA_905116865.2 Candidula unifasciata
GGGGATAAAGAAAACACGACATGAGCTACAGCCGGGTAACAGTGGACGACAAATAAATACATTGAGCTACAGCCTGGTAACAGTGAGACGACAAAACCACGACATTGGGCTACGGCCTGGTATCAGTGAAACGACAAACCACGACATTGAGCTACAGCCTGGTATCAGTGAAACGACAAACCACGACACTGGAATACAGCCTGGTATCAGTGGAACGACAAACCTCGACACTGGGATACAGCCTGGTATTAGTGAGGCGACAAAATACGACACTGGGGTACAGCCTGGTATCAGTGAGGCGACAAAATACGACACTGGGATACAGCCTGGTATCAGTGAAACGACAAACCACGACACTGGGATACAGCCTGGTATTAGTGAGGCGACAAACCACGACACTGGGGTACAGCCTGGTATCAGTGTGGTGACAAAAGAAGAAAAAGACAAACAACAGCATGACTAAAAACGATTACATACGAAACATTGCAATCAACTAGAACAGTAGTGGCTCATGAAGAAAAAGGCATGCGTAAACCAGTAGAAAGGTAATTGGAGAGCATTACAGACATTCTGGAAATGAGTACGAATGAGTCAGGAAAACTGGCCAAAGGGTGGATCTCCGGCCAGTTTTGATTTGAGCGACGCTCTGCAAATAATTTGCTGCAATGTGCTGCTGGGTAATGTCCGATCAGTTGTAATGAGACACACTACATCCTACAAATAACTTGCTACAGGGTAATGTCCGGCCATTTGTGATGAGAAAAATATCCCACAAATAACTTGCTACCGTGTAATATCCGGCCCACTGAGATGAGAAAGATATCCCACAAGTACTTTCTACAGGGTAATATCTGGCCATTTGTGATGAGAAAGATATCCCACAAGTACTTTCTACAGGGTAATATCTGGCCATTTGTGATGAGAAAGATATCCCACAAGTACTTTCTACAGGGTAATGTCTGGGCACTTGAGATGAGAGAGATATCCCACAAGTACTTTGTACAGGGTAATATCTGGCCAACTTAGATGAGAGAGACATCCCACAAACCACTTGCTACAGGCTAATGTCATGCCAGTTGTGATGAAATAGACATGCAAGTATATTTATGGATGGGTGAGGTGTAGGCTAGCCTTTATGCCCTTAAACATTTAGGAACAGGGGTAAAGCTAAGAATTATATGGGGGTCAAGGCGGGGGGAGGGGTTGTGGGGCTCACGTTCATAAAGTCACGGTTTCCGATCCTTCCGGGCGCCTTGCTTGTGACATATTGTAGAGTTATGGTGTGCACAAACAGGTTCGTGATCTTTACAAATGTAATCAAGGCGTCTTCAGAAATATTTTATGTTTAATAGGGATACACAAATGATGTTTCGAATATTTATTTTTTTTTTTGAAATATACTAACTGAATCGTGTATAACAGCAACTGATTCATCATTAACATCTGATTTTTTTTTTTTTTAAATGTAATCATAATTCTGGTTATTATCCGACGCCTCCTTATCTTGATTTTACTTTTCCTTCGTCACAATGGTTATGTTTATCGCAACCTTTCTAACTTTTCTTCTATGTTTTGTATGATGATCATCATTCTTACCAGTATCCTCTTCTTCTTATTCTTCTTCTTCTTCTTCCTCTTCTTCTTCTTCTTCTTCTCCTTCTTTCTTCTTCTTGTTCTTTTTTCTTCTTTTTCTTCTTTTTCTTCTTCTTCTTCTTTTTGCTGCTGCTGTCGCTTCTTTTTCTTCCTCTTCTTTTTTCCTCTTTCTCTTCTTTGTCTTCTTGTTCTTCTACTTTTTCGTCTTCTTCTTCTTCTTCTTCTTCTTCTTCTTCTTCTTCTTCTTCTTCTTCTTCTTCTTCTTCTTCTTCTTCTTTTTCTTCTTCTTCTTCTTCTTCTTTTTCTTCTTCTTCTTCTTTTTCTTTTTCTTCTTCTTCTTCTGCTTCTTCTTTCGCCGTGTTATCCTACTTGAAATCAGTCAACTGTTGATTTGTACAATAGTCAAAATCTTACTGCCATTTCTACCAAACAAATATCTTGGTATCCGGATGGTCTGGGTCGACTGACAGTCTATATCAATAGCAACAGATGCTGTGACTTCAAGAGGATCTACCCACACTTGCACTGTGTCGATTGGCAGCCCTGCTGGTCGCTGCACTCTCTTTGCTACGATATTTTGGCTTCTGTCAGTTAAGTGACAGCTATAAAGATCGGGGATCCCAAGAATTCAATTAGAATATATTCATATGCAACACAAATTTGTCACTGTCTAAGCAACATATTTGACTCAAAAAGACCAGTTCACCCAATTCACCATTTGGCAAAAAATAAATACAAAGGAATCATTCATCTTTAACAACGCATGATATTTTATAGGCCTGTCTTTGTAAATTCAAACCATTAGTAATGTATTTTACTCTGTGCCTTTAGTCGAAATATTTCAAAATATAGAAGTCTATCCTTTCTGTTTAATCACCCCCACCTCCTAGATATATTTTTAAAAAATAAAACCAAGTATCACTTTTAAACTTGTTCTCTAATATCTTCGTCAATTGGTGTTTTCAGTCCTTGTCTTTAACCACTTTCGACTCTAGTCTGTGCAGTTCTTTCTTTTGTTACCAAGTGTGTCTCTTAGTCATTAGGAATAAATAAATAAAGAAATTGGCAACACTGCACTCAAGGCATTCCCACACATGATCTGTCCCCTTCCACAGTAGCCAAAGGAGAGTCTACGCTGTAATGACGCCAGTCGCACCCGATTAAAAGCCCCGCATATCTTTTCCTATTGGCTTCGAAAAACCATCCACACACTGTTCCGCTGCATTACCCTCATGATCACAGAGAACCTTCACCTCGTCTATTTAATCATAAAATAGGCCGTGCCCCAAGGAGCAGCAGAAGCAATATTTCTTCCAGCTCATTACTCTGCACTCTAGAATATCCAAAAATCAATGATATGCCCCAGATCTAAGTATAATTAAATTAACTGATGTGAGCCCCTCTATGACCAGAAACAGGTCTCTAAGAATTGGATGTTAGCTAGTACAGTTATAATGAGCGGTTGTACTGTTCTCCAGTCATTGAAGCGCTTGTGTTGCTTCTTTCACCTTTATTTAATACCGGATAGTGTGACTTAATGCACGAGGCTCTCCAACAAACAATGTCCTTTTATCTTGACACTGAAACCCAGCGCAGTATGTTTTAACCCCTCATCACAGGTCATTCTGTGTGTAAAATAGTGTCATCTGGGCGTAAATATTAGTTAACTGGTTGTTGCACGGATGCCTTTGTTTCACCAGCCATCCATTACCGACACACTCTGCCTAACTTGAATGTCACTCTGTGTTAAGATTGTGTTGTTGGGCTAAACTGCAGCCTGTTTTTATAAGTCTGTTTCGTCCTTTAATCTATTACGACTTGTATGTCCTAACTAGTTCAGATTCATAATATTTTCCTATTTACTTCTATTTAGTTTAGACAGGCCAACTGACACACACATGGTCTGATAGAAAGATTTACGGATTTACACGCGTACTTGCACGCAGTTTATTCATTCACATTTACAAACACTGGATTCAACTAAAGAAGTCAGATACAACTACACACCAGACATTACAATTATTCTAAGCCATCACAACTCGGGATCTTCCTGCAGTTTCCTTGAGCGGCTCTCAGTCAAGTATGAGCAGGCGTGGTTGACCTGCACATATCTGGTTTGCGCCTCGTCTCTCTCCTCTTGTCGTTTGAATCGGTCTGGATGGCTCTCCGCTAGAAGTCTCCGGCACCGCTTGGAGATCTCGTCACTACTAGTCCAGGGAGAGATGCCCAGTAACTGTTGAAGAACATCAGGATTTGTGTTACAAACGGCTCGCAGTTATGTGCAACAGAAATTATAACACAATCAGACGACAACCACTGATACAAACCGACAGGCATACTGACAGATAATCAGAGTGACATACACACTTATTAGCGAAACGAGAAAAAACAAGCAAGCATTCTGATCGAAAGACATACTCAAAGTGTTTCGAAATATGCATATGTATTTTGTATGTGTGCATATATGTGTATTATGTTTGAGCACACATGTTCGTACTGGGGAGGGGAAAGGGGTGGAGCGCAGCCTGCCTGTTAGAAACACGGTCCATCTCCGACCTCGTGCAGTGTGTTATCCAAGTGTCTGTTATATATACTCTGTGCTCACTTTCTTGATGGTCGACTATGCTTCTCTTTTCTGATATCGTGTTCTTAGCTACTGTTCTTTCCACTCTACATTGGTGCTTGATATGGCCAAAACATTTCAGTTTCTGAGATAAAATATTGTTTATGAGTCAACTTTTCTTGATTTTTGTACCTTTAGGGAAGTCACTATTTCTGTTCATTTTGTCTGATGGTATTCTGAGAATCGTATGTATGAAATACACGATTTACAGTTTGATCTACAGTGCATGTGTGTGATAAGGAGCAGGCAAGTGCAGTTCCAAAGCAGAAAGTAAAGTTAGGTCATCACATACCTAGACCATGGCTTGTGATGTTGGAGGGCTCATTTCAAGCCTCGTCGACTTTCCTTCCAAGAAAATACCCAAGTAAAAAAATCTATGGTGATTATATGCTAGTGAGTTTTAAGAGGCTTAGTCACACCAAATCTTTCTTTGTTCTCCTCTTGCTCGTTTCCCATTCAATTTGTTAATTGTCAACGTATATTTAAGTTTATATTTCCTCATAAAAGTAACAAGTATTTCTTTCTACCTCGCCCCCCCCCTTTTTTTTTTTAACCCTCTTTGCATTCGGTCTTTTCTGTTTTTATGTTAATTAATAATTAAATAAAAACTGCCGTTTCTCATAACTAGAACTGCGCTTCCGGCCCCCCCCCCCCCCCCCCCCCCTCCCCATCATATTTACCCTCACGCCAGGCCCCACGTTCTCTCTCTCTCTCTCTCTCTCTCTCTCTCTCTCTCTCTCTCTCTCTCTCTCTCTCTCTCTCTTTCTTAAAAAAAATAACAATAACGTTATTCCCTAATAACATGACAAAAATTATCTCTTATTGATTGTTCAATTAGAATATATAAAACAAACATTTAATTAAATAAAACCAAGTCTAATTAAAATATTTCTGTTGTCTTTTTTTATTTCAAATACTTACCCAGTAGGCTTTGATTTTCTCTGCCATAGTGATTGAGGCGGTCAGTTCTCGTACTATTGGCCAAACTCCTGTTCTGTACAACTGGTGCAAACTGGCCGATAATTTCTGCCAAGCGTCAGAATGATAAGCACTGTGGATAATTTCTTGTCCTGTCATCATCTCTCCTTGTATCTCCAGTTTCCCGTTGAAATAAAAAGCAACAGATACCATTAAGACCCACAACACGCAGGTTGCTGTGTACAGAATAGCATGTATCCAGAACTTCCTTCTGAATCCAGTGACTTGTTTGCCTTCATCCGGTGGCGGGGATCGCCATTTTAGTCCCGTAGCTGCAATTATCCAAGAACCTATGGAGCTGCTTAACGATGTTGTTATGTCGGCAAAAATTGGAACGATGCACGCAGAGACGATGAGGATGTACTTGAAGGAACATTTCAGCTCTCCAATATTTGCCACAAGGTAGATGCCTGAGAAAGAAACAAGGCCCAGTCATGTCAACGCTTAATTATTACAAATTAATGCCCCAATTTTTCGTCTTTCTGTTCACTGTTAAACCATCTAGACAGGCCAATGAGCACTTATGTGGGTGAAATAGATTCTGTAAGATTTAGAGTAAAGATCGCTTTTCACGCCTTTAGGAGCATCGGGAATATGGGAAGAGCACCCATATATTTACAGACAAATCGGCACTATGGGAGGGGGCCAGGGGAGGGGGTAATGTGGTCAGAATAACGCCGACCGTTTTTACTTTCCCAGGACACACATCCTGGTACCCATTTTAGACTGGGTCGACCTGCTCCGCCAATACCATGATAAAAATGTATTCGATTCTGTACGAGGTTTTTAATTCTAGAACATTTAATAATGCCCATTCCTAGGTCTCACATTCCGATATTTCCCACTTGCCCCAACAGTTTTTTGTGTCTTAAATCAGTGTTTTCTTATGCTTGGACGTATAGGTTAAACATCCTCACCCCAGGTTAAAAATGGGTCTCTGTGTCGGTTCAACATCCTGGCCTCATTTAATAATGTATGGATACATGGTTTATCACCATCGTCTCAACTTATGACACTGTGTAAATCACTCGCTTAGAATGTAACAGAATAGATACTTCAGTCCCACTTTTTATTGCCAGCACTTCGTCTTCTTCTTTGACCTAATCTCTATCATTATCGTCATCATCATCTTGATCTTCATCATCTTCTTCATCAACTTCTTCATCATCACCTTCATGATGACCTACTTCATTATCTTAATAATCATCTTCATTATTGTTTTCTATATCTTCCTCTTCTTCTCCTCCCTCTTATTTCTCTGCTTCTTCTTCTTCTTCTTCTTCTTCTTCTTCTTCTTCTTCTTCTTCTTCTTCTTCTTCTTCTTCTTCTTCTTCTTCTTCTTCTTCTTCTTCTTCTTCTTCTTCTTCTTCTTCTTCTTCTTCTTCTTCTTCTTCTTCTTTTCTTCTTCTTCTTCTTCTTCTTCTTCTTCTTCTTCTTCTTCTTCTTCTTCTTCTTCTTCTCTTCTTCTTTCTTCTTCTTCTTCTTTCTTCTTTCTTCTTCTTCTTCTTCTTCTTTCTTCTTCTTCTTCTTCTTCTTTTCTTCTTCTTCTTCTTCTTCTTCTTTTTCTTCTTCTTCTTCTTCTTCTTCTTCTTCTTTTTCTTTTTCCTCCTCCACCTGCTCCTCCTTCTCATTCGTCTCATCCGCACCTTCGTTCTTCTCCTACTGTTCTATTCTTCTGCGGGTTATTTTTACACTCTGACACTGAAACTTTATCCAGAGAGTGCCATGTCTACTACAAATCTGGTCATGTTAAAAAGAACTGACCAGGGCAAACTGGCAGATCTAACCTACAAGTCGAAGCCAGGAAATAATCTGGGAAGTAAACCCGATTTGTGTGCTGTGATCTTACAATCGATCGTTACAGTCATGTAGTAGAAATTTTATTCTACCTATTTGTGCTTTAAAGCGCAGATGTGGATTATTGTGGATTTACTTACTTTTGCATGTTTTGTTAAAGTCAGTGCATTTGAATTACATTTTCCGAGTGATGCTTACCATATTTCACTAAATGTTGTCAGAAAATCAGTGGTATAAATTACAGCCCAGATGATTAATAGAGAAAATATGCGAAAGTATAGATATGTTTTCGGTGTGGGAATTGTCAACAAGGCATGGACCCGTTAAATAGAGAAATGAAGATGTAAAAAGGACCCCTTCCACGTTTTCAGGGCTACTGGGCATGCATGGCTGGACAAATATTCTATGGACCAGTCGGTATATGGTGGATAAATTGGCTGACATCGCACTGGCAGCCTTTACACCTCTAGGACTCCACCGGTGCCACATCAAGGCTGGGTCGATCTGGGAGCCAAAACGGGTTTTTTGTTTTGTTTAAAAAAAGGGTCTGTACCGTCAAGACCCAAACCCCTGAACTTCCGATTTGCAGGCGAGCATCTAGCCGCTACATCACGGCGGCTCCCCAGTAAAGATGTGGTTAACGAGGGTTAACTCTCACGTTGAGATGATCACAGGCGTCAGAATATTATTTAAAAACTTTGGGAGCGTCAACGGAAGACTCCGGAAGACAGGACAGTGTGAGGGAATTAGTGGACACCGTAAAGACAGGACAGTGTGAGGGAATTAGTGGACGCTGTGAAGACGGGACAGTGTGAGGGAAATTTGTGGACGCTGTGAAGACAGTACAGTGTGAGGGAATTAGTGGACGCCGTAAAGACAGGACAGTGGGAGGGAAATTGGTGGACGCCGTGAAGACAGGACAGTGGGAGGGAAATTGGTGGACGCCGTGAAGACAGGACAGTGGGAGGAAAATTGGTGGACGCCGTAAAGACAGGACAGTGGGAGGGAAATTGGTGGACGCCGTTAAGACAGGACTGTCTGAGGGAAAATAGTTTACGCCGTGAAGACAGGACTGTCTGAGGGAAAATAGTGGACGCCGTGAAGACAGGACTGTCTGAGGGAAAATAGTGGACGCCGTGCAGACAGGACTATCTGAGGGAGAATAGTGGACGCTGTGAAGAAAGGACAGTGTGAGGGGAAATAGTGGACGCCATGAAGACAGGACTGTCTGAGGGAAAATAGTGGTAGGCGTGAAAATATGACAGTGGGAGGGAAATTGGTGGACGCCGTAAAGATATGACAGTGGGAGGGAAATTGATGGACTACGTGAAGACTGGACAGTCTGAAAGAAATTGATGGACTACGTGAAGACTGGATAGTCTGAGGGAAATTGATGGACTACGTGACGACTGGACATTCTGAGGGAAATTGATGGACTAAGTGAAGATAAGACAGTCTGAGAGAAATTGATGGACTACGTGAAGACTGGACAGTCTGAGGGAAATTGATGGACTACGTAAAGACTGTACAGTCTGAGGGAAATTGATGGACTACGTGAAGATAAGACAGTCTGAGAGAAATTGATGGACTTCGTGAAGACTGGACAGTCTGAGAGAAATTGATGGACTACGTGAAGATAAGACAGTCTGAGATTTTTAAAAAACGTACGGCATTTAAAAGAGAAGTTCGTATCTGTGAGGAGCATCCGTGTCAGAGAGCAGGAAGCATGAAGCTTTGTAGAGGTATGATGACTAGTGCCATAGACTATAAAAACAAAATGCCTCTTGGGTATAAAAGCCTTTTAGAAAACGAATACGGGGGCCGCCTTTGCAAAGGAAAAGGGGATAAGCATGCTGCCTCACGCTCTGAATGTCATGTGTTCGTTTGATTCAAGTTTTTTTTAAAACACTTGTTGCATGGAGATCCATGTGGATCGTTGCTGCAGTTGCGGAGTCTGTGCTTCATGTGATTCTCTCGGGGGACTGCTAGCCGCTCTGAAGAGAGAGATAGAGGGTGGGAAGGGGCGGGCCATATTGGATGAAGTGCTATGAAGCTGTTACTCTCAGCTTAAACCTTTAAAGAACAAGTAAATATTTTGCAGTGCACATACACAAAAAACAGCAGACTAACCCAGTGCATTTCCAAGGACACACAAAAGCAAAGAAGAACAGTACAACGCATAGTAGGTCACTGGGTCTGTATCATACATGTGGCTGTAGTCAGGGATCAGACAGCTGAACACTTTAGACATGAGATAGCCCATTAAGGTCATTCCGAGGGAGCGGAAGGTGCTGTGTTCTGGCTTGGTTTTTCCTGCTGCCCTGTTGGGTTGTAGAAGAGATAACCAGTTAACATACATAGTGGATCAAATAGACAGTAAACATAGATCGACTGTGGGGATACTAGATCAAACGAACAGTTTACATACATCGATTGTGGGGATAGTATATCAAACAAACTGTTTACATACATTGATTGTGGGGATAGTAGATCAAATAAACAGTTTACATACATCGATTTTTGGGTTCATCGTGTAGCAGGTCCTTTGCAGAACGTCGCTCTCAACACGATCTGCCTGAACGAAACTCGGTCTCTGGCCAGCTCTCCTCTTGTACTTTCATTCTCAAGGAATCACTTATATCCTGTGCCCATCTTCGTGTTGGTCGGCTCCTGCCCCTCTTTCCTGGTACCATGCCTTCTGCTATATTTTTTTTTTTCAATTCGTCGTAGTGCTTGAAATGACCAAAATATTGAAGCTTCCGAGACAGATGCTGTTTATTAGCCAGTCTTCCTTGCTGTTCAGATCTTTCAAAATGTTAGTATTTCTTCTCTTCTTTGTCCAAGATATTCTGATAATCTTTCTATAGCATTTCAGCTCAAAACCCCCTATTCTCTTTCTTAAGGACTGGGAGATAGTCCACGACTCACATCCGTATGTTGCTGCCGGGAAGATGCATGCTCTTAAAATTATTATTTTGATCTCCTTGCTGGTGCTTAACAGACTTTTAAGGCAGTTTAATCTTTGCATTGCTATGGTCATCCTCCTTTTAATTTCTGTCAAACAGTCTCCATTGCTATTTATTATAGAACCTAAATATTCAAAGCTCGTGACATTTTCAATTTCTTCGTCCTTTATTGTTATTTTTGGGTGATAACAGATTGTGGGGATAATAAATCAAATAACCAGTTTACATACATCGATTGTGGGGATAATAGACAAGATAAGCTGTTAACATAGATACATCGATTGTGGGGATAATATATAAGATAAGCTGTTAACATACATTCATCGATTGTGGGGATAGTAGATTAAATAAACAGTTTGCATACATTGATTGTGGGGGTAATATATAAGATAAGCTGTTGATTTACATCAACTGTGTGGATAACAAATGATAAACAGTCAACATAATCTATTGTGTGGGTAAAAGATGGGATAAACAGTTAACACACATCGACTTTGGGGATAACAGATCAAATACATAGTTAATATACATCGATTGAGGAAATGGTATTTGTGGACTATCATCTAGCTTTAGGGTCTTTTTCTCTCTAATTGATTTCCCTAAGTTTGATCAGTTCTCTCATAAAGCTCAAGGCTAGTTATTCTGTAAGTTTTGTGTTATGGTTCACTGTAAACATCTCCTCTTGGACAGTGGGATGAAGTCAGTGAAGGAAACATTAGCAAAGAAATTCTAATCCCATCCTGTTCATATACGCTCTGCTAAATCCTGACGTGGTCATGTCAGTATACTGCACTATAGACGTGAAGTTTCAGTTTTTGCTTGGGGAGGGGAACGATCGCTCTGCAACACCACACCATTGTTAAACATGTATTGATAAAGGGCCAGGAGATAGAAATTTGCCCAGACCTCACACAACGACTGACTGACTGACTGACTTTTTACTCCACCAGGTCATCACACAAGCGATAAACACCCGATGACACATAGTGCTACCATGTGGATGAGGATCACCGTGGAGAGGTCCTAGAAACCGCGTTCAGCCATTAGGCCATATTTATGGCCGGGCTATATTGCGGCCCCTGGCATGAGCCAGAGTAAGGCTTCAAATAAAGAAAAATTACATCCTAAAAAGGACGGCTAGATAGCATATTTGACTTGCCCTCACACAAGTAGTTACACGGCATTTGAAGATTTCCACGAGCTGTACGCTAAGGTATCAGTCTAAGTGAGTAGATTAGTAGAATAGTGGTGTTTGCTGCTGTTGTTACTATCGTTTATTTTTGTTTTCGGGGGTGGGGCAAGGGGGGGGGGGGGGGGTTGTGAATGGTTGTAACTGCTACTTTTGTTGTTTCTGCATCTGCTGCGGATATAGTGAAGGTGCTAGTAGTTGTTGTTTCAGTAATGGCATTATTACTGGAAGTAGTGTTTATGGTCGTAGATAATGAATTGGAAGAAGGATAAGTTAATGAAGAAAGAATAATCAAATACAAAAGATATTAAAAAAAGATATTTAAAAAGTCAGAAGGATTACCTCTGAGCGTATTTCTTTCGCTGTTGTTTGTCCGGATTACTCCACTCGACGTAGGCGGGTATTCTCCAGGCATCTCGAATCCAGCCGAGACCACAACCTCCCCCAAGGGTGGCAAACCAGACAAATGCATGGTAGAACCTGCCCAGGTAGAGATGATGGATGCCCAGCCAGCCAAGCGTGAACCACAAGATATAGGTTGTTCGAGTGCTGACCATTGTGTCTATGTCTATACGTTGTCAAAACATCACCTAGACAAAGGCATATACACTACATAAGTATGTAGAAAACCTGTAGGCATTTAGCTAGCATTAGCAGCAGCAGTAGTAGCAGCAGTAGTAGTAATAACAGTAGTAGTAGCAGTCATAGCAGCAGTAGTAATAACACCAGCAGTAGTAATAGCAGTAGTGGTAGTAGCATCAGCATTTCAAGTAGCTGTAGCAGTGGTGGTGGTAGTAGTGGTGGTAGCAGAATTAGTGGTAGCAGCATCAGCAGTAACAACAGTAGTAGTAGTATCAGTGGTAGCAGCAGTAGTAATAACACCAGCAGTAGTAGTAGCAATAGAAGTGGCAGTAACAGCAGCAGCAGTAGCAGCAGCAGCAGTAGCAGCAGCAGCAGTAGCAGCAGCAGTATTAGTACCAGCAGCAGTAGTAGTAGTAGTCGTTGAAACATTAGTGGCAACAGCAGTATTAATAGCAGCAGTAGTAGCAATAGTAACAAAACAATAGTAATAACAATAGAAGAAGCAGCAGCAGTAGCAGTAGCAGATGCAGCAGCAGTAGCAGTAGTAGTAGTAGTATTAGTAGCAGCAGCAATAGTAGTAAAGGTAGAAATAGTAGCAGTGGCAGTTGCAGCAGCAGCAGCAGTGTTTGTTGCTATTGTCGGGGTTTTAAAAAAATAAGATTATTGAGTCTGTTTGTTGTTGCTGCTACTTCTGCTGCTGTGGATATAGTGAAGGCCGAAGTATTAGCAGTAATTGTCCAGTAATGAATGACGTTATCAATTGAAGAAGTATTTACTGTAGTATGACCGATATCAGCCAATACATCGATCGGTTACCGTCTAAACAATAAAGGTTGGCTGCAATGAATTTCCTGCACTGTCTGTCTTCCGACTTGTATGTTCACACTCAAATTGGTATTCGTCCATATCTTAATTTGGTCCTCCCACTTATATACTTGTCTACCTCTTGCTTTAGTTTTTAAAAGAGTTGTATGCATTTCAAAAATGCCTGTACAACATCACTTGTTCACCCCCCCCCCCTCTCCCTTTCTTTTCAGCACAGTACCGGCACTCTTCTTTAGGCATAGATTTTTGTCAGCTATACTGTAATGGACACTGTGGTGAGTACCAGCACATTTTTTTCCTCTTTACGGTAATTATCGAAATATGTTTAGAATCTTTGTGGTGAGGGTCGAAATCTTTTTAGACACTTTGTGGTAGGGATCGAAATCTTGTCAGAAACGTTGTGGTGAGTATCGAAACCTTTTTAGACACTTTGTGGTGAGTATCGAAACCTTTTTAGAAACTTTGTGGTGAGTATCGAAACCTCTTTAGACACTTTGTGGTGAGTATCGAAACCTTTTTAGAAACTTTGTGGTGAGTATCGAAACCTCTTTAGACACTTTGTGGTGAGTATCGAAACCTTTTCAGAAACTTTTGTGGTAAGTATCGAAAGTTTTTAGACACTTTGTGATGAGTATCGAAACCTTTTTAGACAGTTTGTGGTGTGTACCAAATTCATTTGTCTAGAATAAAAATCCCTGATCCTCCCCGCGTGGGTTCTGGATCCCCGTTGTGGGGAAACCAAGAATAGACCCACTGCCTATACATGTCGTAAGAGTCTACTAATTGGGAGCTTCCTTAGAAGTAGGAGGGCATCTGCCTGAGAGGCCAGGAACGATGTCTGCATACAAATCAGTCGGATCTGTAAAATGGATGTACATGTCACACTTATGTTTTGGAACATGTCAGGTCGAGAAATGGACGAACAACCAGAAATTTTCGCCGGAATTTACAGCCGATGAACACAAAGAAGGACAAGAAAGCCTTGCTTTCAGTAAGTCTCTTTTCCTTGGCCCTCTCACAAAAATCTCTCTGTATTTGATCGCTTCTGTCTCCATGGAATACGAACTAATATTCAGTATATCTACATCGCTATAAACTTTTTTCATTTCTTGTTGCCAGTTTATAGGATCAAATTTCTGCGATATACAGCATTGTTGGGTATACGTATTATCTGATGATGCTTATTGTTTTAACGTTTTGTTCGTGTCATTGTCTCTCAATTATTTTCGCATTAAAGATATTTTTTAGCTCTTCATATTCTCTAATCTATATCGATGTCACTTCATTCATCATCAGTTACTAACCGTCCATTACGGATGTGAGACTTGGACTTTTACTGTGGAAATGGAAAGGAGGATACAGGATTTTGAATGTAAATGCTGTAGAGGAATTGTACGAATTATTCATTCCGAACCTAAACTAATAAATATATCAGACAAAATAAACAAATTTGCAGAATGTCAAGAGTTTCTCTTGGCAGTGGTGAAACGTCACAAGCTAGCTGTACTTCGAAGAACGTTGGAAGGTAGTCAAAAAAGAGGAGGGCAAATAAGAACATGAAGAAATAGACAGCAATAAGCTATCATATCACACAGGAAGCCGAAAACGGAGAAAAATGGCGGGTTTTATGTCTTAGTGCTTCCATCGATACACTTCCAGGTGGGCATATTGTTAATAATCTGCGATACGGTGACAATATGGATTTGATCGCTGAAAATAAAACACAACTTCCAGAAATGATGGATATAATCGTAACAGACAGCGAAAACCAGGGGTTTTAGTTTGTACAGCAGAAAAACAGAAGTAGTGGTATTTTAAAAAAAAACTTACCCTCCAAAATGCAATATCAAAATAACTGGGACAAGTGGATCAGGCAAGTGGATTTGTTGAAGTATTTTGGTACCCTGATAACATGAGATAGAAGATGTCCTAAAAAAAGTTAAATGTAGGATAGCTCGAGCAAATGCAGGATTTTACCAAATGAAGAATATGTTATGTAATCTGTCTTTGACAATTGAGACGAGAAAAGGCATTATTAAAAGCTATATAAATCATACATTGATATATGGAATTCAATCTGGATAGTTGATTAAGTAGTGAAAATGTTTTTGGAAGTTGCGGAGATGTGGTTTTATACTTATAATGACAATATCCTGGACAGATAACAAGATTAATGAAGATGTCTTGAAAGAAACTAACTCACGAAGAGAACTTATTTCCAAAATCAGAATGAGATGGTCTACATTCTCTGGTCATGACCTGAAAAGGAGAAAACTGTAGTAGATCGTGACGGGGGCAAATTTGGAGGGGAGGAGGGGTAGAACTAGGCCGAGAAAAAAGATGCTGGACAGCTTGACATCATGGCATGGAGGATCGTCTGAGTCAAAGGAGACTGAAAGTATACGAGACAGAAGGTGTGGGTAGACGTGACTACCAAAGCCACACGGCATGGACTTTAAGAAGAAGAAGAAAGCGTCTACTGTGCACGTCGCGAACTGTTTCGGCACATGACGCTAGGTTATTAATACGAGCACATTCGAGCAATCGGCATTGAATAGTTGTTGTTCTCAATTGTATGTCGCTTCCATTTGCTTCCCTGGATGTTTCCAAGACCAGTGGTAATCTGTGGACCTCGCAGGTCATGCGCATTTTTGATTATATTCCAACCTTGACAGTATTTGAACTCATTACTACAGGGAAAGCAGTCAAGCGTGTCAGGCATATTATGTGTGACCCCTTTCTTGCATTACGTAATACAGGACAGCTAAGCTAGCGTGCTAACTCTGTGCTGTGATGTCCTTGAAACATTATATAATACATTTCAGACATATAAGCAGATAGTCAGATCTGTAAGAGGGACGCTCATCCAGCACTCAAGTTCTGGAACAGGACTGCAGTCCAGGAGTGGATGAACAACCAGAACTTTTTGCCAGGGTTTATAGCTGGTGAACGTGAAGAAGAGGAAGAAGAAGAAGACAGGTAAGCGTGCTATAACTGGTGTATGTAGCCCATTTACACATTGTATGATACAGGACAGCTTGGCAAGTATGCTAGAACTGTGCTGTGACGTCCTTTACACATTACATAATAGAGGACAGCCAAGCCTGTGCTGTGATGTCGTTTACACATTGCATGATACATAACGGACAGGTAAGCGTGCTATAACTCGTGTATATAGCCAATTTACACATTACATAATACAGAACCGACAGTTAAGCGTGCTATAACTGGTGTATGTAGCTAATTTAAACATTACATAATACAGAACAGACAGGTAAGCGTGCTAGAACTGGTGTATATAGCCTGTTACACATTACATAATACAGAACAGACATGTAAGCGTGCTACAACAGGTCTATGTAGCCCATTCACACATTACATAATACAGGACAGTGTTAATATATACCAGTGCAATACACAAGGTTAGGAACAATAGAATTTGCAGATCAATAAACATCTGTTCAACATCAAGCACACTCAACATACATATACATTACAACATGCTCAAATTGATTGCCGACTCTGTGTGTGTGGGAGTTGCCGTGGCGTAGCGGCTAGATGCCTGCCTGCGGATCGGAATGTCGTGGGTTCGTTCCCTGGCGGACCCGGACTTTTTTCGAAATTGACCTAGGAATTGACCTAGCCTTGAATGGGTACCAGGTGCAGTCCTGGGAAGTAAACGCGATCGGCGTGATGCTGACCACATCACCCATCTTGTGCCGTTGGTCTTTAAAAAATAGGTCTAGCCCTATTCAACTAAAAGTCGTGGAAAGGGGTCCTTTACTTTACCTTACTTTTACTTTACTTTACTTTACTGCGTGTGTATGTGTGTGTGTGTTGGCATACAAATGTGTCTTACAATGCGCCGAAGGATGATTTATTTTGGTTTAGACTGATAATATTGTTGTCTTGTTGTTGTTGTTGTTTTTTTTTTGTTTTTTTCTAATTTTGTGACAACCATTCTTGACTTCAACAAAATGTTGCAAATAAAAATACTTGGAAAAAGAAAAAAAGATGTAATCATTATAGGAAAGGTTGAGTGAGTGAGGGAGAGAGAGAGAGTGAGAGAGAGAGAGAGGAGAGAGAGGAGAGAGAGAGTTTGAGAGAGAAAGAGAGAGAGTGTGAGAGAGAGAGAGAGAGAGAGAGTGAGAGAGAGAGAGTGTGAGAGAGAGAGAGAGAGACTAACAGACTACATGAGGTAATAGTACCCAAATACGTTGATTTTCACACACACACAAACACACACACATACAGAGAGAGAGAGAGAGAGAGAGAGAGAGAGAGAGAGAGAGAGAGAGAGAGAGAGAGAGAGAGAGAGAGACTGACTGACTGACAAAGGACAGACAGACAGATAAACGTATAGACAAATACTAACTTTATAAAGTGTAACCATTACAGGGTAACTCACGAAAGGGCCACGCGTTCAGTGCTTGAACCCAGCCAACTCTTAACTTCGAAATAATATATGTATGTGTAAGTGTCACGCGTGCATGTGTGTGTAAAGCAATATAAGTTTGAACTAGGACAGTTTGAAGTAACACACATCATATACAGTCTGTTTTGAGAGAGAGAGAGAGAGAGAGAGAGAGAGAGAGAGAGAGAGAGAGAGAGAGAGAGACAGACAGAGAGAGAGAGACTGTTTTAGAGAGGGAGAGAGAGAGACTGTTTTAGAGAGAGAGAGAGACTGTTTTAGAGAGAGAGAGGGAGAGAGGGAGAGAGAGAGAGGAAGAGACTGTTTTAGAGAGAGAGAGGGAGGGAGAGAGAGAGACTGTTTTAGAGAGAGAGAGGGAGAGAGAGAGACTGTTTTAGAGAGAGAGAGAGAGAGAGAGAGAGAGAGAGAGAGAGAGAGAGAGAGAGAATGAACAAACACAATTTATTTTCGAGGGGTTGAGAATGAAGCACCTCTGTGATTCCGACTTTGTACTCTTCTAATCTCCCTCCATTCATACATCACTACACTGATAGAACTTTTAACGGGTTAAAAAAAAACATTGTCAACAGAAACTAATTAATTACAAATTTCAAAGTGTGCCTTCATTTCTAAACATAATAAATAGTATTGATTGTGAAAACACAAGGGGGGAAAATACGCTATGTTTAAAGTGAGCACACACACAAAAGGAGAGGGGGGAGAGAACTAAAGGGCGAGAGAGAAAGAGAGAGATCAAAGATAAAGGGAATTTGAAGAATCAAATTCTTGAGAAAAATAAAACTGTTCATTTACTTTAAAAAGGCTAATTTATTAATTTGCACTTACTGGAAGCACTGAAAATCCAAACAAGAACTAGCAACGAGGAAAAAACAAGGTCTGCATAAGTAAGATGACTTTGACGTGTCCCTACAGCTCAAATGAGGTAACAGCTTGTAGATGACACATGTCTGAGGCCTTTGTTCACTTACACGTGGAGACAGCCCATTCCATGAAACGTCAGGCTGATGAAACTGATCAGTAGAGCAGGCTACGACGAACCAATCAAGGGGAACCTTCATTATCCATCGGTTTACCACATCTTGTCTCTTGGTGCAACACATGTTCTCTACAACACCGTCCAAGCCGTGTATAGGCAGACGAAGAACTTCACCCATGACCTTAATATTTTCTCTATGAGGCCGTGATTATATATATACACATAAATACCTGTGTCTAGACTGAACCATTTCTTGGGGGAAGGGACAGAGGAGTGATTGGAGGGGCGGGGAGGCGTAACAGCCCAACACCGGCTGGACTTCAGGTTACATGGTAACCGTCGGGGACCATACTTTAATCTTAGGGTTAAACAGGGTTTCTGGGACGTGACTTTGGGGATTCTCATCCAAGCAATGTCGCGTTTCGCTTTGCGTCACATGGCGTTAATTGCTCAGTGTCTTTAAAGAGGTTAAATTTAACTCACTTAGTGTGATTCCCCATGGCCACCTCATAGCATGATGGAACATGTTCGTCGTGACAGACAGAAAGGTAAATAAGCAAGTAAAGAAATACAGGACCCGTTTCTGCGCCGGCAGACATATCCAGAAACCATGAGTTGTTAACCCTTTGGCTCGGTACTATGGATATCGCAACCCTTCGGCCTTGATTCCATTATAGGTACCATTGATCTGGAAAAAAATGTGGCTTTTCTGCTTACCCCCGGGAGTGAACCACAAGGAGTTCGTTCCCCTGTCACCGCGCAGTCCAGTTTAGCCAACTACGCTAGAGAGCCGGGCCGCCTGTAGCCATATCAGGTAAATAGGACAAGACCTTCGGGTATTCGGTAGATGATGTGCTTAACACCAATCCGGCCCTCTCAGGAGTACACAAAGTATTAGTCATACAAATATGAAAGAAATACGCTGCCACAAGAAAACAGCACTCTCATTACAATTGTAAATTACGGCATCATATGGGAAATCCAAGCCTCTTGCATAAATTCGTGTTGATCCGAACATGAGCTTTTAAGATATTTGTTAAAGTGTGAGGTAAAGTAAAGGTCCCTTTTCACGCCTTTAGGCGCATAGAGCAAATGGGAAGAGCAAACATATTTTTACAGACCAATCAGCACTAGGTAGGTAATGTGGGCAGAATTACGCCAGCCTTCTTTATTTCCCCAGGACATACATGCTGGTACCCATTTTAGACTGGGTCGACCTGCGACGCCCCATACCATGATAAAAATCCACGCAGCCAGCAATTGGTTTCGATTGCGGTAGGTTGGAATTACAAGTGGGACTCCAACGCCTAAGCCACGGACGCCTCTGTTAAAGGGTGAAGGCAAGGCCCATTGTAGAAAAGCATGTGGTCGTTTCATAAATAGGGGTTTACATAAAAACGATGAGAACATCATAGACAGATAAGAAGAATAACTTGAAAACCTCCAAATTACTTCAAGAACTGACCGTTCGCATCAGAAGACATTTGACATTCACTGGGTATGTCTTGAGAAGGAGAAACCTCAAATGCAACTTGGCAACAGAAATTTTAAAGAGGAAGAGGAGCAAAGGGAGATAAATAGACAAGATTTTATATAGTTTGACGTCATAGCATGGCAAATTATCTGCATGAGTAACGAATGTCAGTACACGAGACAGAAGGCTGTTGACATATATGATTACCGACCTTAGGTGGCTTACTTTGTTAAAAGGAAGATGTATACTGTATTCTTCTTTTACCTGTCCTTTATCTTCAAATTGATCATAGGCCTTTAGTCCAAGACGTTCTATCCTTTGCCATTGCCTGCTGTTCACCTCATGTACGTCTCGCCTTTTTTAGCTTTATTTTTATGTCCCTATGGGTTTCAGTACAAAGACACTGTATGTGCATTGTTCTCGAGTGTTCTCCCCTGTGAAAAGCTAGCGGTTGTTCTTCACAGAGAAAGAGACTTACCCGAATTTGCTTAGTTCTCTCCTAAAGGTCCACATAGTGATTCTATGATGCCACTTAAATTCATCGACTATGCGCAAGCACCAGTTAGTAAATTTTTGTAGTTTAGTGCTAAAATTGTGTCAGCTCTATACAGCAGTACTGATTTGACGACGCCATTAGGTATTTTAGTTTAAAGAACTGGTTTTCATTTACCTTGATGTCATGACATGCAAACTTTTCAGCTGGTTTAATCATAAGGCGACAGCGACGAAAACAACGATTCTCCTGTTTCCCCCTCCTCCTGTTGTGCTATCCGTTTGTTTCTTTTTTTTTTTTTTTTTGAGGTCTGTCCACGTTAGCTACATCGGGACATGTATCAATGGCGCGAGAACCATAGCCAGGCACAGTATTGTACTAAGTGTCACGTGCCACTACTACGTATCTACGCATCAATCTTCTTCTTCTTCTTCTTCTTCTTCTTCTTTTTTTTTTCTTTCACTGGCCGTAAACTGCGGATGAATAATTCTCTTTGTTGGTTCACTACTTGTTCTAGAACTTAAGTTTTGCATGCATATCCGTTTTACATATCTGGCTTCTTTCTATGCAGACTGTTAGTTCATCGCCTCTCAGGTAGATGCACTCAAGCTTCGAAGAAATCACCGTTAAACTGTCGACTTTTACGACATGATTGTTAGGGGATACTGGGTCAGTTGTTTTTTTTTTTTTTTTTTTTTGGGGGGGGGGGGGGGCATATGGTAACCTCGAACTCAGATGGGGTATTCACTGAACGAATTTAAGTCAGGACAACCGTTTATACTGTCCAGAACATTCATCATCATCATCATCATCATCATCCTGTTGTTCCTTTTTTCCTCAGTCGATTCGTTTCCCATTACTGTCCCTGCTCTTTGATTGTCTAATTCTAAGTCCAGTATTTTATCTGTCATACCACCTAATACATTCCTCTTAACTATTTCAAGCTAGCTTGACTTGGGATTTGGCTACATAACCACAAGACCGACAGATAAGAGTCCTGGCCACTGTGCCACTACTAAAGACAACCTACTGGATAAAGCAACTGAGTGTGCACGGCCCCTAAACAACTGCTTTTTGAATTCGCCTGAGTAAAAAAATACAGACAAGAATTGATAAACTGGGAGCGGGCTGCCTTTCTCTAGGCCAGCGTGTTCATATACATTTATAAAAACTTGATATATCCACATAGTCATCGCTAGGGTCAAACAGAATAACGATCCAGGAGCATTTATTAGGGGGAAAAGTTTCACACTTCACCGTTGATCTCTGTTTTATTAATACACAGATATATCTTGTGACACCATGGTAACAGCTGTGATCGTGGATAATTAAGTTCGCATCGCTTCTCCGTGTAAAAACATGCGTTGAGCATCCTCGTGATGTGTCTCTTGTACACGGCTTCACTGAATCCGTCTGTTATTTTCGTGAGTGTACAAATTCACCAACATATCAACATGCACACAGCAAGCAGCTGATAAATTCGCTATTTGTACCAACTTTGTTATATCGCTACTATCGGACAATCTTAGAAAAATCATCATCATCATGTAGCAGGTCCTTTGCAGAACGTCGCTCTCATCACTGTCTGCTTGAAAAAACTCAGTCTCTCTCCAGTTCTCCCGCCCCATGCACTTTCACACTCAAGGAGTCACTTATCCATCTTCGTGTCGGTCCGCCCCTGCCGCTCCTTTCTGGTACCATAACCATCTTCCGTCAATATTAAAAAAAAAAATAGAAACATACAAAACAAATGACAACAGTAAAAAGATTTGGAAGGGGGAAAAAAAAA
>CAJHNH020005414.1:0-21710 GCA_905116865.2 Candidula unifasciata
ACTTTGGAGCTCATAAGTGACAGAAAAAAGATAAGATAAAAGTGAAAAACAAATTTTACAAAGAAATGTTCCTAACAACTTGTTTGTGTCCTACCACTAAACAGTGAGTCCCAGACAATTATTTTTACACATGAATAGACACGCTAGATGCAGAGTAGTTAAACTGGATGTCTGATTTGGCATTTTTTTACAATCTGGGGGCAACAATTGAGATAACATAAAAAATGACCACAAGTGACAATTTTGCAGAATTTATGCCTTACGCGTTTGGCCAAAAATAATATTTGCAAAAAAAAAGTTGCCAATTTAGTCTCAGTCTATCATTTCACACTTGACGAGATACTCTAGATGATAAATTGGACACTTTGGAGCTCATTGGTGACAGAAAAATAGATAAGATAAAAGTGAAAAAACAAATTTTACGAAGAAATGTTCCTAACAACTTGTTTGTGTCCTACCACTAAACAGTGAGTCCCAGACAATTATTTTACACATGAATAGACACGCTAGATGCAGAGTAGTTAAACTGGATGTCTGATTTGGCATTTTTGTACAATCTGGGGGCAACAATTGAGATAACATAAAAATGACCACACAAGTGACAATTTTGCAGAATTTATGCCTTACGCGTTTGGCCAAAATCATATTTTCAAAAAAGTTTGCCAATTTAGTCTCAGTCTATCATTTCACACTTGACGAGATACTCTAGATGATAAATTGGACACTTTGGAGCTCATAGGTGACAGAAAAATAGATAAGATAAAGTGAAAAACAAATTTTACGAAGAATTGTTCCTAACAACTTGTTTGTGTCCTACCACTAAACATTGAGTCCCAGACAATTATTTTACACATGAATAGACACGCTAGATGCAGAGTAGGTTAAACTGGATGTCTGATTTGGCATTTTTGGTACAATCTGGGGGCAACAATTGAGATAACATAAAAATGACCACAAGTGACATTTTTCCAGAATTTATGCCTTTCGCGTTTGGCCAAAATCATATTTTCCAAAAAGTTGCCAATTTAGTCTCAGTCTATCATTTCACACTTGACGAGATACTCTAGATGAGAAATTGGACACTTTGGAGCTCATAGGTGACAGAGAAAAAAGATAAGTTAAAAGTGAAAAACAAATTTTACGAAGAAATGTTCCTAACAACTTGTTTGTGTCCTACCACTAAACAGTGAGTCCCAGACAATTATTTTACACATGAATAGACACGCTAGATGCAGAGTAGTTAAACTGGATGTCTGATTTGGCATTTTTGTACAATCTGGGGGCAACAATTGAGATAACATAAAAATGACCACAAGTGACAATTTTGCAGAATTTATGCCTTACGCGATTGGATAAAATATTATTTGCAAAAAAAGTTGCCAATTTAGTCTCAGTCTATCATTTCACACTTGACGAGATACTCTAGATGATAAATTGGACACTTTGGAGCTCATAGGTGACAGAAAAATAGATAAGATAAATTGAAAAACAAATTTTACGAAGAAATGTTCCTAACAACTTCATTGTGTCCTACCACTAAACAGTGAGTCCCAGACAATAATTTTACACATGAATAGACACGCTAGATGCAGAGTAGGTAAACTGGATGTCTGATTTGGCATTTTTGTAAAATCTGGGGGCAACAATCGAGATAACATAAAAATAACCACAATTGACAATTTTGCAGAATTTATGCCTTTCGCGTTTGGCCAAAATCATATTTTCCAAAAAAAAAGTTGCCAATTTAGTCTCAGTCTATCATTTCACACTTGACGAGATACTCTAGATGATAAATTGGACACTTTGGAGCTCATAGGTGACAGAAAAATAGATAAGATAAAAGTGAAAAAACAAATTTTACGAAGAAATGTTCCTAACAACTTGTTTGTGTCCTACCACTAAACAGTGAGTCCCAGACAATTATTTTACACATGAATAGACACGCTAGATGCAGAGTAGGTAAACTGGATGTCTGATTTGGCATTTTGGTACAATCTGGGGGGCAACAATTGAGATAACATAAAAATGACCACAAGTGACATTTTTTCCAGAATTTATGCCTTTCGCGTTTGGCCAAAATCATATTTTCCAAAAAGTTGCCAATTTAGTCTCAGTCTATCATTTCACACTTGACGAGATACTCTAGATGAGAAATTGGACACTTTGGAGCTCATAGGTGACAGAAAAATCTGATAAGATAAAAGTGAAAAACAAATTTTACGAAGAAATGTTCCTAACAACTTGTTTGTGTCCTACCACTAAACAGTGAGTCCCAGACTATTATTTTACACATGAATAGACACGCTAGATGCAGAGTAGTTAAACTGGATGTCTGATTTGGCATTTTTGTACAATCTGGGGGCAACAATTGAGATAACATAAAAATGACCACAAGTGACAATTTTTTCCAGAATTTATGCCTTTCGCGTTTGGCCAAAATCATATTTTCAAAAAAAGTTGCCAATTTAGTCTCAGTCTATCATTTCACACTTGACGAGATACTCTAGATGATAAATTGGACACTTTGGAGCTCATAGGTGACAGAAAAATAGATAAGATAAAAGTGAAAAACAAATTTTACGAAGAAATGTTCCTAACAACTTGTTTGTGTCCTACCACTAAACATTGAGTCCCAGACAATTATTTTACACATGAATAGACACGCTAGATGCAGAGTAGGTAAACTGGATGTCTGATTTGGCATTTTTGTACAATCTGGGGGGCAACAATTGAGATAACATAAAAATGACCACAAGTGACAATTTTGCAGAATTTATGCCTTTCGCGTTTGGCCAAAATCATATTTTCCAAAAAGTTGCCAATTTAGTCTCAGTCTATCATTTCACACTTGACGAGATACTCTAGATGAGAAAATTGGACACTTTGGAGCTCGTTAGGTGACAGAAAAATAGATAAGATAAAAGTGAAAAACAAATTTTACGAAGAAATGTTCCTAACAACTTGTTTGTGTCCTACCACTAAACAGTGAGTCCCAGACAATTATTTTACACATGAATAGACACGCTAGATGCAGAGTAGTTAAAACTGATGTCTGATTTGGCATTTTTGTACAATCTGGGGGCAACAATTGAGATAACATAAAAATGACCACAAGTGACAATTTTTGCAGAATTTATGCCTTTCGCGTTTGGCCAAAATCATTTTTTCCAAAAAAGTTGCCAATTTAGTCTCAGTCTATCATTTCACACTTGACGAGATACTCTAGATGATAAATTGGACACTTTGGAGCTCATAGGTGACAGAAAAATAGATAAGATAAAAGTGAAAAACAAATTTTACGAAGAAATGTTCCTAACAACTTGTTTGTGTCCTACCACTAAACAGTGAGTCCCAGACAATTATTTTACACATGAATAGACACGCTAGATGCAGAGTAGTTAAACTGGATGTCTGATTTGGCATTTTTGTACAATCTGGGGGCAACAATTGAGATAACATAAAAATGACCACAAGTGACAATTTTGCAGAATTTATGCCTTACGCGTTTGGCCAAAATAATATTTTGCAAAAAAGTTGCCAATTTAGTCTCAGTCTATCATTTCACACTTGACGAGATACTCTAGATGATAAATTGGACACTTTGGAGCTCATAGGTGACAGAAAAATAGATAAGATAAAAAGTGAAAAACAAATTTTACGAAGAAATGTTCCTAACAACTTGTTTGTGTCCTACCACTAAACAGTGAGTCCCAGACAATTATTTTACACATGAATAGACACGCTAGATGCAGAGTAGTTAAACTGGATGTCTGATTTGGCATTTTTGGTACAATCTGGGGGCAACAATTGAGATAACATAAAAATGACCACAAGTGACATTTTTTCCAGAATTTATGCCTTTCGCGTTTGGCCAAAATCATATTTTCAAAAAAGTTGCCAATTTAGTCTCAGTCTATCATTTCACACTTGACGAGATACTCTAGATGAGAAATTGGACACTTTGGAGCTCATTGGTGACAGAAAAATAGATAAGATAAAAGTGAAAAACAAATTTTACGAAGAAATGTTCCTAACAACTTGTTTGTGTCCTACCACTAAACAGTGAGTCCCAGACAATTATTTTACACATGAATAGACACGCTAGATGCAGAGTAGTTAAACTGGATGTCTGATTTGGCATTTTTGTACAATCTGGGGGCAACAATTGAGATAACATAAAAATGACCACAAGTGACATTTTTGCAGAATTTATGCCTTACGCGTTTGGCCAAAATAATATTTGCAAAAAAGTTGCCAATTTAGTCTCAGTCTATCATTTCACACTTGACGAGATACTCTAGATGATAAATTGGACACTTTGGAGCTCATAGGTGACAGAAAAATAGATAAGATAAAAGTGAAAAACAAATTTTACGAAGAAATGTTCCTAACAACTTGTTTGTGTCCTACCACTAAACATTGAGTCCCAGACAATTATTTTACACATGAATAGACACGCTAGATGCAGAGTAGTTAAACTGGATGTCTGATTTGGCATTTTTGTACAATCTGGGGGCAACAATTGAGATAACATAAAAATGACCACAAGTGACATTTTTCCAGAATTTATGCCTTTCGCGTTTGGCCAAAATCATATTTTCCAAAAAAGTTGCCAATTTAGTCTCAGTCTATCATTTCACACTTGACGAGATACTCTAGATGAGAAATTGGACACTTTGGAGCTCATAGGTGACAGAAAAATAGATAAGATAAAAGTGAAAAACAAATTTTACGAAGAAATGTTCCTAACAACTTGTTTGTGTCCTACCACTAAACAGTGAGTCCCAGACAATTATTTTACACATGAATAGACACGCTAGATGCAGAGTAGGTTAAACTGGATGTCTGATTTGGCATTTTTGTACAATCTGGGGGCAACAATTGAGATAAACATAAAAATGACCACAAGTGACATTTTTGCAGAATTTATGCCTTTCGCGTTTGGCCAAAATCATATTTGCAAAAAAGTTGCCAATTTAGTCTCAGTCTATCATTTCACACTTGACGAGATACTCTAGATGAAATTGGACACTTTGGAGCTCATAGGTGTGACAGAAAAAATAGATAAGATAAAAGTGAAAAACAAATTTTTACGAAGAAATGTTTCCTAACAACTTGTTTGTGTCCTACCACTAAACATTGAGTCCCAGACAATTATTTTACACATGAATAGACATAGATGCAGCAGAGTAGTTAAACTGAATGTCTGATTTGGCATTTTTGTACAATCTGGGGCAACAATTGAGATAACATAACAAAAATGACCACAAGTGACAATTTTGCAGAATTTATGCCTTCGCGTTTGGCCAAAATCATATTTGCAAAAAAAGTTGCCAATTTAGTCTCAGTCTATCATTTCACACTTGACGAGATACTCTAGATGATAAATTGGACACTTTGGAGCTCATAGGTGACAGAAAAAAATAGATAAGATAAAAGTGAAAAACAAATTTTACGAAGAAATGTTCCTAACAACTTGTTTGTGTCCTACCACTAAACATTGAGTCCCAGACAATTATTTTACACATGAATAGACACGCTAGATGCAGAGTAGTTAAACTGATGTCTGATTTGGCATTTTGGTACAATCTGGGGGCAACAATTGAGATAACATAAAAATGACCACAAGTGACAATTTTTGCAGAATTTATGCCTTACGCGTTTGGCCAAAATCATATTTTTCCAAAAAGTTGCCAATTTTTAGTCTCAGTCTATCATTTCACACTTGACGAGATACTCTAGATGAGAAATTGGACACTTTGGAGCTCATAGGTGACAGAAAAATAGATAAGATAAAAGTGAAAAACAAATTTTACGAAGAAATGTTCCTAACAACTTGTTTGTGTCCTACCACTAAACAGTGAGTCCCAGACAATTATTTTACACATGAATAGACACGCTAGATGCAGAGTAGTTAAACTGGATGTCTGATTTGGCATTTTTGTACAATCTGGGGGCAACAATTGAGATAACATAAAAATGACCACAAGTGACATTTTTGCAGAATTTATGCCTTACGCGTTTGGCCAAAATAATATTTGCAAAAAAGTTGCCAATTTAGTCTCAGTCTATCATTTCACACTTGACGAGATACTCTAGATGATAAATTGGACACTTTGGAGCTCATAGGTGACAGAAAAATAGATAAGATAAAAGTGAAAAACAAATTTTACGAAGAAATGTTCCTAACAACTTGTTTGTTTGTGTCCTACCACTAAACAGTGAGTCCCAGACAATTATTTTACACATGAATAGACACGCTAGATGCAGAGTAGTTAAACTGGATGTCTGATTTGGCATTTTTGTACAATCTGGGGGCAACAATTGAGATAACATAAAAATGACCACAAGTGACATTTTGCAGAATTTATGCCTTTCGCGTTTGGCCAAAAAAATCATATTTTTCCAAAAAGTTGCCAATTTAGTCTCAGTCTATCATTTCACACTTGACGAGATACTCTAGATGATAAATTGGACACTTTGGAGCTCATTGGTGACAGAAAAATAGATAAGATAAAAGTGAAAAACAAATTTTACGAAGAAATGTTCCTAACAACTTGTTTGTGTCCTACCACTAAACAGTGAGTCCCAGACAATTATTTTACACATGAATAGACACGCTAGATGCAGAGTAGTTAAACTGGATGTCTGATTTGGCATTTTTGTACAATCTGGGGGCAACAATTGAGATAACATAAAAATGACCACAAGTGACAATTTTGCAGAATTTATGCCTTCCGCGTTTGGCCAAAATAATATTTGCAAAAAAGTTGCCAATTTAGTCTCAGCCTATCATTTCACACTTGACGAGATACTCTAGATGATAAATTGGACACTTTGGAGCTCATAGGGGACAGAAAAATAGATAAGATAAAAGTGAAAAACAAATTTTACGAAGAAATGTTCCTAACAACTTGTTTGTGTCCTACCACTAAACAGTGAGTCCCAGACAATTATTTTACACATGAATAGACACGCTAGATGCAGAGTAGGTAAACTGGATGTCTGATTTGGCATTTTTGTACAATCTGGGGGCAACAATTGAGATAACATAAAAATGACCACAAGTGACAATTTTGCAGAATTTATGCCTTACGCGTTTGGCCAAAATAATATTTGCAAAAAGTTTGCCAATTTAGTCTCAGTCTATCATTTCACACTTGACGAGATACTCTAGATGAGAAAATTGGACACTTTGGAGCTCATAGGTGACAGAAAAATAGATAAGATAAAAGTGAAAAACAAATTTTACGAAGAAATGTTCCTAACAACTTGTTTGTGTCCTACCACTAAACAGTGAGTCCCAGACATTATTTTACACATGAATAGACACGCTAGATGCAGAGTAGGTAAACTGATGTCTGATTTGGCATTTTTGTACAATCTGGGGGCAACAATTGAGATAACATAAAAATGACCACAAGTGACAATTTTTGCAGAATTTATGCCTTTCGCGTTTGGCCAAAATCATATTTGCAAAAAAGTTGCCAATTTAGTCTCAGTCTATCATTTCACACTTGACGAGATACTCTAGATGAGAAATTGGACACTTTGGAGCTCATTGGTGACAGAAAAATAGATAAGATAAAAGTGAAAAAACAAATTTTACGAAGAAATGTTCCTAACACAACTTGTTTGTGTCCTACCACTAAACAGTGAGTCCCAGACAATTATTTTACACATGAATAGACACGCTAGATGCAGAGTAGTTAAACTGGATGTCTGATTTGGCATTTTTGTACAATCTGGGGGCAACAATTGAGATAACATAAAAATGACCACAAGTGACATTTTGCAGAATTTATGCCTTACGCGTTTGGCCAAAAAATATTTTCCAAAAAGTTGCCAATTTAGTCTCAGTCTATCATTTCACACTTGACGAGATACTCTAGATGATAAATTGGACACTTTGGAGCTCATAGGTGACAGAAAAATAGATAAGAAAAAAGTGAAAAAAAATTTTACGAAGAAATGTTCCTAACAACTTGTTTGTGTCCTACCACTAAACAGTGAGTCCCAGACAATTATTTTACACATGAATAGACACGCTAGATGCAGAGTAGTTAAACTGGATGTCTGATTTGGCATTTTGGTACAATCTGGGGGCAACAATTGAGATAACATAAAAATGACCACAAGTGACAATTTTGCCAGAATTTATGCCTTACGCGCGTTTGGCCAAAATCATATTTTCCAAAAAGTTGCCAATTTAGTCTCAGTCTATCATTTCACACTTGACGAGATACTCTAGATGAGATAAATTGGACACTTTGGAGCTCATAGGTGACAGAAAAATAGATAAGATAAAAGTGAAAAACAAATTTTACGAAGAATTGTTCCTAACAACTTGTTTGTGTCCTACCACTAAACAGTGAGTCCCAGACAATTATTTTACACATGAATAGACACGCTAGATGCAGAGTAGTTAAACTGGATGTCTGATTTGGCATTTTGTACAATCTGGGGGGCAACAATTGAGATAACATAAAAATGACCACAAGTGACAATTTTGCAGAATTTATGCCTTACGCGTTTGGCCAAAATCATATTTTTGCAAAAAAGTTGCCAATTTAGTCTCAGTCTATCATTTCACACTTGACGAGATACTCTAGATGAAAATTGGACACTTTGGAGCTCATAGGTGACAGAAAAAAATAGATAAGATAAAAGTGAAAAAAACAAATTTTACGAAAGAAATGTTCCTAACAACTTGTTTGTGTCCTACCACTAAACAGTGAGTCCCAGACAATTATTTTACACATGAATAGACACGCTAGATGCAGAGTAGTTAAACTGGATGTCTGATTTGGCATTTTTGTACAATCTGGGGGCAACAATTGAGATAACATAAAAATGACCACAAGTGACAATTTTTGCAGAATTTATGCCTTTACGCGTTTGGCAAAAAAATAATATTTGCAAAAAAGTTGCCAATTTAGTCTCAGTCTATCATTTCACACTTGACGAGATACTCTAGATGAGAAATTGGACACTTTGGAGCTCATAGGTGGTGACAGAAAAATAGATAAGATAAAAGTAAAAAAAAAACAAATTTTACGAAGAAATGTTCCTAACAACTTGTTTGTGTCCTACCACTAAACAGTGAGTCCCAGACAATTATTTTACACATGAATAGACACGCTAGATGCAGAGTAGTTAAACTGGATGTCTGATTTGGCATTTTTGTACAATCTGGGGGCAACAATTGAGATAACATAAAAATGACCACAAGTGACAATTTTGCAGAATTTATGCCTTACGCGTTTTGCCAAAATAATATTTGCAAAAAAGTTGCAATTTAGTCTCAGTCTATCATTTCACACTTGACGAGATACTCTAGATGAGAAATTGGACACTTTGGAGCTCATAGGTGACAGAAAAATAGATAAGATAAAAGTGAAAAACAAATTTTACGAAGAAATGTTCCTAACAACTTGTTTGTGTCCTACCACTAAACATTGAGTCCCAGACAATTATTTTACACATGAATAGACACGCTAGATGCAGAGTAGTTAAACTGGATGTCTGATTTGGCATTTTGGTACAATCTGGGGGCAACAATTGAGATAACATAAAAATGACCACAAGTGACATTTTTGCAGAATTTATGCCTTACGCGTTTGGCCAAAAAAATATTTTCCAAAAAGTTGCCAATTTAGTCTCAGTCTATCATTTCACACTTGACGAGATACTCTAGATGAGAAATTGGACACTTTGGAGCTCATAGGTGACAGAAAAATAGATAAGATAAAAGTGAAAAACAAATTTTACGAAGAAATGTTCCTAACAACTTGTTTGTGTCCTACCACTAAACAGTGAGTCCCAGACAATTATTTTACACATGAATAGACACGCTAGATGCAGAGTAGTTAAACTGGATGTCTGATTTGGCATTTTTGTACAATCTGGGGGCAACAATTGAGATAACATAAAATGACCACAAGTGACAATTTTGCAGAATTTATGCCTTACGCGTTTGGCCAAAATAATATTTGCAAAAAAGTTGCCAATTTAGTCTCAGTCTATCATTTCACACTTGACGAGATACTCTAGATGATAAATTGGACACTTTGGAGCTCATAGGTGACAGAAAAATAGATAAGATAAAAGTGAAAAACAAATTTTACGAAAAATGTTCCTAACAACTTGTTTGTGTCCTACCACTAAACAGTGAGTCCCAGACAATTATTTTACACATGAATAGACACGCTAGATGCAGAGTAGTTAAACTGGATGTCTGATTTGGCATTTTTGTACAATCTGGGGGCAACAATTGAGATAACATAAAAATGACCACAAGTGACAATTTTGCAGAATTTATGCCTTACGCGTTTGGCCAAAAAATATTTTGCAAAAAAGTTGCCAATTTAGTCTCAGTCTATCATTTCACACTTGACGAGATACTCTAGATGAGAAATTGGACACTTTGGAGCTCATAGGTGACAGAAAAATAGATAGATAAGATAAAAGTGAAAAAACAAATTTTACGAAGAAATGTTCCTAACAACTTGTTTGTGTCCTACCACTAAACAGTGAGTCCCAGACAATTATTTTACACATGAATAGACACGCTAGATGCAGAGTAGTTAAACTGGATGTCTGATTTGGCATTTTTGTACAATCTGGGGGCAACAATTGAGATAACATAAAAATGACCACAAGTGACATTTTCCAGAATTTATGCCTTTCGCGTTTGGCCAAAATAATATTTGCAAAAAAGTTGCCAATTTAGTCTCAGTCTATCATTTCACACTTGACGAGATACTCTAGATGAGAAATTGGACACTTTGGAGCTCATAGGTGACAGAAAAATAGATAAGATAAAAGTGAAAAACAAATTTTACAAAGAAATGTTCCTAACAACTTGTTTGTGTCCTACCACTAAACAGTGAGTCCCAGACAATTATTTTACACATGAATAGACACGCTAGATGCAGAGTAGTTAAACTGGATGTCTGATTTGGCATTTTGGTACAATCTGGGGGCAACAATTGAGATAACATAAAAATGACCACAAGTGACAATTTTGCAGAATTTATGCCTTACGCGTTTGGCCAAAATAATTTTTGCAAAAAGTTGCCAATTTAGTCTCAGTCTATCATTTCACGCTTGACGAGATACTCTAGATGATAAATTGGACACTTTGGAGCTCGTTTGTGACAGAAAAATAGATAAGATAAAAGTGAAAAAAAACAAATTTTACGAAGAAATGTTCCTAACAACTTGTTTGTGTCCTACCACTAAACAGTGAGTCCCAGACAATTATTTTACACATGAATAGACACGCTAGATGCAGAGTAGTTAAACTGGATGTCTGATTTGGCATTTTGGTACAATCTGGGGGCAACAATTGAGATAACATAAAAATGACCACAAGTGACAATTTTGCAGAATTTATGCCTTACGCGTTTGGCCAAAAAAATTTTTGCAAAAAAGTTGCCAATTTAGTCTCAGTCTATCATTTCACACTTGACGAGATACTCTAGATGAGGGCCAAAATAATATTTGCAAAAATGTTGCCAATTTAGTCTCAGTCTATCATTTCACACTTGACGAGATACTCTAGATGATAAATTGGACACTTTGGAGCTCGTTGGTGACAGAAAAATAGATAAGATAAAAGTGAAAAACAAATTTTACGAAGAAATGTTCCTAACAACTTGTTTGTGTCCTACCACTAAACAGTGAGTCCCAGACAATTATTTTACACATGAATAGACACGCTAGATGCAGAGTAGTTAAACTGGATGTCTGATTTGGCATTTTTGTACAATCTGGATGCAACAATTGAGATACCATAAAATGACAACCAGTGACAATTTTGCAGAATTTATGCCTTACGCGTTGGCCAAAAAAATTTTTGCAAAAAAGTTGCAATTTAGTCTCAGTCTATCATTTCACACTTGACGAGATACTCTAGATGAGAAACTGGACACTTTGGAGCTCGTTAGGTGACAGAAAAATAGATAAGATAAAAGTGAAAAAACAATTTTACAAAGAAATGTTCCTAACAACTTGTTTGTGTCCTACCACTAAACAGTGAGTCCCAGACAATTATTTTACACATGAATAGACACGCTAGATGCAGAGTAGTTAAACTGGATGTCTGATTTGGCATTTTTGTACAATCTGGGGGCAACAATTGAGATAACATAAAAATGACCACAAGTGACAATTTTGCAGAATTTATGCCTTACGCGTTTGGCCAAAATAATATTTGCAAAAAAGTTGCAAATTTAGTCTCAGTCTATCATTTCACACTTGACGAGATACTCTAGATGAGAAACTGGACACTTTGGAGCTCATAGGTCAAAGAAAAATAGATAAGATAAAAGTGAAAAACAAATTTTACAATGAAATGTTCCTAACAACTTGTTTGTGTCCTACCACTAAACAGTAAGTACCAGACAATTATTTTACACATGAATAGACACGCTAGATGCAGAGTAGTTAAACTGGATGTCTGATTTGGCATTTTTGTACAATCTGGGGGCAACAATTGAGATAACATAAAAATGGCCCCAAGTGACAATTTTGCAGAATTTATGCCTTACGCGTTTGGCCAAAATAATATTTGCAAAAAAGTTGCCAATTTAGTCTCAGTCTATCATTTCACACTTGACGAGATACTCTAGATGAGAAACTGGACACTTTGGAGCTCATAGGTGACAGAAAAATAGATAAGATAAAAGTGAAAAACAAATTTTACGAAGAAATGTTCCTAACAACTTGTTTGTGTCCTACCACTAAACATTGAGTCCCAGACAATTATTTTACACATGAATAGACACGCTAGATGCAGAGTAGTTAAACTGGATGTCCTATTTGGCATTTTGGTACAATCTGGATGCAACAATCGAGATAACATAAAAATGACCACAAGTGACAATTTTGCAGAATTTATGCCTTACGTGTTTGGCCAAAAATCACACTTTGCAAAAAGTTGCCAATTTAGTCTCAGTCTATCATTTCACACTTGACGAGATACTCTAGATGAGAAATTGGACACTTTGGAGCTCATAGGTGAAAGAAAAATAGATAAGATAAAAGTAAAAAACAAATTTTACAAAAAGAAATGTTCCTAACAACTTGTTTGTGTCCTACCACTAAACAGTGAGTCCCAGACAATTATTTTACACATGAATAGACACGCTAGATGCAGAGTAGTAAAACTGGATGCCTGATTTGGCATTTTTGTACAATCTGGTGGCGACAATTGAGATAACATAAAAATGACCACAAGTGACAATTTTGCAGAATTTATGCCTTACGCGTTTGGCCAAAATAATATTTGCAAAAATGTTGCCAATTTAGTCTCAGTCTATCATTTCACACTTGACGAGATACTCTAGATGATAAATTGGACACTTTGGAGCTCATAGGTCAAAGAAAAATAGACAAGATAAAAGTGAAAAACAAATTTTACGAAGAAATGTTCCTAACAACTTGTTTGTGTCCTACCACTAAACAGTGAGTCCCAGACAATTATTTTACACATGAATAGACACGCTAGATGCAGAGTAGTTAAACTGGATGTCTGATTTGGCATTTTGGTACAATCTGGATGCAACAATTGAGATAACATAAAAATGACCACAAGTGACAATTTTGCAGAATTTATGCCTTACGCGTTTGGCCAAAAAAATATTTGCAAAAAAGTTGCCAATTTAGTCTCAGTCTATCATTTCACACTTGACGAGATACTCTAGATGAGAAACTGGACACTTTGGAGCTCATAGGTGACAGAAAAATAGATAAGATAAAAGTGAAAAAAACAAATTTTACAAAGAAATGTTCCTAACAACTTGTTTGTGTCCTACCACTAAACAGTGAGTCCCAGACAATTATTTTACACATGAATAGACACGCTAGATGCAGAGTAGTTAAACTGGATGTCTGATTTGGCATTTTGGTACAATCTGGGGGCAACAATTGAGATAACATAAAAATGACCACAAGTGACAATTTTTCCAGAATTTATGCCTTTACGCGTTTGGCCAAAATAATATTTTGCAAAAAGTTGCCAATTTAGTCTCAGTCTATCATTTCACACTTGACGAGATACTCTAGATGAGAAATTGGACACTTTGGAGCTCATAGGTCAAAGAAAAATAGACAAGATAAAAGTGAAAAACAAATTTTACGAAGAAATGTTCTAACAACTTGTTTGTGTCCTACCACTAAACAGTGAGTCCCAGACAATTATTTTACACATGCATAGACACGCTAGATGCAGAGTAGTTAAACTGGATGTCTGATTTGGCATTTTGGTACAATCTGGATGCAACAATTGAGATAACATAAAAATGACCACAAGTGACAATTTTGCAGAATTTATGCCTTACGCGTTTGGCCAAAATAATATTTGCAAAAATGTTGCCAATTTAGTCTCAGTCTATCATTTCACACTTGACGAGATACTCTAGATGAGAAACTGGACACTTTGGAGCTCATAGGTGACAGAAAAATAGATAAGATAAAAGTGAAAAACAAATTTTACGAAGAAATGTTCCTAACAACTTGTTTGTGTCCTACCACTAAACAGTGAGTCCCAGACAATTATTTTACACATGAATAGACACGCTAGATGCAGAGTAGTTAAACTGGATGTCTGATTTGGCATTTTGGTACAATCTGGGGGCAACAATTGAGATAACATAAAAATGACCACAAGTGACAATTTTGCAGAATTTATGCCTTTACGCATTTGGCCAAAATAATATTTTCCAAAAAGTTGCCAATTTAGTCTCAGTCTATCATTTCACACTTGACGAGATACTCTAGATGAGAAATTGGACACTTTGGAGCTCATAGGTCAAAGAAAAATAGACAAGATAAAAGTGAAAAACAAATTTTACAAAGAAATGTTCTTAACAACTTGTTTGTGTCCTACCACTAAACATTGAGTCCCAGACAATTATTTTACACATGCATAGACACGCTAGATGCAGAGTAGTTAAACTGGATGTCTGATTTGGCATTTTGGTACAATCTGGATGCAACAATTGAGATAACATAAAAATGACCACAAGTGACAATTTTGCAGAATTTATGCCTTACGCGTTTGGCCAAAATAATATTTGCAAAAAAGTTGCCAATTTAGTCTCAGTCTATCATTTCACACTTGACGAGATACTCTAGATGATAAATTGGACACTTTGGAGCTCGTTGGTGACAGAAAAATAGATAAGATAAAAGTGAAAAACAAATTTTACGAAGAAATGTTCCTAACAACTTGTTTGTGTCCTGCCACTAAACAGTAAGTCCCAGACAATTATTTTACACATGAATAGACACGCTAGATGCAGAGTAGCTAAACTGGATGTCTGATTTGGCATTTTTGTACAATCTGGGGGCAACAATTGAGATAACATAAAAATGACCACAAGTGACAATTTTGCAGAATTAATGCCTTACGCGTTTGGCCAAAATAATATTTGCAAAAAAGTTGCAAATTTAGTCTCAGTCTATCATTTCACACTTGACGAGATACTCTAGATGAGAAACTGGACACTTTGGAGCTCATAGGTCAAAGAAAAATAGACAAGATAAAAGTGAAAAACAAATTTTACGACGAAATGTTCCTAACAACTTGTTTGTGTCCTATCACTAAACAGTAAGTCCCAGACAATTATTTTACACATGAATAGACACGCTAGATGCAGAGTAGTTAAACTGGATGTCTGATTTGGCATTTTTGTACAATCTGGGGGCAACAATTGAGATAACATAAAAATGACCACAAGTGACAATTTTGCAGAATTTATGCCTTACGCGTTTGGCCAAAAAAATATTTGCAAAAAAGTTGCCAATTTAGTCTCAGTCTATCATTTCACACTTGACGAGATACTCTAGATGAGAAATTGGACACTTTGGAGCTCGTAGGTGACAGAAAAATAGATAAGATAAAAGTGAAAAACAAATTTTACGAAGAAATGTTCCTAACAACTTGTTTGTGTCCTACCACTAAACAGTGAGTCCCAGACAATTATTTTACACATGAATAGACACGCTAGATGCAGAGTAGTTAAACTGGATGTCTGATTTGGCATTTTTGTACAATCTGGGTGGCAACAATTGAGATAACATAAAAATGACCACAAGTGACAATTTTGCAGAATTTATGCCTTACGCGTTTGGCCAAAATAATATTTGCAAAAAAGTTGCCAATTTAGTCTCAGTCTATCATTTCACACTTGACGAGATACTCTAGATGAGAAATTGGACACTTTGGAGCTCATAGGTGACAGAAAAAATAGATAAGATAAAAGTGAAAACAAATTTTACAAAGAAATGTTCCTAACAACTTGTTTGTGTCCTACCACTAAAACAGTGAGTCCCAGACAATTATTTTACACATGAATAGACACGCTAGATGCAGAGTAGTTAAACTGGATGTCTGATTTGGCATTTTTGTACAATCTGGGGGCAACAATTGAGATAACATTAAAAATGACCACAAGTGACATTTTTGCAGAATTTATGCCTTACGCTTTGGCCAAAATAATATTTGCAAAAAAGTTGCCAATTTAGTCTCAGTCTATCATTTCACACTTGACGAGATACTCTAGATGAGAAATTGGACACTTTGGAGCTCATAGGTGACAGAAAAATAGATAAGATAAAAGTGAAAAACAAATTTTACGAAGAAATGTTCCTAACAACTTGTTTGTGTCCTACCACTAAACATTGAGTCCCAGACAATTATTTTACACATGAATAGACACGCTAGATGCAGAGTAGTTAAACTGAATGTCTGATTTGGCATTTTTTGTACAATCTGGGGGCAACAATTGAGATAACATAAAAATGACCACAAGTGACAATTTTGCAGAATTTATGCCTTACGCGTTTGGCCAAAAAAAATATTTGCAAAAAAAGTTGCCAATTTAGTCTCAGTCTATCATTTCACACTTGACGAGATACTCTAGATGATAAATTGGACACTTTGGAGCTCATAGGTGACAGAAAAATAGATAAGATAAAAGTGAAAAACAAATTTTACGAAGAAATGTTCCTAACAACTTGTTTGTGTCCTACCACTAAACAGTGAGTCCCAGACAATTATTTTACACATGAATAGACACGCTAGATGCAGAGTAGTTAAACTGGATGTCCTATTTGGCATTTTGGTACAATCTGGATGCAACAATCGAGATAACATAAAAATGACCACAAGTGACAATTTTGCAGAATTTATGCCTTACGTGTTTGGCCAAAAAAATATTTGCAAAAAAATGCCAATTTAGTCTCAGTCTATCATTTCACACTTGACGAGATACTCTAGATGAGAAATTGGACACTTTGGAGCTCATAGGTCAAAGAAAAATAGACAAGATAAAAGTAAAAAACAAATTTTACAAAGAAATGTTCCTAACAACTTGTTTGTGTCCTACCACTAAACAGTGAGTCCCAGACAATTATTTTACACATGAATAGACACGCTAGATGCAGAGTAGTTAAACTGGATGTCTGATTTGGCATTTTTGTACAATCTGGTGGCGACAATTGAGATAACATAAAAATTGCCCCAAGTGACAATTTTGCAGAATTTATGCTTTACGCGTTTGGCCAAAATAATATTTGCAAAAATGTTGCCAATTTAGTCTCAGTCTATCATTTCAAACTTGACGAGATACTCTAGATGAGAAATTGGACACTTTGGAGCTCATAGGTCAAAGAAAAATAGACAAGATAAAAGTGAAAAACAAATTTTACGAAGAAATGTTCCTAACAACTTGTTTGTGTCCTACCACTAAACATTGAGTCCCAGACAATTATTTTACACATGCATAGACACGCTAGATGCAGAGTAGTTAAACTGGATGTCTGATTTGGCATTTTGGTACAATCTGGATGCAACAATTGAGATAACATAAAAATGACCACAAGTGACAATTTTGCAGAATTTATGCCTTACGCGTTTGGCCAAAATAATTTTGCAAAAAAGTTGCCAATTTAGTCTCAGTCTATCATTTCACACTTGACGAGATACTCTAGATGATAAATTGGACACTTTGGAGCTCGTTGGTGACAGAAAAATAGATAAGATAAAAGTGAAAAACAAATTTTACGACGAAATGTTCCTAACAACTTGTTTGTGTCCTGCCACTAAACAGTAAGTCCCAGACAATTATTTTACACATGAATAGACACGCTAGATGCAGAGTAGCTAAACTGGATGTCTGATTTGGCATTTTTGTACAATCTGGGGGCAACAATTGAGATAACATAAAAATGACCACAAGTGACAATTTTGCAGAATTAATGCCTTACGCGTTTGGCAAAAATAATATTTGCAAAAAAGTTGCCAATTTAGTCTCAGTCTATCATTTCACACTTGACGAGATACTCTAGATGAGAAACTGGACACTTTGGAGCTCATAGGTGACAGAAAAATAGATAAGATAAAAGTGAAAAACAAATTTTACGAAGAAATGTTCCTAACAACTTGTTTGTGTCCTACCACTAAACAGTGAGTCCCAGACAATTATTTTACACATGAATAGACACGCTAGATGCAGAGTAGTTAAACTGGATGTCTGATTTGGCATTTTGGTACAATCTGGGGGCAACAATTGAGATAACATAAAAATGACCACAAGTGACATTTTTCCAGAATTTATGCCTTTCGCATTTGGCCAAAAAAATATTTTCCAAAAAGTTGCCAATTTAGTCTCAGTCTATCATTTCACACTTGACGAGATACTCTAGATGAGAAATTGGACACTTTGGAGCTCATAGGTCAAAGAAAAATAGACAAGATAAAAGTGAAAAACAAATTTTACAAAGAAATGTTCCTAACAACTTGTTTGTGTCCTACCACTAAACAGTGAGTCCCAGACAATTATTTTACACATGAATAGACACGCTAGATGCAGAGTAGTTAAACTGGATGTCTGATTTGGCATTTTTGTACAATCTGGTGGCGACAATTGAGATAACATAAAAATGACCACAAGTGACAATTTTGCAGAATTTATGCCTTACGCGTTTGGCCAAAATAATATTTGCAAAAAAGTTGCCAATTTAGTCTCAGTCTATCATTTCACACTTGACGAGATACTCTAGATGAGAAATTGGACACTTTGGAGCTCATAGGTGAATGAAAAATAGGAAAGATAAAAGTGAAAAACAAATTTTACGAAGAAATGTTCCTAACAACTTGTTTGTGTCCTACCACTAAACATTGAGTCCCAGACAATTATTTTACACATGAATAGACACGCTAGATGCAGAGTAGTTAAACTGGATGTCTGATTTGGCATTTTTGTACAATCTGGGGGCAACAATTGAGATAACATAAAAATGACCACAAGTGACAATTTTGCAGAATTTATGCCTTACGCGTTTGGCCAAAATAATATTTGCAAAAAAGTTGCCAATTTAGTCTCAGTCTATCATTTCACACTTGACGAGATACTCTAGATGAGAAATTGGACACTTTGGAGCTCGTTGGTGACAGAAAAATAGATAAGATAAAAGTGAAAAACAAATTTTACAAAGAAATGTTCCTAACAACTTGTTTGTGTCCTGCCACTAAACAGTGAGTCCCAGACAATTATTTTACACATGAATAGACACGCTAGATGCAGAGTAGTTAAACTGGATGTCTGATTTGGCATTTTTGGTACAATCTGGGGGCAACAATTGAGATAACATAAAAATGACCACAAGTGACAATTTTGCAGAATTTATGCCTTACGCGTTTGGCCAAAATAATATTTGCAAAAAAGTTGCCAATTTAGTCTCAGTCTATCATTTCACACTTGACGAGATACTCTAGATGAGAAATTGGACACTTTGGAGCTCATAGGTGACAGAAAAATAGATAAGATAAAAGTGAAAAACAAATTTTACGAAGAAATGTTCCTAACAACTTGTTTGTGTCCTACCACTAAACAGTGAGTCCCAGACAATTATTTTACACATGAATAGACACGCTAGATGCAGAGTAGTTAAACTGGATGTCTGATTTGGCATTTTGGTACAATCTGGGGGCAACAATTGAGATAACATAAAAATGACCACAAGTGACAATTTTGCAGAATTTATGCCTTTCGTGTTTTGCCCAAAAAATATTTTCCAAAAAGTTGCCAATTTAGTCTCAGTCTATCATTTCACACTTGACGAGATACTCTAGATGAGAAATTGGACACTTTGGAGCTCATAGGTCAAAGAAAAATAGACAAGATAAAAGTGAAAAACAAATTTTACAAAGAAATGTTCCTAACAACTTGTTTGTGTCCTACCACTAAACAGTGAGTCCCAGACAATTATTTTACACATGAATAGACACGCTAGATGCAGAGTAGTTAAACTGGATGTCTGATTTGGCATTTTTGTACAATCTGGGGGCGACAATTGAGATAACATAAAAATTGCCCCAAGTGACAATTTTGCAGAATTTATGCCTTACGCGTTTGGCCAAAATAATATTTGCAAAAATGTTGCCAATTTAGTCTCAGTCTATCATTTCACACTTGACGAGATACTCTAGATGATAAATTGGACACTTTGGAGCTCGTTGGTGACAGAAAAATAGATAAGATAAAAGTGAAAAACAAATTTTACGAAGAAATGTTCCTAACAACTTGTTTGTGTCCTACCACTAAACATTGAGTCCCAGACAATTATTTTACACATGCATAGACACGCTAGATGCAGAGTAGTTAAACTGGATGTCTGATTTGGCATTTTGGTACAATCTGGATGCAACAATTGAGATTTCCTCTTACCACTAAAACAGTGAGTCCCAGAAAATTATTTTACACTGGAAGAGACCACGCTCGATGCAGAGTAGGTTAACTGGATGTTGATTTGGCATTTTGGTGCAATCATCCTTTGGCAAACAATTAGGATAAACATAAAAATGACCCCACCCCCAATGGCAAATTTCTGCAGAATTTACTCCTTCCGTGTGTGGCACAAAAAAATATTTGCCACAAAAGCTGCCAATTAGGATGCAGTCGATCATGTAACACTTGATCAGGTACTCTAGATGCATAAATTGTCACTTCTAGAGTCATAAGATCAAAGAAAAATAGATTAAGATACACACTTACAAAAACAAATCTTACGAAGAATTGTTCCTCTAACAAACATGTCTGTGTCCTACCACTTAACAGTGAGGTCCCAGGGCAATTTCTGTTACACATGAATAGACACGCTAGATCCAGACTAATTAAATGGATGTGACCTATTGGCATTTCTGTACAATCTTTGCATGCAACAATCGAGATACATAACAATAACCACAAATGACAATTTTGCAGAAGAATTTAATAGCCTTACGTGTTTGGCCAAAATAATATTTGCAAAAAAATGCCAATTAGTCTCAGTCTATCATTTCACACTTTGACGAGATACTCTAGATGCAGAAATTGGACACTTGGAAGCTCATTGGTCACAGAACAATAGATAAAGAGAAAAGTAAAAAAACAAATTTGTACAAAGGATTTTGCCTACCAACTTGTTTGTGTGCCTACCCACATAAAACATTGAGTCCCAAGACAATTATTTTACACAGGAATAGACACGATAGATGCAGAGGAGGTAAACGGAACGTCTGATTTGGCAATTTGGTTACCAAGTTGGGTGGCGACAATTGAGATAACATAAAAATTGACAAAGTGACAATTTTGCAGAATGTATCGTTTACGCGTTTGGCCAAATAATATTTGCAAAAATGTTGCCAATTTAGTCTCAGT
>CAJHNH020005415.1:0-17500 GCA_905116865.2 Candidula unifasciata
ATATTACGCACACATACACACAATCCACTTTATAACTACATACAATAGCTAAAATCTACTGCATACTTATACAAACATACAATCAACATATGCTCTGACTCCCTACATACATACACACATATGCAAACATAAAACACACACACCTACTTACATAGACATACATGCACACACACATACATGCATACATACACACATTCATTCATACACTGACATACTTACAAACATACATAAATACTTGCAAACACAACTAAATACACACACATACTTACACAGATACATATGCATACATACATCTACCAACATGCATACATACACACACATAACATACATACATACATATGCATGCATACACACATAAATAATCACACAAACAGACACCCTCATACAAACATTCACATTTATATGCCTGCACACATACATACATGCATACATAATACACACACACACACACACACACACACACACACACCCACAATCACACTCATATACAATCACACATACACTTACGTATATACACCCATATCCTTACAACTTACATACATAAAAACACACACATACTTACAAACCTAAAAATACATACATATATCCACATACATACACAAACACACTAACAATCACAAACACACGTCCACATAATACACCCACATAATATACACATATAATACATATAAGTAAGATGATAATGCATGTGAATTATTAACTACATCTATGGTGATCATATAATCACTAGAAAGCATGAAATTTAAAAAGGCTGCTGTTAAATGAGATACATACTCATATTTTTCATATCGAGTGGACGGTGATCCATAAATGAGCAGCAGAATATGACAAACTTGTTTTATATAGATCTAAATCTAGGCTTCGATCAAATGCAATAAATTTAGCCGTTTGCTGGTATTAGTTTTGGGTTGAATCAACTGGGAGAGATAATCTGCAGTCGTTCGAGGCTACAATTGTATGACTAAATTTTGGCATGTTATAAAATTATCTTTTTTTTTAAATGGGAATAATTCTTAAATGGCTCATAGAGATGATTTTATCGATGTGTTTTTCTCTCTGATGATAACTATGTAGTGTAAAGTGCGATTTTGTAGAGAGAACATGGTCGTTTTAGTTAGATTTGGAGCAACCATCCTAAACCTTGAAACAATAGTCAATATGGGCTTGAATGTAGTGATACATAAAATATTTTTCTTGTAACTCTGAATCCAGAAAGTGCTGAATTTGGCTAACTGAATAGACTTTTTTGTGCTACTTTCTTGTTATTGCATGAACAGTGAGAACACCAAGTTAAATTGGCTATCAATTGTAACGCCTAATTTGTGTTGTGTTCATTCCATTCATTACTAGATAGGTAATTTGTAACATAGAGCTCAAGCGGAGTGCTTGTTTAAGTCTAATGTTCTGTAACTTTTTGTCTGGTTGCTATTACCATAGATTTAGTTTTTAGTTATACTACTTTGCATGCGATTAGCATTACTCCATTTAATAAGCTTATCTAGTTCATTCTGTAATGAACGTCCTAACTCATCATGATTAGTGTATATAGTACAGTCATCTGCAAATAGGTCACAAGCGAAATGTAGTCAGTAATATTTGGAAGCGAGTGAACAAGACAGAAACATAAATTGATTATCAGGGTCTGGCAGAATACTAGGGGGAGTACTAGCCACAGAACCTGTCTGGTGGACACAACACTCAGGGGTGAGGGAAGACGGAAGTACACGCAGACTGATACTGTGCCATTGGAACTGCACCTCTGCGCTGAAGATGGGGATGTCGTGCTCATGGGTGAGTTTCGAGTGCTGTGATATCGGGTTTTAACTCATCCTACGCATATCAGTATTAACTCTTCTGTTCTCTAAACCCTGTTTGAGAGGAGGACCGTGTCTTCTGTATATCTCATTTCTGAATTTTGATGTGCATTACAAAGGAATATATCATAATATTACGTTTTGGTATTTTCTTTTATTCTTTCTCTCAAACAAGAATAAGACGTTGATAAAATCAGTCGTGTTATATGGCTCTGAAACTAGGAGCACAACTAAAAGAGATGAATCCTTATTGCAGGTTTTTGAAAACAGTCTTACGACGAATCTTTGGACCCATCAAAGATGCAAACAGTGGTGAGTTGAGTGTGAAAAGCAACAAAGAAATTATTAATCTGTTTAAATCACCACTGATCACTGGCATCATGAGAGCTAATAGACTGAAATGGTTGGGGCATAATTGAAAAAATGTCAGATGACAGAGAAGTGAAAACTGTTCACACAAGGGAGATAATTGGTCGTAGACCACGAGGCAGACAAAGAAGACGATGGAGAGATAATATCCAGTTGGTGTCACCAACTGGAAAGGGAATGCTCACCAGAGAAATGAATGGGGGCGGCTGATATCTGAGGCATTAAACCTCAAGGGCTCGGAATGCTGAAGAAGAAAAAGAAATAGGGAGCCGTCGTGGTGAAGCGGCTAGACGCTCGTCTGCGGTCGTGGGTTCGTTTTCTGATGTTACCGGATTTTTTTTAAATGACCTTAGTTCCCAGGTCGACCCTGCCTCCAAAGGTAACCAGGTGGAGTCCCTGGAAGTAAAGGCGACCGTCGTGGTAATGACTACATCACCCACAAAGTGCAGATTGGTCTATCAAATATAGATCTAGCCCTATATGCCCATAGGCCTAAAGGCGTTGAAAGGCTCCTTATTTTAGTTGACTTAACTTTGCTTAACGTTCTTTTATATTTTCTGTCATTAGAAACATCACTGAACTCTCTCAGAAAGATCTGTTAGTGTGAATAAAGTTCTCAATAATATACGGTAAAAAAATACGGTTACCTCCAAACATTACATCTTTCTATCAGTTCTTATCAATGCGAGTCCGATCTGGTGAAAGTATTTCTCAAGCTTTTTCCTCCGATAAACAGTGGGTGAGTGATTGTGAGTGAGTGAGTGAGTGAGTGAGTGAGTGAGTGAGTGAGAGAGTGAGTGAGTGAGTGAGTGAGTGAGTGAGTGAGTGAGTGAGTGAGTGAGTGAGTGAGTGAGTGAGTGATCGAGTGAGTGAGTGATTGAGTGAGTGAGTGATTGAGTGAGTGAGTGAGTGAGTGATTGTGAGTGAGTGAGTGAGTGAGTGAGTGATGATTGATTGAGTGAGTGATTGAGTGAGTGATTGGGTGAGTGAGGAAGTAAGTGAGTGGTTGAGTGACTTTCAACCCCACCAGGACCGCACAAGGAACGATAAACGCCCGGTGACACAAAGAGCTACAATGTGGGTGAGAATAACCTGGGCCCAAGTCCCATAAACCCCGTTAAACCCGTAGGTGATATTTAAGGCCCCCCAACAACAGCCAGCGGCGTCCGTGGCTAAGGCGTTGCGAGTCCGACTCGTAAGCCAGCATACCGCGATCGAAACCCTCTGCAGGCCGCGTGGATTTTTGTCGTGGTATGGGACGTCGCAGGTCGACCCAGCCTAAAATGGGTACCAGGATGGGCTGTCCTGGGAAAGTAAAGACAGTCGGCGTAATGCTGACCACATTACCCACCGAGTGCTGATGGTCTGTAAAAATATGGGACGCTCTGCCCATATGCCCGATGCGCCGAAAGGCGTGAAAAGGGAACTTTACTTTTTTTTTTTTTTAACAACAGCCAGGGTCGCGTTTTGAAGTAACACAAAACTGCACCGCGTTTTGCGGTTGATTGTTAAAGAAGAAACGGTGGGAATCGTTAATTAATCAGATAAATGAGACCACATTCCTATTTCATTTAGGCAGTTTTTAGGTAATTAATGTGGTTGGTTCCTCTGGTTTCACCATTTTGGCTGCTACCGTCTAATTTGACCAACCAGGTGACTTCAAGAGTTGCGCCCTTAATGGCAGTTCAACAGGCTAAAAACATGGAGTCCCGTTCAACCTCAGGGCAAAAATAATCCACAACAGACCACTTTATGATACTAAAAGGGAGATAACGATGGACATAGATCACCGTTGTAGACAGGAGAGACTGTCTCCCTTGACAAACACCTTAATTATTCATAGACAGATCCAAATAGAAGACTGGCATGTGTCCGTTGTTTTGTTTCCAAGACGTCTTTCAAGTTCCAAGGCAGTTGCACATTTCTTTTGAAATATATATTGTTCACATGTTGAAGCGTTCGAATCCTAAGTTACGGTTACCCATCTTTCCACGCACAATGTAGTAAATTTACTTGGTGCAGTCTTTGCCGATCCCATTTATGCGGATTTAAACCCTTGACATCTGGGTTGGCAGGAAAGCGTGCTAGCGACTACACTATCGCTTCGCTCGTGCAGCTACCATCATCAGTCAGCAGATCCTTTATGAGAATGTCACATTCGTCACAGCACGCTTTGCTGTTCTAGTCACAGCACGACTGGATGTTCTAGTCACAGCACGCCTGGATGTTCTAGTCACAACACGCCTGGATGTTCTAGTCACTGCACGCCTGAATTTTTTAGTCACAGCACGCCTGGATGTTCTAGTCACAGCACGCCTAGATGTTCTAGTCACAGCACGCCTGGATGTTCTAGACACAGCACGCCTGGATGTTCTAGTCACAGCAGGCCTGGATGTTCTGGTCACAGCAGGCCTGGATGTTCTGGTCACAGCACTCCTGGATGTTCTAGTCACTGCACGCCTGGATGTTCTGGTCACAGCAGGCCTGGATGATCTAGTCACAGCACGCCTGGATGTTCTGGTCACAGCAGGCCTGGATGTTCTGGTCACAGCAGGCCTGGATGTTCTAGTCACAGCAAGCCTGAATGTTCTAGTCGCAGCACGCCTGGATGTTCTAGTCACAGCACGCCTGGATGTTCTAGTCACAGCACGCCTGGATGTTCTAGTCACAGCACGCCTGAATGTTCTAGTCACTGCACGCCTGAATGTTCTGGTCACAGCAGGCCTGGATGTTCTAGTCACAGCACGCCTGAATTTTCTAGTCACACACACGCCTGAATATTCTAGTCACAGCACGCCTGGATGTTCTGGTCACAGCCCGCCTGGATGTTCTAGTCACAGCACGCCTGGATGTTCTGATCATGTCTGAATGTTCTGGTCACAGCATGCCTAGATGTTCTAGTCACAGCACGTCTGGACGTTCTGGTCACAGCATGCCTGAATGTTCTAGTCACAGCACGTCTGGATTTTCTAGTCACAGCACGCCTGAATGTTCTAGTCACTGCACGCCTGAATGTTCTGGTCACAGCAGGCCTGGATGTTCTAGTCACAGCACGCCTAAATTTTCTAGTCACACACACGCCTGAATATTCTAGTCACAGCACGCCTGGATGTTCTGGTCACAGCCCGCCTGGATGTTCTAGTCACAGCACGCCTGGATGTTCTGATCATGTCTGAATGTTCTGGTCACAGCATGCCTAGATGTTCTAGTCACAGCACGTCTGGACGTTCTGGTCACAGCATGCCTGAATGTTCTAGTCACAGCACGTCTTGATTTTCTAGTCACAGCACGTCTGGATGTTCTAGTCACAGCACGCCTGAATGTTCTAGTAAAGCACGCCTGAATATTCTAGTCACAGCATGCCTGGATGTTCTGATCATGTCTGAATGTTCTGGTCACAGCACGCCTGGATGTTCTAGTCACAGCACGCCTTTATGTTGTAGTCACAGCACGCCTGAATGTTCTAGTCACAGCACGTCTGGACGTTCTGGTCACAGCACGCCTGGATGTTCTAGTCACAGCACGCCTGGATATTGTAGTCACAGCACGCCTGAGTGTTCTGGTCACAGCACGCGTGAATGTTCTAGTCACAGCACGTCTGGACGTTCTGATCATATCTGAATGTTCTGGTCTCAGCATGCGTAGATGTTCTGGTCACATCATGCCTAGATGTTCTGGTCACAGCATGCCTGGATGTTCTGGTCTCAGTATGCCTAAACGTTCTGGTCACAGCATGCCTGAATGTTCTGGTCACAGCATGCCTGAACGTTCTGGTCACGGCATGCCTGAATGTTCTGGTCACAGCATGCCTGGACGTTCTGGTCACAGCATGCCTGGACGTTCTGGTCACAGCATACCTGGATGTTCTGGTCACAGTATGCCTGAACGTTCTGGTCACAGCATGCCTGAATGTTCTGGTCACAGCATGCCTGAACGTTCTGGTCACAGCATGCCTGAATGTTCTGGTCACAGCATGCCTGGATGTTCTTGTCACAGCATGCCTGGAATCTTTTGATCATGTCACCCCTGGATGTTCTGGTCACGGCATGCCTAGATGTTCTGGTTACAGAACGCCTTGATATCCTCATCTCGGCACGCCTAGAAGTTCTCGTCACGGCACACCTGGTGGTTCTCGTCACGGCACACCTGGTGGTTCTCGCCACAGCACACCTGGTGGTTCTCGTCACGGCATACTGGAAGTTATTGTCACGACACACCTGGAAATTCTCGTCACGGCACGCCTGGAAGTTCTTGTCACGACACACCTGGAAGTTATTGTCACGACACACCTGGAAGTTCTTGTTACGACACACCTGGAAGTTCTTGTCACGACACACCTGGAAGTTCTTGTCACGACACACCTGGAAGTTCTCGTCACGGCACACCTGGTGGTTCTCGTCAAGACACACCTGGTGGTTCTCGTCACGGCACACCTGGAAGTTCTTGTCACGACATACCTGGAAGTTATTATCACGACACACCTGGAAGTTCTTGTCACGACACATCTGAAAGTTCTTGTCACGACACATCTGGAAGTTCTTGTCACGACACACCTGGAAGTTTTTGTCACGACACACCTGGAAGTTTTCGTCACGGCACACCTGGTGGTTCTCATCACGGCACGTCTGGATGTCTCTCCTTCCCCTGTCTATTCTCCAGCTCTGAGTGCGTTCATATCCAATGTATCCTAAATGTCATGTATCCACATTCGCGGATGTCGGCCCCTACCTGGATTTCTGGAAGCTACACTCTTCATTTAAATAAACCAGATACTGGGGTCCCTCCAGGTATCCAACTTTCAGAAATGGAACTGGATATCATCTGTGAGATATCATCTTGAGAAGATGTTAGGAAGGAAGCAATGGAGGAAACAAAATCTGGAGGTCCATATGCAGGTCCAGATGTATGTCCAGGTGTAGGTCCATATGCAGGTCCAGATGTACGTCCAGATGTAGGTCCATATGCAGGTCCAGATGTACGTCCAGATGTACGTCCAGATGCAGGTCCAGATGTACGTCCAGATGTACGTCCAGATGTAGGTCCAGATGCAGGCCCAGATGTACGTCCAGATGTAGGTCCAGATGTAGGTAAAGATGCAGGTCCAGATGTAGGCCCAGATGTAGGTCCAGATGCAGGTCCAGATGTAGGTCCAGATGTAGGTCCAGATGTAGGTCCAGATGTAGGTCCAGATGCAGGTCCAGATGCAGGTCCAGATGTAGGCCCAGATGTAGGTCCAGTTGTAGGTCCAGATGCAGGTCCAGATGCAGGCCCAGATGTACGTCCAGATGTAGGTCCAGATGTAGGTCTAGATGCAGGTCCAGATGTAGGTCCAGATGTTGGTCCAGATGCAGGTCCAGATGTAGGTCCAGATGCAGGTCCAGATGTAGGTCCAGATGTAGGTCCAGATGTAGGTCCAGATGCAGGTCCAGATGCAGGTCCAGATGTAGGTCCAGATGTAGGTGCAGATGTAGGTCCAGATGTACGTCCAGATTTACGTCCAGATTTACGTCCAGATTTACGTCCAGATTTACGTCCAGATGTAGGTCCAGATGCAGGTCCAGATGAAGGTCCAGATGTAGGTCCATATGCAGGTCCAGATGTACGTCCAGATGTAGGTCCAGATGTACGTCCAGATGTAGGTCCATATGCAGGTCCAGATGTACGTCCAGATGTAGGTTCAGATGTACGTCCAGATGTAGGTCCAGATGTACGTCCAGATGTAGGTCCAGATGTACGTCCATATGCAGGTCCAGATGTACGTCCAGATGTAGGTCCAGATGTACGTCCAGATGCAGGTCCATATGCAGGTCCAGATGTACGTCCAGATGTAGGTCCATATGCAGGTCCAGATGTACGTCCAGATGTAGGTCTATATGCAGGTCCAGATGTACGTCCAGATGTAGGTCCGTATGCAGGTTCAGATGTACGTCCAGATGTAGGTCCATATGCAGGTCCAGATGTACGTCCATATGCAGGTCCAGATGTACGTCCAGATGTAGGTCCATATGCAGGTCCAGATGTAGGTCCATATGCAGGTCCAGATGTACGTCCAGATGTAGGTCCATATGCAGGTCCAGATGTAAGTCCATATGCAGGTCCAGATGTACGTCCAGATGTAGGTCCAGATGTAGGTCCAGACGGTATTGTATCAGATATTATTATGGCCAATGTAATCACATCAACGGAATTGTTTCACAGATTATTCGATAAAGTCTTGGAAAGCAAAGAAACAAACACCAGCAGACTGGAAAGAAGGATATCCTGTCAAAGTACACAAAATAAAAACAGGAGTATGACAACTATAAAGAAATTATGTTGCTCTCAGTTCCTGTACATTATTGAGAAGGATATTGCCTCTCTGTGTTGTTATTAGTATACTAGCTATTCTATTTTACTGTGCCTGTCTACATATTTTATTGATTTTATATTTTGAATTATCTCTTAATGTGGTTTCATCATGTTCAAGCAATGAGGCTGAAACAATGGCCTTATTAAAGGTTTCCAACAAATATAGTAAGTAAGTAGTAAGTAAATTTGACCCCACCAGGACACACACAGAGCGACAAACACCCGGTGACTCCATGTGCTATCTTGGCGATAAGGATCACCCGTGGAGGGGGTCCTAGAATCCGTGTTCAGACATCATCAATACTGCGGCCCCTGGCAAAGCCCAGGGTAGGATTCAAAATAACGAAGGGGCGACCTTGGTTATATAATTCCAACAAATAGGTTTATGAGTATTTTATGTAACATAACGCAGCCATCTAATCATATCTCTTCTCTAAATGGTTGCTGTTTCTACTATTTATCACGTTATAATACTGTATTCGTATTGCTAGGTAATACAAAATAAAATCGATAGTGGGGAAGCAGAAAATGTCACATATTTTAAAATATGTTTGCTCAGTAGTGGGAAAAAAAACTGCACGAAAGAAGTGAGAAAAAAACTTGCTTTAGCAATGCTTGGAATAAACAGCATCAAAAAAGCACGGCACAGCACCTGCAAACGAGTTAAATTAATTATTTTGGTACATGTATCTTACCCATGACACCTTAAACATAGATTCATGGAAATGTTTTTCTCCCTCAGTGAATGAAGAAACAAAGAGAGCTTCTGAACTGAAATGCTACAGAAAATATCTAAGAATATACGGACCAAGAAAATCAAATACATTGGCATCCTACTTGATGTGAAGATCGAGAAGAACTGGCTCATAAACACCATTCTGTCCGGAAAGCCGAGCGATTCTGGCCATGTTAAACGTCATGATGGTCTAAAGTAAAGGGTAAGGAGGGATACAGTTACCAGACAACGAGGTACAGGCCGACCTTCGCAAAAATGGATGCCAGGACATGGAAGATGCATCGACAGATAAGACTAGAGACCTGGCTGGAGAAAGTGGATGCCAGGACATGGAAGATGCATTGTCAGAGAAGACTAGAGACCTGGCTGGAGAAAGAAAGACCTTCAGGCTTACCGTGAGAAGAGCGATGTTCTGTAAACAGTATTCTTATTGGGGATATATGTACTAGACACAGCGTATGTGTGTATGTGTGTATGTGAGAAAGAGAGAGAGAGATAGAGAGAGAGAGAGAGAGAGAGAGAGAGAGAGAGAGAGAGAGTTTGACTTACGCCTGGTAAGGATGAAATTATAGAACGTATGGAACTTCTCCAATGATCATATACGATTCTATCTCACTTCCAAAGCTGGGGGTGTATGTGAATTAGTGTCTTCTTTTTTTCTTCACTTTCACCAGCTATAAACTCCGGCGGAAAGTTTTGGATGTTCGTCGACGTCTGGTCTTTAATCTGGTTCCAAAATCTGAGTGTTGCGTGCACATCCATTTTACAGATCGGACTTAATCATATGCAGACTGTCACTTGTTTCCTCCCAGGCAGATGCACTCAGAAATTGAAGGAAGTCCCCAATTAGACTACTTTAACGATATGCTGATTGGTCAGGCAGTGGGTCTATTCTGGTAACCTCACAATTGGGCCCCAGAACCAATCAGGATTTATGTAATTGATAGACCTGACTAATGAAGGAACCCACTTCAGAGGTATGTATATGTAGTTGAAGTCGGCCGATTGGGCTTTCACTGGTCATTATATGTTTCAGTTCTTATGTATGTGTACGGCTCCTCAAATGTCTAGTTACTTACCATACTTCTAAAAGTACCGATCAACACTTGCAGATGAGTTGGAAAAAGCTGGGAGTAATCTTGCACAACCTCATCCGTCACACAGCTACAAAGAAATTAAAACAGCGCTAAGTCAGTCTGCCAAGCAGGAGGAGAGAGGGCAGAATAGAGATTACAGAGAGTGACAGCATAAATAAACCGGAAGAAAACAAACATCAATTCTTAGACTTCGGACAGGACACTGTGGTCTTTAAACACACCTGCACAGGATAGGCATACAAGAATCTGCTGCCTGTAATTGTGGAACAGAAAGACAGACCCCTGTGCACATAATGCAATACTGCCGTAACTACTCCCAGCAAAGACTGGATCTGGCCCAAGAGAGCCACGTGACATTGCAAGAGAAGCTATGGGGGACTAAAAACGCACAATCCTATTTGTGACTCAATGTTTAGCATGACTGATGTCGAACGCAGAAGAAGAAGAATTACTCACGTTACTTCATTGGCCTCGTGGCTTTCCTAAAATATTAACCTTTGTGTGTTTTCACTTCGGCTATAAAATGGCTGCCTTGGATTTCATGTTTACTTCCTTGTTTATTCACCTATGTTTTCACATTGTCTCCCGGTGCTACTTTATTTGTTGTCTTCCGGTGCTAGTTTATTTGTGTACACCCTCGCTAAATATCCTTGTTATCCCTAGGCGCTGGTACCTGATCAGGAGGTCCATTGAGCGCCCCCTTTCCTTCTTCCCACACCCTGACACCACTTCTGATAATTTTGGATAGGATCGAAGTGGCTCCGCTGAACCGTGCATATAATGTTTTAAAATATATTTGTTTATACATTTCATATTATTTCAAATATATTACTATATTTACATACTATTCAGCACGATAATAATAATAATAGTCACGTGAGACAAGTTTGAGACAGATGTGAGATTGATGTGAGATAGGTGTGAGATAGATGTGAGATAGATGTGGGATAGATGTGAAATTGATGTGAGATAGGTGTAAAATTGATATGAGATCGATGTGAGACAGATGTTAGATAGATGTGGGATAAATGTGACATAGACGTGACATAGATGTGGCATAGATGTGAGATAGACGTGACATAGATGTGGCATAGATGTGAGATAGACGTGACATAGATGTGAGATAGATGTGAGATAGACGTGACATAGATGTGAGATAGATGTGACATAGATGTGGCATAGATGTGAGATAGACGTGACATAGATGTGAGATAGACGTGACATAGATGTGGCATAGATGTGAGATAGACGTGACATAGATGTGAGATAGACGTGACATAGATGTGAGATAGACGTGACATAGATGTGAGATAGACGTGACATAGATGTGAGATAGACGTGACATAGATGTGAGATAGACGTGACATAGATGTGGCATAGATGTGAGATAGACGTGACATAGATGTGAGATAGACGTGACATAGATGTGAGATAGACGTGACATAGATGTGGCATAGATGTGAGATAGACGTGACATAGATGTGAGATAGACGTGACATAGATGTGGCATAGATGTGAGATAGACGTGACATAGATGTGGCATAGATGTGAGATAGACGTGACATAGATGTGAGATAGATGTTAGATAGATGTGGGATAGATGTGACATAGACGTGACATAGATGTGGCATAGATGTGGCATAGATGTGAGATAGACGTGACATAGATGTGGCATAGATGTGAGATAGACGTGACATAGATGTGGCATAGATGTGAGATAGACGTGACATAGATGTGGCATAGATGTGACATAGATGTGAGATAGATGTGGGTTAGATGTGAGATAGACGTGACATAGATGTGAGATAGATGTTAGATAGATGTGGGATAGATGTGAGATAGACGTGACATAGATGTGAGATAGATGTTAGATAGATGTGGGATAGATGTGGGATAGATGTGACATAGATGTGGCATAGATGTGGCATAGATGTGAGATAGACGTGACATAGATGTGGCATAGATGTGGCATAGATGTGAGATAGACGTGACATAGATGTGGCATAGATGTGAGATAGACGTGACATAGATGTGGCATAGATGTGAGATAGACGTGACATAGATGTGAGATAGATGTTAGATAGATGTGGGATAGATGTGAGATAGACGTGACATAGATGTGAGATAGATGTTAGATAGATGTGGGATAGATGTGACATAGACGTGACATAGATGTGGCATAGATGTGGCATAGATGTGAGATAGACGTGACATAGATGTGGCATAGATGTGGCATAGATGTGAGATAGACGTGACATAGATGTGGCATAGATGTGAGATAGACGTGACATAGATGTGGCATAGATGTGAGATAGACGTGACATAGATGTGAGATAGATGTTAGATAGATGTGGGATAGATGTGAGATAGACGTGACATAGATGTGAGATAGATGTTAGATAGATGTGGGATAGATGTGACATAGACGTGACATAGATGTGGCATAGATGTGGCATAGATGTGAGATAGACGTGACATAGATGTGGCATAGATGTGGCATAGATGTGAGATAGACGTGACATAGATGTGGCATAGATGTGAGATAGACGTGACATAGATGTGGCATAGATGTTGAGATAGACGTGACATAGATGTGAGATAGATGTTAGATAGATGTGGGATAGATGTGACATAGACGTGACATAGATGTGGCAATAGATGTGCATAGATGTGAGATAGACGTGACATAGATGTGGCATAGATGTGGCATAGATGTGAGATAGACGTGACATAGATGTGGCATAGATGTGAGATAGACGTGACATAGATGTGGCATAGATGTGAGATAGACGTGACATAGATGTGAGATAGATGTTAGATAGATGTGGGATAGATGTGACATAGACGTGACATAGATGTGGCATAGATGTGGCATAGATGTGAGATAGACGTGACATAGATGTGGCATAGATGTGGCATAGATGTGAGATAGACGTGACATAGATGTGGCATAGATGTGAGATAGACGTGACATAGATGTGAGATAGATGTTAGATAGATGTGGGATAGATGTGACATAGACGTGACATAGATGTGGCATAGATGTGGCATAGATGTGAGATAGACGTGACATAGATGTGGCATAGATGTGACATTGATGTGAGACAGATGTTAGATAGATGTGGCATAGATGTGGGATAGATGTGACATAGACGTGACATAGATGTGGCATAGATGTGGCATAGATGTGGCATAGATGTGGCATAGATGTGGCATAGATGTGGCATAGATGTGGCATAGATGTGGCATAGATGTGAGATAGACGTGACATAGACGTGACATAGATGTGACATTGATGTGAGACAGATGTTAGATAGATGTGGCATAGATGTGGGATAGATGTGACATAGACGTGACATAGATGTGGCATAGATGTGGCATAGATGTGAGATAGACGTGACATAGATGTGGCATAGATGTGACATTGATGTGAGATAGATGTTAGATAGATGTGGGAAAGACATCCGATAGATGTGAGATAGATGTGAGATAGATGTGGGATAGACATCCGATAGATGTGAGATAGATGTGAGATAGATGTGGGATAGACATCCGATAGATGTGAGATAGATGTGGGATAGACATCCGATAGATGTGAGATAGATGTGCGATAGACGTGAGATAGTTGTGAGATAGATGCGAGATAGATGTGAAATTGATAGATTTAAGATAGACGTGAGATAGGCGTGAGATAGATGTGAGATAGATGTGGGATAGACATCCGATAGATGTGAGATAGACGTGAGATAGATGTGAGATAGACGTGAGATAGATGTGAGATAGACGTGAGATAGACGTGAGATATATGTGAGATAGACGTCAGATAGATGTGAGATACATGTGAGATAGACGTGAGATAGATGTGAGATACATGTGAGATAGACGTGAGATAGATATGAGATAGACGTCAGGTTGATGCGAGATAGATGATTATATAAATGTGATATAGATTTGAGACTGATGCGAGGCAGATGTGTGATAGGAGGCTGAATAGATTCACAACGACCATTGTCGTAGGGTATAATTTAAAAAAACAATTTGAGATCAACATAACATTGACAGATTTATCTTTTCAGTGCTCCGAGGTTAATAAGTACACATAATATTGCACAACAAAACTGCGGACAGCGACAATGTAACCTATAAGCTCTTGTCACCGGGCCGATATCTTCTTAACTGGTACAGATCAAAATAACCATCCTGATACATTTTGCGGTCAGTGTGTGTTTCAGGCAACGCTGATAGATTTGACTAATCAAACACGACGGGGCACAGTTCTGTTACACCCAGCCTTGATTGATGTTTGTAAAATTGTGTTAGCTTCTTTCCGGCCGAGCTTGCACTTGACTGACTTTTTACCCCACCAGGACATCACACAAGCGATAAATATCCGATGACACAAAGTGCCACCATGCGGATGAGGATCGCCGTGGAGAGGTCCCAGAAACCGCGTTCAGACATATGGCCATATTTATGACCTGCCTATATTGCGGCCCCTGGCAGAAGCCAGGGTGGGGCTTCAAAAAACACAAAATTTCGTCCTTAAAAGGACGAAATACCTATCGAGGAGAATATAAGGCAAGCTTGCACTTTCAACTGCCAAGTATTTATGGTTATCATCTAAAAAGAGAGCGTTTTTGGGGGCAGGTGGAGGACACAGGATGTTGCACCAGCTTGACGATCTTAAAGGTCGTGTATTCGAAACAGCTTTGGGGTGGTTCGATCTATCCATCAGTTTGTTCCCTCCGGGTTGATACCTAAAATAATAGTTGCATATTCTTTACAGGACGTTGCAGAACCAGCTACAACATTTTATGGCTGTTGCGGTTTTTATACATCCCTCAGATGTATGGGCTCCCTAAACTACATAAGACTCGCACACCTATGAGGCCTATGTTGTCAATCATAAACTCTGCTTGGCATTAAATTTGGAAATGGTTAGCAGAAATACTTATACCAGTAAAGCAGTCTTTTGAAAATAGAACATTGAAAGATACGTTTGGGCTTATTGAACTGCTTGAGACAATTGATCTATAAAGATCTTACGGGCAAGACGGCGACACTAGCAAAGCGCTGTGGAGCGCAAAGAGCATGGCGAGGTACGTAGAACGCCCAGGTCATCCACTGCACCTAGACATATCTCCAGTCGTCCTGACTCTGTCTTGCCACTGGACCCAGATATGACAGGCGAGAGAGTGAGGTCGACGACACTGCGCAACTCCTCCTCACTTTAATCCAAGTCACCTGCGCGGTGAGTTGGATTAAAGTAAGTCACTCTTTCATTAAACATACTTGATGAAAAAAAGTGGTCACACACACACACATAAAGATAAAGACATGGCTTCTATGGACATATCATAGCGGTTCACCAATGGGCCGTTGGGTTCGAATAAAGGATAAGAAACTGAAACTAGACATTCCTACGTCCACTGCACATTGGTCAGACTGCTGCGCCTCTGCACCGCTAACGTTAAACGAGCTACCGCTAAATTGACGGAGTAGCCATGGGTAGCCAACTAGGTCCCATCTTGGCCGATATCTTCAAGGCATATCTCGGAAATATCAGTGTACAGAAAAGAAACATGGACCGGCCAGTATCTTAAACCCTCAATTCAACTTTACTACTGAATGGGTATCCCATAGGTTTCATTAAACGGTACTGTACCCCACCCGACCCAACCCCGAACGAAATTACAGTATCCAAACTACGAGTATATATCCACCTGACGTGAGGTGATGACGTCATGCAGCGTCTGCAGGACCGACTGAACACATCAGTTGGCCAAACATTCTTTGCCGCTGTTCAAGTAGTGAGGTACAAGACCACTCCTATCCCAACCCCACTCATTAAACAGCTCGTCTCTCCGTACACCAAATCTAATTTTATTTACCAATTTACATGTAAGTGCCAGTTGACTTACATCTGTCGAACGGAGAGACAGCTTGGAAATAAAGTGGCAGAGCACATACTCAAATGGCTACATATTCAGCTCAGTGATTCTTTAAGGGGGTCGAGACCAGTCAAGAGGGAAGTATCCACTTCTTCCATAGGACATCATATACTCAATTCCGGACAGGTAATTGACACAGATAGTGCTTTCCGTGTGGTTTACCACACTCCGAACAGGAGAGTGTTGAGAATGACCGAAGCTTTAACAATTAAAATCAACAACCCCCTCCTTTGTAAGCAGACGGAATTTATTGTAAATTTAAAGTTACCCTGGTAAGTCACGTGACTACGGTGAGCTTCCGGTGGTCAAAAAACACACACGATTCGCATCTCAGTTGGATTTATTCAGTTTTGTGCTTTATTTTATGTTGATTTAACTCTGTAGTAAGGCACCTGACGAGACAAGCGAAATATGCCTGGCAATAAATTGTGCAATGCATTTTTCGTGTCCGCCTTATTTAAATTCATTACGGGAAAACTTTGTTTTGGAAATTTTATATCTTGCACGGTGGGATTCTCGTGCTACTGTCTGAAAGCCACAAGATTGGTCTCTTTAAACCACCACGAACCCTCGTACGTTGACGATGAGATTAATCAACAACTTCACTAAGCCATAAAGTGAATTTTTTTCTCCTCATTCATTTATTTTGATTGTTACAATTTCCTTCTTTAGACTGTTGTTTGTCTTAGTCTAAACGACATTGCCATCTTCTAATTGTGTTTACACTGAAAGAGTGTTAAAAACATGACGGACTCAGTGAAGACGAACACAGTGACATTTTCATGACAGTTTTAAAATGGCAATCCACTTTTGACCTGCACGTCTCGTTTGGACTGATATTTTTCGTACACCTAAATGGAGGCTACAATTACTTTGTTAATTATTATTGCAGTTATTTTTGCTGGTAATGTGATCGCTTGAAAATATCATTCTAACAGTCACATCTAAATATGAAACATGGAGGGTGTCACTAGGGGACATTACACCAGGTGAACCGGGCCACAAACTTAGCACTGAGAGACTCTCAACCGCACCACGAACTTGGCACTGAGAGACTCTCAACCGCACCACGAAGTTAGCACTGAGAGACTCTCAACCGCACCACGAAGTTAGCACTGAGAGACTCTCAACCGCACCACGAACTTAGCACTGAGAGACCCTCAACCGCACCACGAACTTAGCACT
>CAJHNH020005416.1:0-21704 GCA_905116865.2 Candidula unifasciata
TTGCCAATTTAGTCTCAGTCTGTCATTTCACACTTGACGAGATACTCTAGATGATAAATTGGACACTTTGGAGCTCATAGGTGACAGAAAAATAGATAAGATAAAAGTGAAAAACAAATTTTACGAAGAAATGTTCCTAACAACTTGTTTGTGTCCTACCACTAAACAGTGAGTCCCAGACAATTATTTTACACATGAATAGACACGCTAGATGCAGAGTAGTTAAACTGGATGTCTGATTTTGGCATTTTTGTACAATCTGGGGGGCAACAATTGAGATAACATAAAAATGACCACAAGTGACAATTTTGCAGAATTTATGCCTTACGCGTTTGGCCAAAAATCATATTTGCAAAAAAAGTTGCCAATTTAGTCTCAGTCTATCATTTCACACTTGACGAGATACTCTAGATGAGAAATTGGACACTTTGGAGCTCATAGGTGACAGAAAAATAGATAAGATAAAAGTGAAAAACAAATTTTACGAAGAATTGTTCCTAACAACTTGTTTGTGTCCTACCACTAAACAGTGAGTCCCAGACAATTATTTTACACATGAATAGACACGCTAGATGCAGAGTAGTTAAACTGGATGTCTGATTTGGCATTTTTGTACAATCTGGGGGCAACAATTGAGATAACATAAAATGACCACAAGTGACAATTTTGCAGAATTTATGCCGTACGCGTTAGGCCAAAATCATATTTGCAAAAATTTGCCAATTTAGTCTCAGTCTATCATTTCACACTTGACGAGATACTCTAGATGAAATATTGGACACTTTGGAGCTCATAGGTGATAGAAAAATTGATAAGATAAAAGTGAAAAACAAATTTTACTAAGAAATGTTCCTAACAACTTGTTTGTGTCCTACCACTAAACATTGAGTCCCAGACAATTATTTTACACATGAATAGACACGCTAGATGCAGAGTAGTTTAAACTGGATGTCTGATTTGGCATTTTTTTACAATCTGGGGGCAACAATTGAGATAACATAAAGATGACCACAAGTGACAATTTTGCAGAATTTATGCCTTACGCGTTTGGCCAAAATAATATTTTGCAAAAAAGTTGCCAATTTAGTCTCAGTCTATCATTTCACACTTGACGAGATACTCTAGATGAGAAATTGGACACTTTGGAGCTCGTTGGTGACAGAAAAATAGATAAGATAAAAGTGAAAAAACAAATTTTACGAAGAAATGTTCCTAACAACTTGTTTGTGTCCTACCACTAAACAGTGAGTCCCAGACAATTATTTTACACATGAATAGACACGCTAGATGCAGAGTAGTTAAACTGGATGTCTGATTTGGCATTTTGGTACAATCTGGGGGCAACAATTGAGATAACATAAAAATGACCACAAGTGACAATTTTGCAGAATTTATGCCTTTCGCGTTTGGCCAAAATAATATTTGCAAAAAGTTGCCAATTTAGTCTCAGTCTATCATTTCACACTTGACGAGATACTCTAGATGAGAAATTGGACACTTTTGGAGCTCATAGGTGACAGAAAAATAGATAAGATAAAAAGTGAAAAACAAATTTTACGAAGAATTGTTCCTAACAACTTGTTTGTGTCCTACCACTAAACAGTGAGTCCCAGACAATTATTTTACACATGAATAGACACGCTAGATGCAGAGTAGTTAAACTGGATGTCTGATTTGGCATTTTTGTACAATCTGGGGCAACAATTGAGATAACATAAAAATGACCACAAGTGACAATTTTGCAGAATTTATGCCTTACGCGTTTGGCCAAAATCATATTTGCAAAAAGTTGCCAATTTAGTCTCAGTCTATCATTTCACACTTGACGAGATACTCTAGATGAGAATTGGGACACTTTGGAGCTCATAGGTGACAGAAAAATAGATAAGATAAAAGTGAAAAACAACTTTTACGAAGTATTGTTCCTAACAACTTGTTTGTGTCCTACCACTAAACAGTGAGTCCCAGACAATTATTTTACACATGAATAGACACGCTAGATGCAGAGTAGGTAAACTGGATGTCTGATTTGGCATTTTTGTACAATCTGGGGGCAACAATTGAGATAACATAAAAATGACCACAAGTGACAATTTTGCAGAATTTATGCCTTTCGCGTTTGGCCAAAATAATATTTGCCAAAAAGTTGCCAATTTAGTCTCAGTCTATCATTTCACACTTGACGAGATACTCTAGATGAGAAATTGGACACTTTGGAGCTCATAGGTGACAGAAAAATAGATAAGATAAAAGTGAAAAACAAATTTTACGAAGAAATGTTCCTAACAACTTGTTTGTGTCCTACCACTAAACAGTGAGTCCCAGACAATTATTTTACACATGAATAGACACGCTAGATGCAGAGTAGTTAAACTGGATGTCTGATTTGGCATTTTTGTACAATCTGGGGGCAACAATTGAGATAACATAAAAATGACCACAAGTGACAATTTTGCAGAATTTATGCTTTCGCGTTTGGCCAAAATAATATTTGCAAAAAAGTTGCCAATTTAGTCTCAGTCTATCATTTCACACTTGACGAGATACTCTAGATGATCAATTGGACACTTTGGAGCTCATAGGTGACAGAAAAATAGATAAGATAAAAGTGAAAAACAAATTTTACGAAGAAATGTTCCTAACAACTTGTTTGTGTCCTAACACTAAACAGTGAGTCCCAGACAATTATTTTACACATGAATAGACACGCTAGATGCAGAGTAGTTAAAAACTGAATGTCTGATTTGGCATTTTTGTACAATCTGGGGGCAACAATTGAGATAACATAAAAATGACCACAAGTGACAATTTTGCAGAATTTATGCCTTTCGCGTTTGGCCAAAATCATATTTGCAAAAAAGTTGCCAATTTAGTCTCAGTCTATCATTTCACACTTGACGAGATACTCTAGATGAGAAATTGGACACTTTGGAGCTCGTTAGGTGACAGAAAAATAGATAAGATAAAAGTGAAAAACAAATTTTACGAAGAATTGTTCCTAACAACTTGTTTGTGTCCTACCACTAAACAGTGAGTCCCAGACAATTATTTTACACATGAATAGACACGCTAGATGCAGAGTAGTGTAAACTGGATGTCTGATTTGCATTTTTGTACAATCTGGGGGCAACAATTGAGATAACATAAAAATGACCAGAAGTGACAATTTTGCAGAATTTATGCCTTTCGCGTTTGGTTAAAAATCATATTTGCAAAAAAGTTGCCAATTTAGTCTCAGTCTATCATTTCACACTTGACGAGATACTCTAGATGAGAAATTGGACACTTTGGAGCTCATAGGTGACAGAAAAATAGATAAGATAAAAGTGAAAAACAAATTTTACGAAGAATTGTTCCTAACAACTTGTTTGTGTCCTACCACTAAACAGTGAGTCCCAGACAATTATTTTACACATGAATAGACACGCTAGATGCAGAGTAGGTAAACTGGATGTCTGATTTGGCATTTTTGTACAATCTGGGGGCAACAATTGAGATAACATAAAAATGACCACAAGTGACAATTTTGCAGAATTTATGCCTTACGCGTTTGGCCAAAATAATATTTGCAAAAAAGTTGCCAATTTAGTCTCAGTCTATCATTTCACACTTGACGAGATACTCTAGATGAGAAATTGGACACTTTGGAGCTCATAGGTGACAGAAAAATAGATAAGATAAAAGTGAAAAACAAATTTTACGAAGAAATGTTCCTAACAACTTGTTTGTGTCCTACCACTAAACAGTGAGTCCCAGACAATTATTTTACACATGAATAGACACGCTAGATGCAGAGTAGGTAAACTGAATGTCTGATTTGGCATTTTGGTACAATCTGGGGGCAACAATTGAGATAACATAAAAATGACCACAAGTGACAATTTTGCAGAATTTATGCCTTTCGCGTTTGGCCAAAATCATATTTTCCAAAAAGTTGCCAATTTAGTCTCAGTCTATCATTTCACACTTGACGAGATACTCTAGATGAGAAATTGGACACTTTGGAGCTCATAGGTGACAGAAAAATAGATAAGATAAAAGTGAAAAACAAATTTTACGAAGAAATGTTCCTAACAACTTGTTTGTGTCCTACCACTAAACAGTGAGTCCCAGACAATTATTTTACACATGAATAGACACGCTAGATGCAGAGTAGTTAAACTGGATGTCTGATTTGGCATTTTTGTACAATCTGGGGGCAACAATTGAGATAACATAAAAATGACCACAAGTGACAATTTTGCAGAATTTATGCCTTTCGCGTTTGGCCAAAATCATATTTGCAAAAAAGTTGCCAATTTAGTCTCAGTCTATCATTTCACACTTGACGAGATACTCTAGATGAGAAATTGGACACTTTGGAGCTCATAGGTGACAGAAAAATAGATAAGATAAAAGTGAAAAACAAATTTTACGAAGAATTGTTCCTAACAACTTGTTTGTGTCCTACCACTAAACATTGAGTCCCAGACAATTATTTTACACATGAATAGACACGCTAGATGCAGAGTAGGTAAACTGAATGTCTGATTTGGCATTTTGGTACAATCTGGGGGCAACAATTGAGATAACATAAAAATGACCACAAGTGACAATTTTGCAGAATTTATGCCTTTCGCGTTTGGCCAAAATCATATTTTCCAAAAAAGTTGCCAATTTAGTCTCAGTCTATCATTTCACACTTGACGAGATACTCTAGATGAGAAATTGGACACTTTGGAGCTCATAGGTGACAGAAAAATAGATAAGATAAAAGTGAAAAACAAATTTTACGAAGAAATGTTCCTAACAACTTGTTTGTGTCTTACCACTAAACAGTGAGTCCCTGACAATTATTTTACACATGAATAGACACGCTAGATGCAGAGCAGTTAAACTGGATGTCGGATTTGGCATTTTTGTACAATCTCTGGGCAACAATTGAGATAACATAAAAATGACCACAAGTGAAATTTTTCCAGAATTTACGCCTTTCGCGTTTGGCCACAATCATATTTGCAAAAAAGTTGCCAATTTAGTCTCAGTCTATTATTTCACACTTGACGAGATACTCTAGATGAGAAATTGGACACTTTGGAGCTCATAGGTGACAGAAAAATAGATAAGATAAAAGTGAAAAACAAATTTTACGAAGAAATGTTCCTAACAACTTGTTTGTGTCCTACCACTAAACAGTGAGTCCCAGACAATTATTTTACACATGAATAGACACGCTAGATGCAGAGTAGTTAAACTGGATGTCTGATTTGGCATTTTTGTACAATCTGGGGGGCAACAATTGAGATAACATAAAAATGACCACAAGTGACAATTTTGCAGAATTTATGCCTTACGCGTTTGGCCAAAATCATATATTTCCAAAAAAGTTGCCAATTTAGTCTCAGTCTATCATTTCACACTTGACGAGATACTCTAGATGAGAAATTGGACACTTTGGAGCTCATAGGTGAGAAGAAAAAATAGATAAGATAAAAGTGAAAAAAACAAATTTTACGAAGAATTGTTCCTAACAACTTGTTTGTGTCCTACCACTAAACAGTGAGTCCCAGACAATTATTTTACACATGAATAGACACGCTAGATGCAGAGTAGTTAAACTGGATGTCTGATTTGGCATTTTTGTACAATCTGGGGGCAACAATTGAGATAACATAAAAATGACCACAAGTGACAATTTTGCAGAATTTATGCCTTTCGCGTTTGGCCAAAAAATATATTTCCAAAAAAGTTGCCAATTTAGTCTCAGTCTATCATTTCACACTTGACGAGATACTCTAGATGAGAAAATTGGACACTTTGGAGCTCATAGGTGACAGAAAAATAGATAAGATAAAAGTGAAAAACAAATTTTACGAAGAAATGTTCCTAACAACTTGTTTGTGTCCTACCACTAAACAGTGAGTCCCAGACAATTATTTTACACATGAATAGACACGCTAGATGCAGAGTAGTTAAACTGGATGTCTGATTTGGCATTTTTGTACAATCTGGGGGCAACAATTGAGATAACATAAAAATGACCACAAGTGACAATTTTGCAGAATTTATGCCTTTCGCGTTTGGCCAAAATAATATTTTCCAAAAAGTTGCCAATTTAGTCTCAGTCTATCATTTCACACTTGACGAGATACTCTAGATGATAAATTGGACACTTTGGAGCTCATAGGTGACAGAAAAATAGATAAGATAAAAAGTGAAAAAAACAAATTTTACGAAGAATTGTTCCTAACAACTTGTTTTGTGTCCTACCCACTAAACAGTGAGTCCCAGACAATTATTTTACACATGAATAGACACGCTAGATGCAGAGTAGGTAAACTGAATGTCTGATTTGGCATTTTGGTACAATCTGGGGGCAACAATTGAGATAACATAAAAATGACCACAAGTGACAATTTTGCAGAATTTATGCCTTTCGCGTTTGGCCAAAATCATATTTTCCAAAAAGTTGCCAATTTAGTCTCAGTCTATCATTTCACACTTGACGAGATACTCTAGATGAGAAATTGGACACTTTGGAGCTCATAGGTGACAGAAAAATAGATAAGATAAAAGTGAAAAACAAATTTTACGAAGAAATGTTCCTAACAACTTGTTTGTGTCCTACCACTAAACAGTGAGTCCCAGACAATTATTTTACACATGAATAGACACGCTAGATGCAGAGTAGTTAAACTGGATGTCTGATTTGGCATTTTTGTACAATCTGGGGGCAACAATTGAGATAACATAAAAATGACCACAAGTGACAATTTTGCAGAATTTATGCCTTTCGCGTTTGGCCAAAATCATATTTTCCAAAAAGTTGCCAATTTAGTCTCAGTCTATCATTTCACACTTGACGAGATACTCTAGATGAGAAATTGGACACTTTGGAGCTCATAGGTGACAGAAAATTAATTAAAAAGATAAAAGTAAAAAAACAAATTTTACCAAGGAATTGTTCCTAACAACTTGTTGGGTCATACCAACTTAAACCGTGAGTCCCAGACCATTATTTGACACATAAATAGAACCACGCTAGATGCAGGAGTAATGTAAACTGAATGTCTGATTTGGCATTTTGGTACAATCTGGGGACAACACTGGGATAACATAAAAATGGACCACAAGTGACATTTTTCCAGAATTTATGCCTTATACGCGTTTGGCCAAAAATAATATTTTCTATAAAGGTGCAATTTTAGTCTCAGTCTATCATTTCACACTTGGACGAGTCAATCCTAGATGATACATTGACCACTTTTGGAGCTCAATAGGGGACCAGAAAAATAAATACGATAATAGTGAAAAAAAAATTTAAAACGAAAGCATTGTTCCTAACAACCTTGTGTTGTGTCCTACCACAAAACATTGAGTCCCAGACATTTTTTTTTACACATGAATAGACACGCTAAACGCAGCGGTAGTTAAACGGGAATGGTCTGACTTAGGCTTTGTTGTACAATCTGGGGGGCAAAAATGGAGATAACCTAAAAATGGCCACAAGTGACATTGTTCCAGACTTTTCATACCTAACGCGTTTTGTGTCCTACTACTAAACAGTGAGTCCCAGACAATTATTTTACACATGAATAGACACGCTAGATGCAGAGTAGTTAAACGGGGATGTCTGATTTGGCATGTTTTGTACAATCTGGGGGCAACAATTGAGGTAACATAAAAATGACCACAAGTGACAATTTTGCAGAATTTATTCCTTACGCGTTTGGCCAAAATCATATTTGCAAAAAAAAGTTGCCAATTTAGTCTCAGTCTATCATTTCACACTTGACGAGATACTCTAGATGAGAAATTGGACACTTTTGGAGCTCATAGGTGACAGAAAAATAGATAAGATAAAAGTGAAAAAACAATTTTACGAAGAATGTGTTCCTAACAACTTAATTGTGTCCTACTACTAAACAGTGAGTCCCAGACAATTATTTTACACATGAATAGACACGCTAGATGCAGAGTAGTTAAACTGGATGTCTGATTTGGCATTTTTGTACAATCTGGGGGCAACAATTGAGATAACATAAAAATGACCACAAGTGACAATTTTGCAGAATTTATGCCTTACGCGTTTGGCCAAAATAATATTTGCAAAAAAAGTTGCCAATTTAGTCTCAGTCTATCATTTCACACTTGACGAGATACTCTAGATGATAAATTGGACACTTTGGAGCTCGTTGGTGACAGAAAAATAGATAAGATAAAAGTGAAAAACAAATTTTACGAAGAAATGTTTCTAACAACTTGTTTGTGTCCTACCACTAAACAGTGAGTCCCAGACAATTATTTTACACATGAATAGACACGCTAGATGCAGAGTAGGTAAACTGAATGTCTGATTTGGCATTTTGGTACAATCTGGGTGGCAACAATTGAGATAACATAAAAATGACCACAAGTGACATTTTGCAGAATTTATTGCCTTTCGCGTTTGGCCAAAATCATATTTTCCAAAAAGTTGCCAATTTAGTCTCAGTCTATCATTTCACACTTGACGAGATACTCTAGATGAGAAATTGGACACTTTGGAGCTCATAGGTGACAGAAAAATAGATAAGATAAAAGTGAAAAACAAATTTTTACAAAGAAATGTTCCTAACAACTTGTTTGTGTCCTACCACTAAACAGTGAGTCCCAGACAATTATTTTACACATGAATATAAACGCTAGATGCAGAGTAGGTAAACTGAATGTCTGATTTGGCATTATGGTACAATCTGGGGGCAACAATTGAGATAACATAAAAATGACCACAAGTGACATTTTTTCCAGAATTTATGCCTTTCGCGTTTGACCAAAATAATATTTTCAAAAAAAGTTGCCAATTTAGTCTCAGTCTATCATTTCACACTTGACGAGATACTCTAGATGAGAAATTGGACACTTTGGAGCTCGTTGGTGACAGAAAAATAGATAAGATAAAAGTGAAAAACAAATTTTACGAAAAAGTGTTCCTAACAACTTGTTTGTGTCCTACCACTAAACAGTGAGTCCCAGACAATTATTTTACACATGAATAGACAAACTAGATGCAGAGTAGTTAAACTGGATGTCTGATTTGGCATTTTTGTACAATCTGGGGGCAACAATTGATATACCATAAAAATGACCACCAGTGACAATTTAGCAGAATTTATGCCTTACGCGTTTGGCCAAAAATCATATTTTGCAAAAAAGTTGCCAATTTAGTCTCAGTCTATCATTCACACTTGACGAGATACTCTAGATGATAAATTGGACACTTTGGAGCTCATTGGTGACAGAAAAATAGATAAGATAAAAGTGAAAAAACAAAATTTTACGAAGAAATGTTCCTAACAACTTGTTTGTGTCCCTACCACTAAACATTGAGTCCCAGACAATTATTTTACACATGAATAGACACGCTAGATGCAGAGTAGGTAAACTGAATGTCTGATTTGGCATTTTTGGTACAAATCTGGGGGCAACAATTGAGAATAACATAAAAATGACCACAAGTGACATTTTTGCAGAATTTATGCCTTTCGCGTTTGGCCAAAATAATATTTTCCAAAAAGTTGCCAATTTTAGTCTCAGTCTATCATTTCACACTTGACGAGATACTCTAGATGAGAAATTGGACACTTTGGAGCTCATAGGTGACAGAAAAATAGATAAGATAAAAGTGAAAAACAAATTTTACGAAGAAATGTTCCTAACAACTTGTTTGTGTCCTACCACTAAACAGTGAGTCCCAGACAATTATTTTACACATGAATAGACACGCTAGATGCAGAGTAGTTAAACTGGATGTCTGATTTGGCATTTTGGTACAATCTGGGGGCAACAATTGAGATAACATTAAAAATGACCACAAGTGACAATTTTGCAGAATTTATGCCTTTCGCGTTTGGCCAAAATCAAATTTTCCAAAAAGTTGCCAATTTAGTCTCAGTCTATCATTTCACACTTGACGAGATACTCTAGATAAGAAATTGGACACTCATGGGTGACAGAAAAATAGATAAGATAAAAGTGAAAAAAACAAATTTTACGAAGAAATGTTTCCTAACAACTTGTTTTGTGTCCTACCACTAAAACAGTGAGTCCCAGACAATTATTTTACACATGAATAGACACGCTAGATGCAGAATAGTTAACTGAATGTCTGATTTGGCATTTTTTGTACAATCTGGGGGCAAAAATTGAGATAACATAATAAATGACCACAAGTGACAATTTTGCAGAATTTATGCCTTATGCGTTTGGCCAAAATAATATTTGCCAAAAAAGTTGCCAATTTAGTCTCAGTCTATCATTTCACACTTGACGAGATACTCTAGATGAGAAATTGGACACTTTGGAGCTCGTTTTGGTGACAGAAAAATAGATAAGATAAAAGTGAAAAACAAATTTTACGAAGAAATTGTTCCTAACAACTTGTTTGTGTCCTACCACTAAAACATTGAGTCCCAGACAATTATTTTACACATGAATAGACACGCTAGATGCAGAGTATGTAAAACTGGATGTCTGATTTGGCATTTTTTGTACAATCTGGGGGCAACAATTGAGATAACATAAAAATGACCACAAGTGACATTTTTGCAGAATTTATGCCTTACGCGTTTGGCCAAAATAATATTTGCAAAAAAAGTTGCCAATTTAGTCTCAGTCTATCATTTCACACTTGACGAGATACTCTAGATGATAAATTGGGACACTTTGGAGCTCGTTGGTGACAGAAAAAATAGATAAGATAAAAGTGAAAAACAAATTTTACGAAGAATTGTTCCTAACAACTTGTTTGTGTCCTACTACTAAAACATTGAGTCCCAGACAATTATTTTACACATGAATAGACACGCTAGATGCAGAGAGTATGTAAACTGAATGTCTGATTTGGCATTTTTGGTACAATCTGGGGGCAACAATTGAGATAACATAAAAATGACCACAAAGTGACAATTTTGCAGAATTTATGCCTTACGCGTTTGGCCAAAAATCATTTGCAAAAAAGTTGCCAATTAGTCTCAGTCTATCATTTCACACTTGACGAGATACTCTAGATGAGAAATTGGACACTTTTGGAGCTCGTTGGTGACAGAAAAATAGATAAGATAAAAGTGAAAAACAAATTTTACCGAAGAATTGTTCCTAACAAACAACTTGTTTGTGTCCTACCACTAAAAATGAGTCCCAGACAATAATTTTACACATGAATAGACACGCTTAGATGCAGAGTAGATAAAACTTAATGTCTGATTTGGCAATTTTGGTACAATCTGGGGAGGCAAAACCAAATTGAGATAACATAAAAATGACCACAAGTGACAATTTTGCAGAATTTATGCCTTAAGCGTTTGGGGGCCGTCAAATAATATTTTTTTTTGCAAAAAAAAGTTGCACAATTTAGTCTCAGTCTATTCATTTCACACTTGACGAGATACTCTAGACTGATAAATTGGACACTTTGGAGCTCCGTAGGTGACAGAAAAAAAAATAGATAAGATAAAGTGATACTAAAAACAAATTTTTACGAAGAATTGTTCCTAACAACTTGTTTGTGTCCTACACTAAACAGTGAGTCCCAGACAACTTATTTTACACATGAATAGACACGCTAGATGCAGAGTAGTTAAACTGGATGTCTGATTGGCAATTTTGGTACAATCTGTGGGCAACAAGTTGAAGATAACATAAAAATGACCACAAGTGACAATTTTGCAGAATTTAGCCTTACGCGGTTTGGCCAAAAATAATATTTGCAAAAAAAGTTGCCAATTTAGTCTCAGTCTGTCATTTTCACACTTGACGAGATACTCTAGATGAGAAATGGAACACTTTGGAGCTCATAGGTGACAGAAAAATAGATAAGATAAAAGTGAAAAACAAAATCCTTACGAAGAAATGTCCTAACAAACTTGTTTGTGTCCTACCACTAAAAAGTGAGTCCCAGACAATTTTTTTACACATGAATAGGACACGCTAGATGCAGAGTAGGTAAACTGAATGTCTGATTTGGCATTTTTGTTACAATCTGGGGGCAACCAATTGAGATAAACATAAAAATGATCACAAGTGAACATTTTTGCAGAATTATGCCTTACGCGTTTGGCCAAAAAAATATTTGCAAAAAAAGTTGCCAATTTAGTCTCAGTCTATCATTTCACACTTGACGAGATACTCTAGATGATAAATTGGACACTTTGGAGCTCATAGGTGACAGAAAAAATAGATAAGATTAAAGTGAAAAACAAAATTTTACGAAGAAATGTTCCTTAACAACTTGTTTGTGTCCTACCACTAAACAGTGAAGTTTCAGACACTTATTTTACACATGAAATAGACAACGCTAGATGCAGAGTAGTAAAACTGAAGGTCTGATTTTGCAGTTTTTGGGACAATCTTGGGTGGCAAGCAATTGAGATAACATAAAAAATGACCACAAGTGACAAATTTTGCAGAATTTATGCCTTAAGCGATGTGGCCAAAAATGTAATATTTGAAAAAAAAAAAGTTCGCCAATTTAGTCTCAGTCTTTCAGTTTTCACACTTGACGAGATAATCTAGATGAGAAATTGGACACTTTGGAGCTCATAGGTGACAGAAAAATAGATAAGATAAAAGTGAAAAACACAATTTTACGAAGAAATGTTCCTAACAACTTGCGTGTTTGTGTCCTACACTAAACAGTGAGTTCCAGACAATTATTTTACCACATGAATAGACACGCTAGATGCAGAGTAGGTGGTAAACTGAATGTCTGATTTGGCATTTTGTACAATCTGGGACGCACCACAATTGAGATAACATAAAAATTGACCACAAGTGACATTTTTCCAGAATTTATGCATTTCCGGTTTGAGCTAAAATAATATTTGCCCCCCAAAAAAAGTTGCCAATTTAGTCTCAGGTCTATCATTTCACACTTGACGAGATACTCTAGATGAGAAACTGGACACTTTGGAGCTCATAGGTGACAGAAAAATAGATTAAGATAAAAGCAGAAAAAACACATTTTTACAAAGAAATGTTCCTAAACAACGTGATTGTGTCCTACCACTAAACATTGAGTCCCAGACAATTATTTTACACATGAATTAGACACGCTAGATGCAGAGTAGGTAAACTGGAGTCTGATTTGGCATTTGGTACAATCTGGGGGCAACAATTGAGAAGAACATAAAAAAAATGACCACAAGTGACAATTTGCAGAATTTTATGCCTTACGCGTTTGGCCAAAATAATTTGCAAAAAGTTGCCAATTTAGTCTCAGTCTATCATTTCACACTTGACGAGCCGAGATACTCTAGATGAGAAATTGGACACTTTGGAGCTCGTTGGTGAAAAGAAAAATAGATAAGATAAAAGGAAAAACAAATTTTACGAAGAATTGTTCCTAACAACATGTTTCTGTCCTACTACTGAACAGTGGGTCCCAGACAATTATCTTACAAATGAAAAGACACGCTAGATGCAGAGTAGTACAATGGATGTCTGATCTTGGCATTTGTGCACAATCTGGGGGCAACAATTGAGATAAACATAAAACATTACCACAAGTGGACAATTGTGCAGAAGAATTTATGCCCTTATGCGTTGGGTCAAAATCATATTTGCAAAAAGTTGACAATTTAGTCTCAGGTCTATCATTTCACACTTTACCGAGATAATCTTAGATGAGAAATTGGACACTTTGGAAGTTCATAGGTGTCAGAACAAATAGAATAAGATAAAAGTATAAAAAACACAATTTTCCTAGAAATGTCCTAAACAACTTGTTTGTGTGCCTACACGAAAAAGTGAGTTCAGAACAATTATTTTACCACATGAATAGAAACGCCTAGATGGCAGGAGTACAGGAAACTGGATGTCTGATGGGCATTTTGGACAATCTGGAGTGCCTACCAATTGAGATAACATAAAAATGAAACACAAGTGGACAAATTTGCAGAATTTATGACTTATGCGTTTGGTCAAAATCAAAATGGCAAAAAAAGGTGCAATTTAGTCTCAGTCCATCATTTCACACTTTGAACGAGATACTCTAGTCTGATTAAATTGGAAAGCTTTGGAGCTCGTTGGTGACAGAAAAGTAGATAGAGATAAAAGAGAAAAAGCACAAATATTACGAAGAATTTGTTCATAACAACCTTGTTTGTGTCCTACACTCTAAAAAGTGAAGTTCCCCGACAATTGATCTTACACCATAAATGGACACGCGAGATGCAGAGTAGGTAAATGGATGTCTAATTTGGCATTTTTGTCCAAATCTGGAGGCTACAATTGAGTATAAACATATAAAATGAACCCCCACAAGATGAAAATTTTGCAGAATTTATCTCCTTATGAGTTTTTGGTCAAAAAAATATTTGCAAAAAAAGTTGCCAACTTAGTTTCAAGCTAATCATTTTCACCACTTGACGAGATATCTAGATGAGAAATGCGGAGACACTTTGGAGCTCGTATGTGTCACAAAAAATAGATAAGACTAAAAAGTTGACAAACCAAATGTAACGAAAGAATTGTTCCTACCAACTTGTTTGCGTCCTTACTACTAAACATTGAGTCCCAGACAATTATTTTACACGTGAAAAGACCACGCTAGATGCAGAAGTAGTTCAACTGGATGTCTGATTTTGCAATTTTGCACAATCGGGGGGCAACAATCGAGATAAACATAAAAATGTACACCAAGTGACAAATTTGCAGGGAAAGTTATTCCTTTCCGCGTTTGGCCCAAAAATCATATTGCAAAAAAAGGTTCGCCAATTTAGGTCTCAGGTATATCATTTCACACTTGACGAGATACTCATCGATTAGAAAATTGGACACTTTGGAGCTCGTGGTGAAGGAAAAGTAGATAAGACGAAAGAGAAAAACAAATTTTACGAAGGAATTGTTCCTAACAAACTTGTCTGGTTCTACTAATAACAGTGAGCCCCAGACACTTATTTTAAACATGAATAGACACAGTTAGAGACAGAGTAGGTAAAACTAGATGTCTGATTTGGGCATTTTTGATACAAATCTGGTGGGAAACAATTGAGAATAACATAAAAATGAACACAAGTGACAACTTTTGTCAGAATCTTTTAGCCTTATCGCGATTTTGTCAAAAAAATATTTGCCAAAAAGGTGCCAATTTAGTCTCAAGCTATCATTTAACCACTTGACGAGATAATCTAGATGATAAAACACAAACGGGGACATTTCGGAGCTCGTAGGTGTCAGAAAAATAGATAAGATAAAAGCGCGAACAACACATTTAACAAAGAATTGTTCCTAACAACTTGTTTGTGGTCCTACCACTAAACAGTGAGTCCCAGACAAGTATTTTACACTGAAAAAGACACGCTAGATGCAGAGTTAGTTAACTGGATGGCTGATTTGGCATTTTTTCACAATCTTGCGGGCAACAAGTGCGATAAACATAAAAATTACCACAAGTGTCAATTTTGCAGGATTGTAGTGCCTTACGCTTTTGGCCAAAATCATATTTGCAAAAAAGGTGACGAAATATTTCTTCCTCAGTCCTATAATTTCACACTTGACGAGATACTCTAAAGGAGAAATTGGAAACTTTGGAGCATCGTTGGTGAAGGAAACTAGTAAATATAAAGTGAGGAGGCTATAAGGACAGATTACGAAGAGTGTTCCTAACCACTTGTTGGTGTTTCTACTACTAAACATGGATCCCCAGACAAATTATTTTACCCATGACTAGACAAGCTAGATGCAGCGGTAGGTAAACTAGATGTCTGATTGGTCATGTTTGTACAATTCTGGGGGGCAACAATTGAAATAACATTAAAAATGACCACAAGTGGACAATTTTGCAGGAGAAATTTATGCCTTACGCGTTATGACCAAAATAATAGTTTCCAAAAAAGTTGCCAAATTTAGGTCTCAGCTCTATCATTCACACTTGGACGAGATAACTCTAGATTATAAATTGTACATTTTGGAAGCTCGTTGGTGACAGAAAAATAGATAAGATAAAAAGTGAAAAACAAATTTTACGATGAAAGAAATGTCCTAGACAACTTGTTTTGTGTCCTACGACTAAAAAGTGAGTCCCAGACATTATTTTTCAACACATCGATAGACACGCTAGATGCCGAGTAGTTTAACTGGATGTTCTGAATTGGAATTTTTTGTACAATCTGGGGTCGCAACAATTGAGGATACGCAATATAAAATGACCACCAGTGAACAATTTTAGGCGCAAATTATTCCTTACGCGTTTGGGCCTAAAGTCATTATTACCCAAACAGTTTGACAATTTTAGTCTCAGTCTATCTTTACACACTTTGACGAGATTACTCTAGATATAGAAATTGGACACCTTGGAGGCTCGTTGGTGTCAGAAAAAGTAGATCAGAGAAAAGTGAACAACAAATTTTACTAAGGCATTGTTCCTAACAACTTCGTTTGTGTACTACCACTAAAACGTGAGTCCCAGAACAATTAATTTTCACAGAAATAGACACGCTATGATTGCAGAGTAGGTTAACTGTGTCTGGATTTTGGATTTTTGTTACAATCTGGGGTCAACAAAGCAGATAAGATAAAAATGGACCACCAGTGAACATTTTTTGCAGAATGTTATTGCCTTACGACGTTTTGGGCAAAATCATATTACCCAAAAAGTATTGCCTAATTTAGTCCTCAGTCTCTCATATTTCCACTTGACGAGATACCCTAGATGATAAAAAATTGGGACACTTTTTTAGCTTCGTTTGGTGACAGAAATGATAAGATAAGCAGTTAAATGAAAAAAACAAATTTTCGAAGAAATGTTTTCCTAAGCAACTTGTTTGTGTCCTATCACTAAACTGATTCCCCGACAATTATTTTCCACATGAATAGACACTCTACATGCCAGAGTTGTTTAACTGGAATGTTCTGAGTTTGAATTTTTGTACACTCTGGGGGCAACAATTAAGATAACCTAAAAATGACTACCAGTGACACTTTTGCAGGAATTGATGCTTTAACGCGTTTTGCCAAAATCATATTACCCCAAAAGTTGCCAATTTAGCTCTCAGTCTATCATTTCACTACCTTGACGAGATATGCGAGCTGAGAAATTTGACACTTTTTGGGCCGTTGGTAACAGAAAAATAAATAAAGATAAAGTGAAAAACAAATTTTACGAAGAGAATGTTTCCTAACAACTTGTTTGTGGTCCCTACACTAACGTTTGGAATCCCAGACCATTATATTTTACACAGCGAAAAGACACGCTCAGTATCGCAGAGTAGTTAAACTGGAATGGCTGATTTGGCATTTTTTTGTCCCATTTGGGGCAAACAATTAGGACATACCATAAAGATTACAACCAGTTACAATGTTGCAGACTTTATGCCTTTAACGCGTTTTGGCCCAAATCTATTTGTAAAAAAAGTTTGCCAAATGAGTCTCAGTCTATCATTTTTCGCACTTGCCGAGATACTCTAGATGAGAAATTGGACACTTTGGAGCTCCGTTGGTGAGAGCGGGGAGGAGAAAAATATTTTACGATAACGGGAAACAACATATTACGAAGAAATTGTTCCTAACAACTCCTTATATGTGTCCTACCCTTAAACATTGAGTACCCAGACAAATTATTTTACACATGATATAGACCACGCTCGATGCAGAGTAGTTAAACTGGATGTCTGATTTGGAATTTTGATAAAATCTGGGGGCAACAATTTGAGAGAAGATACACATTACCACCAGTGACAATTTTCCAGAATTTATGCCTTTCGCGTTTGGCAAATCATATAACCAAAAGTTGCCTAATTTAGTTTCAGTCTAGCATTTCACACCTTGACGAGATATTCTAGATTTGGACATTGGACACCTTGGAGCTCGTTAGTGACGGTAAAAATAGATAAGATAAATTGGAAACACAAATGTTACAACAGAATGTTCCCACCACCTTGTTTGGTGTCCCTACCAGTAAAAAGTGAAGTCCCAGACAAATTATTTAAAACATGAATAGACACGCTAAATGACAGAGTAGTTGAAACTGTATGTCCTAGTTAAGGCATTTTTGTAACATCTGGGGCAAACAAATGAGATACTCATCAAAACTGACCACACATTGGACAATTTTGCAGACTTTATGCTTTACGTGTTGGCCCAAATCATAATTACCAAAAAAGTGCCAATTTAGTCTCAGTCTATCATTTCACACTTGACGCGATGCTCTAGATGATAAATGGGACACTTTGGCGCTCGTTGGGAAAAGAGAAATTGATATGATAAAGTGAAAAAAACAAATTTTTACGAGAGCAAATGTTCCTAACAAACCTGTTTGTCTACCACTAAAAACACCCCATTGAGTCCCAGACAATTATCTTTACATATGAAAAGACTGCGCTCGATGACAGTGTAGTTAAACCTGGATGTCTGATTTGCACATTATTAATACAATCTGGGGGCAACAATTGAGATACCATAAAAATTACCGAACCAGTGAAAATGTTGCGCGAATTTATGCGCTACGCGGTTCGGGCCAAATAATCTTACCCAAAAAGTTGCTAATTTAGTCTTAGTCTATCATTTCACACGTGGACCAGATACTCTATATGAGTAAATTTGACATTTCTGGAGCTCGTTTGGTAAACCAAAAAAATTAGATAAGATAAAAGTGAAATACAAATTTTACGAAGAATTGTTCCTACCCACTTGTTTTTGTGTCCTACCAATAAAAAGTGAGTCCCAGGACAAGTATTTTAAACATGATATCGACACGATAGATACAGAGATAGTTGAAACGGATTCTAAATTTGCATTTTTGTGCAATCTGGGGGCACCAACTGAGATAATACATAATAATGACAACCAGTTACTAATTTAGAAGAATTTATGCCTTACGCGTTTGGCCAAAATAATATTTAACCACAAAATGTTTGCCAATTGAGTCCGCAGATCTATCATTTCACACTTGACGCTGAATACTCTAGATGCGAAATGGGACACTTTGGAGCTGCGTTGGTAACAAAAACATAGATAAGATAAAAGTGAAAAACAAAATTTTACGAAGAATTGTTCCTAACAACTTGTTTTGTGTCCCCTCCACTAAACATTGGAGTCCCAGACAATCGATTTTTACACATGAATAGACACGCTAGATGTACAGCAGTAGGTATAAACTGGATATCTGATTTGGCATTTTTGTACAATATGGCGCAACAATTGAGATAAACATAAAAATGCACCACACGTGACATTTTTCCAGAATTTATGCTTTCGCGTTTGGCCAAAAATCATTATTGTTCCAAAAAAAGTTGCCAATTTAGTCTCAGTCTATCATTTCACACTTGACGAGATACTCTAGATGAGAAGTGGACACTTTGGAGCTCATTAGGTGACTGAAAAATAGATAAGATAAAAGTGAAAAAACAAATTTTACGAAGAAATGTTCCTAACAACTGTTTGTGTCCTACCACTAAACAGTAAGTCCCCAGACAATAATTTTACACATGAATAGACACGCTAGATGCAGAGTAGTTAAACTGATGTCTGATTTGGCATTTTTGTACAATCTGGGGGCAACAAGTGAGATAACATAAAAAGATGACCACAAGTGACAATTTTTGCAGAATTTTATGCCTTACGCTTTTGGCTAAAATCATATTACCCAAAAGTTGCAAGTCTATCATTCAACACTTTGTTTTTTTTTTGGGGGGGGAACCGGAATACTCTAGATTGAGACATTGGACACTTTGGAGCGCGTTGGTGACAGAAAACTGGATAAGTATAAAAGTGAACATCAAATGTTACGAAGTATGTTTCCTACACTTTTTTTGGTTTTTTTATTTTTTGTTTTTTGTGTCCTAACCAACTAAAACAGTGGAGTCCCAGACTATTAATTTTTACACGATGAATAGACACTCTAGATGCCGAGTAGTTTAAACTGGATGTCTGATTTGGCATTTTGGTACATCTGGGGGCCAAGAATTGACAGACCATAAAATGACCAGCCCTCCTGCTCAATTCCCGTCCCGTGACAAGTTGCCCATTTATTCCTTACGCGGTTGGCCAAAATAATATTACCCAAAATTGCCAATTGGTCTCAGTCTAATCATTTCACACTTGACGAGATACTCTAGATGAGAAATTGGACCCCTGGGAGGCTCGTTTTGTGACTGAAAAAAAAATAGATAAGTTAATAGTGAAAACAAATTTTCAAGAATGTTTCTAACAAACGTGTTGTGTCCTACCACTAAACCTGATCCAGCAATTATTTTACCATGATAGACACGCTAGAATGCCAGAGTAGGTAAACTCATGTCTGATTGGCATTTTGGTACAATCTGGGGCAACAATTAGATTAACTAAAATGACCACAAGTGACATTTTTCCAGAATCTATTCTTTCGTGTTTGGACAAAATATTAGTTTCCAAAAGGTTGCCAATTCATTCTCAGCTATCATTTCACCTTAACGAGATCTCTAGATACAAATTGACCTTTGGAGCTCGTTGGTGACAGCAAAATAGATAGGATAAAATTGAAAAAGAAATTTTACGAAGATAGTTTCCTACAACTTGTTTGTGCCCCCCTAAAAAGTTTCCCCAAAATTATTTTTACAAATGAATAGATCGCTAGATGCAAGTAAATTAAACTGAATGTTTATTTTTTCCTTTTGGGACAATCTGGGGCCCAAAAATTTAGGAAAAAACATTTAAAAAGACCACAAGTGCCCTTTTTCCGAAATTTTTGCCTTTCTCGTTTGGGGAAAAACTATTTTTCCCAAAAAATTGGGCCCAATTTTGTTCAGTCTATAAATTTTACACTTGACGAGGGTACTCAGATAAAATTGGGCATTTGGGCTCTTTGGGACAAAAAAATAGATAAGATAAAAGTTAAAAAAAAATTTTTACGAAAAAATTGTTCCCAACCCAATTGTTTTTTGTCCTACCACTTAAAAAATGAGTCCCCAAAAAATTATTTTACACCGAATGGGAAACCCAGAGCCGAGTAGTTAAAAATGGAGGGCCTGATTTGGGGATTTTTGTACAATCGGGGGGGAACAATTTTAGAAAAATAAAAATGACCACAAGGGACATTTTTTTTAGAATTTTTTTTCCCCTTTAGGTTTTTCCAAAAACAATTTTGGGGAAAAAAATTTTCCAATTTAGTTTTCAAACTATTTTATTTCACACTTGACGAGATACTCTAGATGAAAAAAATTGGGGCCTTTGGGGCTCAAGGGGACAGAAAAATAGATAAAAATAAAAAAAACAAATTTTTTCGAAGAAATTTCCAAATCCCTTGTTTTGTCCCACCACTAAAAAAAATGAGTCCCCAAAAATTTTTTTTTCACCCTGGGAAAAGACACGCTAGATCAGAGTAGGGTTAAAAAAAATGTCTGATTTGGATTTTTGGACAACCCGGGAGGCAAAAATTGAGATAACATAAAAATGACCCCAAGTGGGCATTTTTAAGGGTTTTTGCCTTTTGCGTTTGGCCAAAAAACATATTTTCCAAAAAAAGTTGCCCAATTTTTGTCCCCAGTCCCATCATTTCACACTTGACAGAAAACTCAGATGAAATTGGGGGCACTTTGGGTCATAGGGGGACCAAAAAAAAGAAAAAAGATAAAATTTAAAAAAAAAAATTTTTCGAAGAAATTTCCAAAAAACTTGTTTTTTGGGGCCCCTACCACTAAAAAATTTTTTTAGTTTCAAAACCCCAAATTTTTTTCAAATGAGTTGACACGCTAGAAAGCAGATGGTAAACT
>CAJHNH020005417.1:0-7500 GCA_905116865.2 Candidula unifasciata
TGTTTTTTTTTTTGTTTTTTTGTTTGGTTTGTTTTTTTCGTTTTTTTTTTTTTTTTGTTTTTTTTTGTGTGGTCGGTTTTTTTTTGTTGTTGTGGTTTGTGTTTTTTTGTTTTTGTTGTGGTTGTGTTTTGGGGTGTTGTGTCGTTGTGTTTTGTGTTGTTTTGGCTGTGTGTTTTTGTTTTGGTCGTTGGTGTGTTTGTGTTTTTGGTGGTGTTGGTGTGTTGGTTGTTTGTGTGTTTTGGTGGCGTTGGTGTGTGCGGGTTGTTTTTGTTGTTGTGTTGTTTTGTTTTTGGTTTGGTGTTCGTTTTTGTTTTTGGTTGTTGGTTGTGTGTGTTTTTTGGGTTCGTGTTTTTGTTGTGTTTGTTGTTGTTTTGGTGTGTTGTTTTTGTGTTGTTTTTTTTGTTTGTTGTTGTTTGTGTTGTTGTTTGTTTTTGTTGGTTGTGTGTTTGTGGTTGTGTTGTTGGTGGTTGTGTGTTTGTTGTTGTTTGTTTTTGGTTTTTGTTGTTTGTTTGTTGTGTTGGTTTGTGTTGTTTGTGTCGTTTGGTGTGTGTTTGGTGGTTGTGGTTGTGTGTGTGTTTGTTGTTGTTTGTGTCGTTGTTTGGTTGTTTGTGTTGTTGGTGTGGTTTGTGGTTGGTGGTTGTGTTTTGGTTTTTGTTGTTTGTAGTTGTGGGTGTGTGTTGGTTTGTTGGTGTTGTTGTGGTTGTTTTGTGTGTGGTGGTGTTGTTGTGTTGTTTGGTGTTGGTTGTTGTGTGTTGTGTGTTTGGTGGTGTGTGTGTTGTTTGTTTTGTGTGTGGTGTGTTGTTGGTGTGTGTTTTGTCTTGTTGGTGGTTTGTGTCGTTTGGTTGTGTGTTTGGGTGTGTGTTTTGGGGGTGTGTGTTGTTGGTTGTGTGTTGGTGTTTGTGGTGGTTGTTGTTTGTTTTGTTGTGGTGTTGTCGTTGTTATTGTTGTGTGTTGTTGGCGGTTTGTGTGTTGTGTGTGGTGTTGTGGGGTTGTGTTGTGTGTTGTTGTGTTGGTGTTGTTTTTGTGTTGTGTGGTGGGTGGTGTGGGGTGTGGTTGTGTTTGTTTGGTGGTTTTGTGTGTGTTTGGTTTTGTTGTTGTGTTGTTGTGTGGTTGGTGGCTGTGTCGTGGGGGGTTGTTGTGGTGTTTGGGGGTTTTTGTTGTGTTTGTGTTGTTGGTTGGTGTGGTTGGTGTGTTGTGGTGTTGTTGTTGTGTGTCGTGGTGTTGTTGGTGTTGTTTGTTGTGTGTTTTTTTGTTCTTGGTGTGTTGGGTGTTGTGTGTTGGTGGTTGTGTGTTTGTTTTTTGTGTCGTGGTGTTTTGTGTGTGTTGTGGTGTGTGTGTGTTTGTTTGTTTGTGGGTTGTGTGTTGTTTGTGGTGTGTCGTTTGTGTGTTGTGTGTTTTGGTGTTTTGTGTGGGTTGTTGTTGTTGTGGGTGTGGTTGTGTCGTGTTGTTTTTGTGTTGTGTTGGTGTTGTGTGGTTTGTTGTGTGTGTGGTGGCGTGTTGTTTGTTTGTTTGGTTGTTTGGTTTTGGTTTTTTGTTGTGTGTGTTTTGTGTTGTTGTTTTGTTTGTTGTTTTTTTTTGGGTTTGTGTGTTTTTGTTTGTGTGTTTTGTGTGTGTTTTTGTTTGTGTGTTGTTGTTTTGTTTTTGGTTGTGTGGTTGTTGTGTGTTTTTTGTGTTTGGTTGGTGTTGTGTGTGTTGTGTGTTGTTGTGTTGTGTGTTTTGTGTTTGTGTTTTGGTTGTGTTGTGTTGTGTTGTTTTTGTTGTGTGTTTTGTGTGGTTGTTGTGGTTGTGTTGTGTTGTGTTGTGTGTGTTTGGTTTTGTGGTGTGTTTGGGTGGTGGTTTGTGGTGTGTTTGGTTGTTTGTGTTGGTTTGTTTTGTGGTGTGTGTGTGTTGTTGGTGTTGTTGTTTGTTGTTGTGTTTGGTGTTGTTGTGTTGTTTTGGTTGTGTTGTTGTGTGTGTGTTGTGTGGTTGTTGTGTGTGTAGTTTGTGTGTGTGTGTGTTGTGTTTGTGTTGTTTTGGTTTGTGTTGTTGTTGGTGGTTTTGGTTTTGGGGGTGGTTGTGTGTGTTGTGTTGTTGTGGTGTGTGTTGTTGTTTGGGTGTTGTGTGTTTGGTGGTTGTTTTGGGTTTTGTGTGTTTGGTGTTGTGTGTTGGTGGTGTTTTTGTGGTGTGGTGTGTGTTGTGGTGTGTGTGTGTTGTGGTGTGTGTTTTTGGTGGTTGTGTGTTTTGTGGTGGTGTGTGTGGTTTTGTTGTTTGTTTGTGTTGTGGTTGTTTTTGTGTTGTGTTTGTGTGTTTGTTGTTGTGTTGGTTTGTTGTTTGTTGGTGTTTTGTGTTTTGTTTTTGGGTGTTGTGGTGTGTGGTGTGTGTGTTGTGTGGTGGGTGTGTCGTTGGTTGTTGTGTTTTGTGTTGGGTGTGTTGTTGTGTTGTGTTGTGGTTGTGGTGTGTGTTTGGTTTGTGTGTTTTTTGTTGTTGTTTGTGGGTGTGTTTGGTGGTTGTGTGTGGTTGGTGTGGTGTGTTTGTTGTGGTTGTGTTGGTGGGGGTGGTGTGTTTTTTGTGGTTTGTGTGTGTTTTGTTTGTTTTGGTTTTGTGTTTCGTGTTGTTGTTGTGTTGTTTGTTGTTTTTGTGTTTGGGTTGTGTGTGTTTTTGTTGTGTGTGTGGGTTTTGTGTTGGTTGTGGTGTGTTGTGTGTGGTGTGTGGTTGTGGTGTTGGTGGTGGTGTTGTTTTTGTGTTGTGTGTGTTTGTGTGTGTTTGTGTGGGTGTTTGTGTTGTGTGTGTTTTGTTGTGTGGGGGTGGTGTGTGTTGTTTTTTGTGGTTTTTGTGGTTGTGTGTGGTTTTTGTGTTTTGGGGTGTGTTGTGTTTTTGTGTCGTTGTTTTTTTGTGTTGTTGGTGGTTGTGTTTTTTTTTGTGGTGTTGTTTGTTGTTTGTGTCGTGTGTGTTTGTGTTGTGGTGTTTGTGTTTGTGTGTTTTGTTGTGTTTGGTGGTGTTTTGTGTTGGGTGTTGTGTTTGTGTTTGTTGTTGTTTTTTTGTGTCGTTGGTGTTTGTGTTTTTGGTGGTTTGTGTTTTGGTGTTTGTGTGTTTGTGTTGTGTTTTGGTTGGTTGTGTTGTTGTTGGTTTTTGTTGTTGTGTGTGTGGTTGTGTGTTGTGTGTGTGTGTTTTTTTGGTTGTGGTTGTTGGTTGTTTTGTTGTTTTTTTGGTGTTTGTGTTTGTGTTTGGTTTGTTTTTGTGGTTTTTGTGTTTTGTGGGGTTGTGGGTGGTGTGTGGTTGTTGTTTGTGTTGTTGTGGGGTTGTGTGTTGTGTGTTGTGTTTGTTGTTGTGTTGTTTGTGTGTGGGTGGTGGTTTTTGTGTTTGTGTGTTGGTGTGTGTTGTTGTTTTGTGTGTTCGTGTGGTTGTTGTGTGTTGTTTGTGTGTTGGTTGTGTTGTGTTGTTTGTTTTGTTCGTTGGTTTTTGTTGTTGTTGTTTTTGTGTGTTTGTGTTGTTTGTGGTGGGTTGTGTTTTTGTGGTTGGTGTGTGTGTTGTGTGTTGTGTTGTGGGTGGTTTTGTGGTTTTGTTTTTTGTGTGTTGGTGTTGTTGGGTTGGTGGTGTTGTTGTTGTTGTGTGTTGTTGTTTTTGTTTGTTTTGGTTGTGGTTGTGTGTAGTTGGTGGTGTGTGTGGTGGGTTTTTGTGCGTGTTTTTGGTTGTTTGTGTGTGGGTGTTGTGTGTGTTGGTGGTGTTTTGTTGTGGTGTTTGTGTGTTGTTTTGTTTGTGTCGTGGTTTTTTGTGTTGGTTTTTGTGTGGTTTTGGTGTGTTTGTGGTTGTGTGTTTGTGTGTGTTGGGTTTTGTGTGTGGTGTGTTGTGTCGTGTTTTTTTTTTGTTGTTTTGTGTGGTGTGTTTTTGTGTGGTTGTGTTGTTTTTTTGTTTTCGTTTTTGTGTTTGTTGGTTGTTTGGTTGTTTTTTTTTGTGTTTGTGTGGGTGGTGTTGTGTTGTTGGTGTGTTGTTGTTTGTGGTTGTGTGGTTGTTTTGGTGTGTGTCGTTGGTGGTGTGTGTTTGTTTTGTGTTTGTGTTTTAGTTTGTTTTGTTTTTGGGGGTTGTGTTTGTGGTTTGTGTGTGGTTTGTTGGTGGTTGTGTGTGTTTTTTGTTTTTGTTGGTGTGTGTGTTGTGTTTTTTGTTTTGTGTGTGTTTTTTTGTGTTTTGTTTTTTTGTGTGTGTTGTTTTTTTTTTGTTGTTTTTTGTGTGTGGTTTTTTTGTGTGTGTGTTGGTTGGGTTTGTGTTGTGTGGTTTGTTTTGGTGTTTTTGGTGGTTTGTTTGGTGGTTTGTGTTGTTGTGTTTTGTGTTGTTGGTGGTTGTGTTGTTTGTTGTGTCGTGTGGTGTTTTTGTGTTGTGTTGGTGTTTGTGTGTGTGTGTGGTTGTGTCGTTGTTGTTTGTTTTTTTGTTTTGTGTTGTTTTGTTTTGTGTGGGTTTTTTGTGTGTTTTTTGGGGTGTTTTTTGTTTTTGTGTGTGTTTTTGTTGTTTTTTGTGTGTTTTTTTTTGTTGTGTTTTTGGTGGTGTGTTGTGTTTTGGTGGTTGTGTGTTTGTTGTTTTTGTGTGTTTTTTTGTGTGTGTTGGTTTGTGTGTGTTTTTGTGTGGTTTTTTGTTTTGTTTGGTTGTTGGTTGTGTTGGGTGTGTGGTGTGTGTTGTTTGTGTGGTTGTTGTGGTTTTGGGGTGTGTGTGTGTTGTGTTTGTTTTTGTTGTTGTTTTTTTTGTGTTTGTGTGGTTTTGTGTGTTGTTGGTTGTTGTGTGTTTTTTGGTTTTTGTGTTGTGTGTTGGTTGTGTGTTTGTTTTGTGTTGGTTGGTGGTTGTGTTGTGTTTTGGTTGTTTTTTTTTGTGTGTGTTTTTTGTGTGTTTGTGTGTGTGGTGTTTTGTGTTTTTGTTGTTGTGTTTGTGTGGTTGTTGTGTTGGTTGTGGTTTTTGTGTTTTGTGGTGTTGGTTTTGTGTGGTGGTTTTTTTGGGGTGTGTGTGGTGGTTTTTGTGTTTTGGTGTTGTGTGGGTGTGTTGTTTTTTGTTTTGTGTGTGTGTTGGTTGTGGTTGTTGGTTGTGTTGTTTTGTGGTTGTTTTGTTTGTGTTTTTTGTGTTTGTTGTTGTTGTGTGTTGGTGTGTGTGTTTGTTTTTTGTTTTTGTGTGTTTTTGTGTTTGTGTGTGGTTGTTTTGTTTTTTTGTTTTGTTTTTTTTGTTGTTGTTTGTTGTGTTGGGTGTGTGTGTGTGTTTTTGTTGTTGTTGTGTGTTTGTGGTGGTTTGTGTTGTTTTTTTTTTTGTGGTTGTGTTTGTTTGGTGGTGTTTGTGTTGTTTTTTGTTTTGTTTTGTTGTGTGTGTTTTTTGTGTTGTTTTTTGTGTGTTTTTTTTTGTGTGTTTTTTGTGTGGTTTGGTTTTTGTTTGTGTGTTTTGTTTTTGTGTTGTGTTTTTTGTTTGTTTTTGTTTGTTGTTTGTGGTTTTTTTGGTGTGGTGTTTTTGTGTGTGGTTGGTGTGTGTTTTTTGGTGTGTGTTTGTTGGTGGTTGTGTGGTTTGTTTTTTTGTTTGTTTTTTGTGTGTTTTTTTGTGTGTCGTTGTGGGTTTTGTGTTTTTGTGTTTTGGTTTTGTGTTGTGTTTTGTGTGTTTTGTTTTGTTGTTTTGTTTTGTGTTTGGTTGTTTGTTTTTGGTGTTTGTGTGTTGTTTTTTTGTCGGTTGTTTTTTGTGTTTTTGTGTGTGTGTTTTTTTTGTTTTTTGTGTTTTTCGTTTTTTTTTGTGTTTTTTGTTTTTTGTTTTTTTGTTTTGTGTTTGTTTTTTGTGGTGTGTGTTTGTTTGTGTGGTGGTTGTGTTGTTGTTTTGTGTGTTTTTTTTGTTGTCGGTTTTTTTGTTGTTTTGTTGTGTTTTTGGTGTGTGTGTGTTGTGGTTGTGTCGTTGTTTTGTGTGTGTTGTGTGGTGTGTTTTTTTTTTGTGTCGTTTGGTGGTTTGGGGTGGTTGTGGTTTGTTTTTTTTGTTTTTGTTTTTGTTTTTGTGTGGTTGTGGTGTGTCGTTGTTGGGTGGGTGTCGTTGGTGGTTGTGTGTCGCCTGACGGGTCGCGACTATCCTTGTGTCGTGCACGTGGTTCGTGTCGTTCGGAGCCACCCTGCTGATCGACTATGGCCACCGCCAGCTCCCTGTGGACGTCTCGGAACCGGTTTAAGTCGCCCATAGCGTGTGTCGGTCGCTCCCCGTAGTGGCGCATCGCGTCGTCGATGCGGTGGGGTGGGGGTATGGGTCGGTGAGTTGGTGTCGTTGGTGGGTTGTTGTCCGTTGGTGGTTGTGTTTTTTGTCGTTAGTCGTGGGTTGTTGTGTCGTGGGGTGGTTGTGGTCGTCGCCCCTGCCTGTGTCGTTGAGGCCGTCCTATCGGAGCGCTTTAGAGTCGTCAGCTGGTTGGACTGTCGTTGGTGGAGTGCGTTGGTGGGTCCGTTGTTGGTGGTTGGCATAAAATGTGTCGTTGTTTCGTTGTGTGGTTGTTCGTTGGTGGGTTGTGTAAGAGTAGGCTGTGTGTGTCGTTGGGAGTGTAGTTGTGGTTGTTTATCTGGTGAGCTGTTCGTGTGGTGTTGTTGTCGTGGGGGGCTGTTGTGGCTGTGTCGTGGGTGGCTGTGTCGTGGGTGGCTGTGTCGTGGGTGGTTGTGTCGTGGGTGGCTGTGTCGTGGGTGGCTGTGTCGTGGGTGGTTGTGTCGTGTGTGGTTGTGTCGTGGGTGGCTGTGTCGTGGGTGGTTGTGTCGTCGGTGGTTGTGTCGTGGGTGGCTGTGTAGTTGTTGGTTGTGTTGTAATTGTAGTGGTAGTATGAGGTGTTGACGGTGCGACAGGAGGCAGTGGACACATATCGCTGCAAGACATCCCACGGTAGTATGAAGCGGGTACTTTTGATATTAGGTGCGGATTAGAGCCATCACCAGTTACATGTTCCACGATCGCATAATTATCAACCGGTTCCGTTGTCACAAGTAGCTGAGGACAAGATTGACTGGTTTTATACTTGTTCACTTTACACATTAAATTATGCCAATAATGTGTTAATTTAAACACAACCCCCCCCCCCCCCACCCACCACTTCCACCCCAATTATAAAATATTAAATTTGCTGTATAAATATTAACATATGTCATACGTTTTTTTTAATTTGAACAATGAAGATGTCATAATTTACTATTGGTGACTGGAAGATGTCATGATTTACTAATAGAAACAGGAGGATGTAATGATTTGCTAATAATTGAAACTAGAAGATGTCATAATATATTAATGGAAACTGGAAGATGACATGATTTACTAATAGAAACTTCAGGATATCATGCTTCATTAGTGGAAACTAAAAGGTGTCATCAACTGGTAATGGAAACAGAATGAAGCAATAATTTACTAACGGAAGCTGTAAGATGTCATAATATACTAATAATGTTTTAACAGAGACTGGCAGATGTCATTATTTATTTGGTAATAGAAACACGATGATGCTATAAATTACTAACGGAAACTGTTCCATTCAATAATGGAATCTGTAAGGTT
>CAJHNH020005417.1:12500-21702 GCA_905116865.2 Candidula unifasciata
GATAATGATGAAAGAAACTAATGACGATGACGACGAAAATGATAATGATTAGACTAATTGATGATGACGACGACAAATATGATGATGATGGAGACGAAAAACATGATGATGAAGAAAACAACTATGATGATGATTAGACGAACTGGTGATGATGACAACGACGAATATGATGATGATGAGACGAACTGAGGATGATGACAACGACAAATATTATATCACAGTGAAGATGATGAAGATGATGAGATGATGTCGGTGGCAACGACGACGAATATAAGGATGATGATGATAATATGCCGATGAATACAACTGGCATGTTGTTATATTTGTCTAGCCGTCAAAAACAAGATTTTATGATATCTAAAATAATAATAAACATTATACCTAAATTATATACCAAAAGGGTTGAGCAGGTGACGTATAAAATAAAATAACTATACGTTTATAACCACAGACATCGCTATACGTCCATAGCGTGTTATTGACTTCGTTTGATGTTCTCCACCGTCACTTTCAAGTATATATCCAGATAACCCTCCTACAAGCAGCTACACAAGTCTACTGATCTTGAGTGGGCTCAGATCGGATTTGATTTCCACTTCTTCTGAAATAGGTTTACTTTTCCTTCTGTGTCCGTTACCTGGGCCTTTGTTTTTGTTTTTGTTGCAAACAAAGCTACATAAAGATCAGTTACTGCTTACACAATGTACACATTATGTCGGCATAATGATGAATTCCATGACTTTATTTGTGCAACTCTGTGTGCTTCCTAACTTTACTGGATACGTTCAGAATACTAAGTTTCTGTCTCGCGATCATCATCATCAGTCCGGAGGTCCTTTACAGAACGTCGCTCTCGTCACGGCACACATGAAAATCTCTCTTTTCCTAGGTAGTTATTCAGCCCTATGTGCTTTTGTAGACAGTGCTATCACTATCCCGTATCCACTTTCGCGGAAGTCTGCTTCTGCCTCGTTTTCCGGAATCTCAATCGCTGTTCTCTCCAGGCCACCGAGGCCAGAATATCCCAGCATTCGCGACAAGATACTGTTTATGAGCCAATTTTCCTTGATGTTCAGATTATGTAGGGTGTCGGTGTTTTCTGCAGCATTTCTGTCTCAGAAGTTCTTTTCTTTAATGACTTAGTAAGAGTCCACGACTCACATCCATAAGTTGCCACCGGAAAGATACATGATCTCAGAATCTCAGAATGTGAACTTTAACCCGCTTGCATGTATTGTGCCACTACCTCTGTATGCTGTTTAAATTTCGCATTGCTAAATCAAGTCTTTTTCTCATTTTTTTTGTGCAGTCGCTTTTGTTGTTCATTAGTGCGCCCTAAACGGAACATGCAGACTTCTGGCCAAAATGGAAAAACGTTAGGTATAGTGTTAAGCTTCTAAGTAATTTTTGCTCCCGATAGCCCTTTGCTAATGCAGTTTCCTTATAAAGATGGTAGTTTACGGTTTCGATGCCTGAGCTACCGAGTTTAGTGCTTGGTTGCAGCACTGTGAGCTGTGTTTTTCTTGTGGAATGCCTCTCATTTGTGCAGCGGTTGTGTCGTGGTGTTCAGTATGGCTGGTAACCGGTTTACGTGTGAGCTGGTGAAATACTTTATGTTAGAATTCTACCTGTATGTTGTAACCAGCTTATCGTGCCCGACTACTTCCAGAAACGACAAACTGTATTTCTGGTGGCGATTGTTGGCTTTGGCGCTTCTAGCAACTGAAATACGCATATACTATGTACGCATATTCTGGATTGTTCCGGGACTAGTTGTTCGTTCACCAGATTTTCAAATGCGGCAATGAGGGACATTTCACTTGATTCGCATTGACACAAGAACGGAGACAGTTTGGGGAAACCTGATTTGCGGTGAAGTTGAAACCTCGACTACAATCAAGATTAAGCCATGCAGACAAGAATTCCAGCCGCTGTTGAGGTCGAAGTGCAGGCTTTGATTTTTGAGAATTGTCTACATTGGGATGCTGTAATTTACACAGACAGGTCTGTGATTCGCCATGTGATAAGCTCGTGGGCTTTTACGGCTCATGTTGGTGTTAGAAAAGTGAAGACAGATTCTGGTGCTGTTGCCTTGACCACAAGTAGTCTGACTAAAAAAGTCATGGCAGTGACGAAAGCAATAACATGGCTGGAGACACAGACTTTTTCCGCGTTTGTTTTCTCAATGATTCAATAAGTATGCTCAGGAACATTTAGATGGGCTGGGTTCGAAGTCAGTGGTTGGAGTCTGTAAAGGGCATGCGGGTATGCAAGGAAATGAGCAAGCTGATCGACTTACACAAAAAAAAAAAAAAAAAAAGCTACTGAGGAGGGCGGACGAGCCATAGACCAGGCCGATATGCTAAATGCTCTACGACAGCACTTCTCAACCTGTGGTCGCCACCCACTTGTAGTCGAAAGACCCTTTCACAGGCGTCGCTAAAGACCTTCGGAAAACAAATATTCACTGAAGTGATGAAGTAGTAGCAACTTTTGGTAATGGTTGGGGCTACCACAACATAAGGAACCGGGCTCTCCTGTAAACTACGGCCGGTAGACAACAGTAGACGGCCGGTTAGTCGGAGTTCTGTCCCCTGGCTGCAGTGCTATTACGGACTGGACAGGAGGGAAACGAAACAAATGACATAATTACTGGGCGTTGGCGATAGACGGCGTGCACTACCCTGCTATGATCATACGATTAAGGTTAGGGGTAGGGTTTGGGTTTGGGGTAGAGTTAGGGTTAGGGTTAGGGTTAGGTTTAGGGTTAGATTTAGGGTTATGGTTAGGGTTAGGGTGTGGGTTAGGGTTACGGTTAGTGTCGCCGCATCTCGTCTTCGCACAAACTCAAAGTAGCAACCCAAACCCTAACCCTGAACCTAACCCTAACTCTAACCCTAAACCTAACCCACACCCTAACCCTAACCCTAATCGTATTATGACAGTAGGGCACTGCACGCTGTCTATCGCCAACACACAGTAATTATGTCACTTGTTTCCATCCCTCTAATCCACTCCGTAATGCGTCGCAAGATGCGGTAATTGACTGCGGTCGCTAATTTCGAGTCGCAGCGCGGGGTCTGCAAGGCATGTCGACCTCACTTCGTTTTTTGATTCGTGCCTTCTCCAGTCCGTAATTGCACTGCAGCCAGGGGACTGAACTCCGACTAACCGGCCGTCTACTGTTGTCTACCGGCTGTAGTTGACAGGATAGCCCCTGGAATGTGTTAAAGGGTCGTGACATAAAGAAGGTTGAGAACCCCTGGTCTACGAGAAATAAGACGATTGCGAGAACCAAGTGATGACTGTGAATCTGCAACCATGACCAGACTGCAAGAACAACATGTTCAAGAGGGGCGTGTCCAGACAAGAGCACTAGGTAGGAAGCCAAAGAAGAATAAGAAAAACATTCGATGACACAAAGTACCACCATGTGGATGAGGATCGCCGTGGAGAGGTCCCAGAAACCGCGATCCAATTGCACTTATTTATGAACGCCTTTATGTGCAATAAGTACAATATGTCGGGTGGGGCTTCAAATAACCAAAAATTTTGTCCTTAAAAGGACAAACATGTATATATATATCTTTGACTTGACTTCACTTTCTACCCCACCAGGACATCACACAAGCGATAAACATTCTGATGACACAAAGTGCCACCATGCGGATGACGATCGCCGTGGAGAGGTCCCAGAAACCGCGTTCAGACAATTGGCCATATTTATGGCCTGCCTATATTGCGGCCCCTGGCTAAAGCCAGGGCGGGGCTTCAAATAACAAAACATTTCGCCCTAAAAAGGACGAAACTATATATATATATATATATATATATATGAATCAAGCATATGTATCTTTGCTATAGATTTGGATATCTGGTGGGCGTATTGTGTTCATTTCAGATTCAGAAATAGATTATCTTTGTCACTGTGCTTTTTTATTTTTTTTTTGTTTTGTGTCTGAATAATTGTCCCCAGCCCTTACACTGGTGGAAAGGAGAACTTTGTTGTCTACATATGTGACATCTTTTACTAGATTTGCCTTTTCTCCGGCTGTTGTTTACATCTTCTAGGGATCTGTAATGTGGTAGTCTCCCCTAGCAGGGAACAAGATAAATAAACGGGTATGTTCAGTACTGCCAGCGTTTGGGGAGACAACGTTTATGTGGGATTACAAGCAGACGACATTCACCCCATGTTGGTGTAGTGTGATCGGGCAACCAACATATGATTTGAATAACCTAGACATTGTAGCCGGTAAATACAAAACATGCAGAAGGGGGTGGCTTTTAGATGAAATGACACCGTGTTTCTCCGTGCTGAAAACTGGAAGTATGAATATGTATGGTGGCCTCTGTTGACACACGGGGTGAAATGTGCCCACCCTTGGTTTGTATTACTGGGTCACGGCGAACTGTGTCAAAGTGACTGATGGGCTGGTTGGGTCGACTACCACAATATCAGAGGACAACCAGTCAACTGAGGCAATATAAGAAACGTGCTCAGAGAGTTTAGTTTAAATGAATAAGAACTTGGAGAGCAATATTATTAACGACAGGCGGTTACTTTTTATCTTCAATCCACACAGCCCTTGATCTCTCTCACCGTCCGTCCTCAAAACAGGTTCCCTACCCACAGCCTGAGAACCGTTGATATGATCAACGTTTTTCACCAGCCCTTGATCCTCTTCACCGTCCGTCCTCACAACAGGTTACCTACCTACAGCCTGGAGAACCACTGATATGATCAACGTTTTTCACCAGCCTTGATCCTCTCCACCGCCGTCCTCACAACAGGTTCCCTACCTGCAGCCTGGGAACCACTGATATAATCAACGTTTTTCACCAGCCCTTGATCCTCTTCACCGCCGTCCTCACAACAGGTTCCCTACCTACAGCCTTGAGAACCACTGATATGATCAACGTTTTTCCACCAGCCCTTGATCCTCTCCAAGCTGCTGCATGACAACACTAGATAAGATGATCTCATTCTGGACGGCACATCATCAGTCGCCGTCTCCACAGTGACTGTTGGCTGCAACGGATCTCCAACACGCTCTGTCTCTTGTCCTATTTGTACACTCTTTTGGACTGCTGTTGGTTCACCTCTTGATGTTGTCCTCCCCAATTGTATAGTTGCCTAGCTCTGCTCTCTTGCTTTCGACCTTTCCCTCCACTATGGTTTTTATAAAAGTGTGTTGTCATGTTGTCTTTTGATGTGTCCAGAATATTTCAGTTGTCTCTTTTTTAATTTCTTCCAATAATTCTTTTTTCATGTGTAGCCTTTCCAGAATCTCTGTGATGGACTGTTTTTGTTTCAATGAAGTACGACCCATTCTTCTGTATACCCACGTCTCCAGAGACTCAATTAGATTTTCTAGCTGCTTCTTCATTGTCCACTTTTCTGCACCATATAGCAGGACCGAGTATAGATAACATTAGACGATTCTCTTTTTTAGTGTGTTGTTTGTGTCTCCAGCTGCCAATAACTTGAGCATCTTATTGAAGACAGTTTTAGCCATTCCTATTATCTTTTTAATTTCTGTTTTGCTTCTTCCCATCATCTGCTACTGCGTGTCCTAGACATGAGAAACTTGTTACGTGTTCTAATAGATCTTCGTTTACCGGACGGCACATACCAGGGCCTGAAAGTTTTAACACCATGACACATAGCTCGTTTGACGTCCATGGAACCTATAATTATGTCACCAGTAACGCCCACTTCAGTCTTAGGTATCCTGCAGCTCTTTGTGGGTAAGGACGCAGTGTATATCTGGCTCAGACGCAAGGAACCAACAGTCAGCACACAAAGGAGCCAGATCTGTAAAACGGATGTGCCCAGAAAGCTGAAGCGCAAGAACATGAATGTTCAACATTAAATAACTTCGAACAATTTTTTTTCCACAAGGGGAAGTAGCTGCACTTGTTACTGACCTAAGACATCATGGAATGCTAGTTGTCTTCCTTAACTAATTCACAAATAGCCCTGCCAAGCTATTGACCATACTTCTGGGTTTTTGCCTGGACACCCGTTTTTTCCTCCTGCGCACTGGATGTTTCGTCAGTAACCCAATTTTCCTGTTTTTATCTAATGCGCCCTGTGTGTTCCGTCGGTACGCCAATTGTCCCGTTTTAAAGAAAACTAGGAATTAGTTAAAGAGTAGAAGATACATTCATAGTTACACCTGTAGATCTGCTTTAAGTACAGTTTCTTGACACTTTAATGCCAAAAAATGTGTTGATGGGAATTTTTTTTGCAAAATTATTTTTTCTATGCAGAATGTTTGATATATATATATATATATATATATATATATATATATATATATATATATAATATATATATATATATATATATATATATATATATATAATAATAAACATAAATCGTATTGATGTATATAGAAGAACACACTAGACAACCTAAAAATCGGAAACTGTATTTAACGTCCCAGGAATCCAACCGGTCACCTCGGCCAGACCGATTCCGCACGCCTGTGTGCTAGGAATGCAGGGCCAACAACTTTATGGAACACTTCCTGCTGAACTGTAAAACCTTCGACCTAGAAAGACAAGAGCTCCTACTACACTTTAGAGCAAGGAACGAACCAATGACTGTCGAAAACTGCCTCAGCGTGGACCAGACCCAGCGACTTGTCAAGCAGTTCATATCGAGAACAGGAAAGCGATCTGAGAGCCACCCCTCAACCCAGACCGGTGGCTGCACAACCCGGTGTGATCTGATAAGATCCTGCGAGTACCAGTGACACCTGTAAGAACAGGCTATCCTTCCCTCTCACTCTCCCGTCCTCATTTTATGTCCTCTGAAGCATTCCAGCACTCTAAACATATGCTTCCACTGTCTCTGCGCACCGGCGAATAACAACGTAAATGCCAAAGTTGTAACAAAAATCTTAAATTAGCATTTTTTCAGGAACAAGAAGACAACGGAAACCACCAAAGGCCACCCGACGCTCTGTAGCAGACTGCTGAAGACATTGCACCAAAGGGGACCAGCACTCGGGGATTTCAGTCTCTCTTACGCCACCCTACCCCCAACCACATGTATGTTAACAATGCCTTTCATTCTTTTTTTAGACTACGGCACCTCAACCCACCAGAAGCAGTAGGGAACCCATCTCTCTCAAACTATCCGTCTCTCTCATTCTTCCGACCTAACTATCACATCTCCTGGCACATTCGAGCAAATTAGTTCTCTCATTTGCAGCTTATCTTAACTCTACTACTTCTCCACAGTCTGTGGATAAAACTGGCTGATCACAACAAATTGTGGCGGCCCTGGTTGTCCTGAAAAGGAACATTGTTGGAGACGCCGTGACCTGGTGTTTGTTTCGAATTTTCCCGCGGCTTTACAGAACGGAAACCAAACAGGCAATAGGGCACCAGCGCAGCAATCAGTACGAGGTAAACAAATCAGCTAAAACCCACAGATACTGATACTAAGAGAACTGGAAAAGACCGGACCCAAAACCCCAAGTACTACACCGGACTTAGGAAGACAAAAAACGGGAATATCAGATGTGGCTTCACACCACAAATAATAGAACTTAAATAAGATAGCCAAGGAACCTTCCTTCATATAGCAGGCATTCGGGCTGCTGAAAAAGGATCAAATTTGGAATTTTTGTTGGACAACTAGAATTGGAATTGAACCTGTCACCTCCAAATGGCTAATGCCTCACTATAGAAACAAGTGTACTAAAAACATTACCAATTAGGCACCCCTAAAAAAAAGGTGTTTTCATTGGCCATGTCTACGGTATAGACTGAAATCCACAACTAAGGAATACGGACAAAATTCATTTTTAACCACTTAAATAGCACCATAGTTTATAGAAATGTACAATAACCAAGCACAGGACGAATAACAAACGCAGCAACAGTTTACAAACACAGGAAGCTTTGTCCTGAATACAACAGACATTTAAGGAAGAGATTTGATTGGTAGTTTCCATTATGTTACAGATAATTTACACAACATAACATAACCCTTAACCCATTAGGGTCGTGAAGGTGTATTGATAGAAGCACTAACTCACTAGCACATAAAACCCGCCAACTTTCTCTGTCTTCCGCTTGATGAATAAGTGTATATTAACTTAGTTCTGTCCATTTCTTCATGTTGTCATTCCAGATTCTTCTGTGCCCTCCTTTTCCTCGACTACAAACCCCCCCCCCCCCCCCCCCCCCACATAATTCACATAAATAAAAACAAAATGCACTTAAATATACACATAATTAACATTAATAAACGCATAATTCACACAAATAAACACGTAATTCACATACATAAACGCATAATAAAAAAATTAACACATAATCGAACCTGTCACATTTCAGATGCCGTGTGCGTCTCGCCATGGAAACAAGTATACTAAGAATATTAGCAACTAGGCACCTCTAAAGAAAGTGCCTTCATTGGCTAGTTTTCAGCTGAAGATTTTATGGTTTTCCTAGCTGGAATGTGGCTCAGTTTGTTTGTTTGTTTTGGTATCCAGAAGCCATGAGTTGTTAACCCTTAGACTCGGTATTATGGATATCGCAACCTTTCGGCCTTGTTTCTATTGTAAATACCGTAAATCTGGGAGAAATGTGGCTTTTCTGCCTTCCCCCGGGAGTGAACCCGGACCACAAGGAGTTCGTTACCCGGTCACCGCGCAATCCGGTTTAGCCAACTACGCTAGAGAGCCGGGCAACTGTGGCTCAGATCCCTATAATTTTCTGGCAGTCGGGGCCCAAAAGACTTCATTCAGCCTTGTTTAAATTCGCAATAGTATTATTTGTATGACTAATGGTAATTAGGCATAAGTGAATTTTGTTCCCCTCTCGGGTTTGGGGTGGGAGTGGCGAGGGGAAAAAGGGGGGGGGGGGCTTGAAGTATATACACAAATATTTACAAAGAGAAGATGTGACGTGAGATAGACCACAGCCTCGCAATAGTATTATTTGTATGACTAATGGTAATTAGGCATAAGTGAATTTTGTTCCCCTCTCGGGTTTGGGGTGGGAGTGGCGAGGGGAAAAAGGGGGGGGGGGGCTTGAAGTATATCACACATATATTACAAAAGAGAAGATGTGACGTGAGATAGACCACAGCCTCACTGTCAATTGTGTAGGGACCAACTATGCATTTTTAGGGTTCCCCACTCCCTGTTCCCCGTTACGAGTGAGACCAGCTCCAATC
>CAJHNH020005418.1:0-21702 GCA_905116865.2 Candidula unifasciata
AATCAGACACTAGAAAACCCCTTAACACTATTTTTAAAATTGGCCACGTTTCACAACCACACAATTTTTTTCAGCGAAGCCCGCACCCAGCCGATGTAAACAAAAGGAAAGAAAAAAAAACAACAAAAAAACTGAATTTCTTTTTTAAAAAATTGCTTGTGCCGCTGGGCGTCGCAGTCTATCAATATGGGCACCGGCCGGGGCGCGCTCAGTCGCTTCATATGCCGGATGTTTGAATCTCAAGTTGTCCGTGACTCCTCACCAAATTTTCTCTTTTTCTTCCCCTCCTCTTTTTGTTTCGATTTCATTTTGTATGCTTTTGAGCTGCATCGGTTGGTTCCTTTTAATTAGGTGAAAAAACCTTTTCATTCTTTGCTTCTCAAAAATTTTTAACGATGGGTAGGGTTTCCAATAGTTCTTAAAATCCTTCGTTTCTCACCATCTTTTCTGGTTTTTTCGCAGCCATTCCAAACATCTCATTTCACAGGTGGTTAGCTTTTTTCGTGTTTTTTGTTAATGTCCAAGCGCATTGAAAAACCTAATGTCGGTTAAAGTTGATTTAAATTTGTCTTTAATTCAGGGGGACAGCAGGGTGTTTTAAATTGGGGGCAAGCGGGTATGCGACATTGTTGGCTGTTGGATTCTTGCTTCAATCTCTCTTTTATTTTACCATTGGAGAAGATACTTCCCAGGTATTTAAATTCTTGCACTTTTTTTAAGGCTGTGTCAGAATCTTAGTCGATGGCTTTTGCTCTCTATTAGCTCAACTTCTGTTTTTTTCAGTATTGATCTTCAAGATGTTGGGCAATGTCGTGTAGTAGGTTTCATGTGGTCTTCAGCTTTTTACTATCACTTGAAATATGCATTGACGTCGGCAAAGAGCCTCATGAGGTCCTCCTTTTTATCGACATCTGTTGGTGTTTGTCTTTTTTTTAAATTGCCCATAAATATTATGAAAAAAAAAAGAAATACTGAATATTTTCTAAAATATTTTATATATATAGTGTGTGTTTGTGTTGTTTGCACAATGTAAAAAGATTGTATTTTACAGGGCCTTTCGCCTATATCTATAGGGAGGGAAAAAAAACCGGACCATACTTTGCAACCAGGACTTTTTCCCCCGGAATAGCGCCATGAAGAAAAATTTATTCTATGCTTTAAGAAAGGAAATTTGTCAGTAAGGTTTCATTGCAGATATTTGTTTTGAGGCCGTTAGTCTACTGACGACTTTCACCCCACCAGGAAATCACACAAACGATAAACACCCGTGACCAAAGTGCCAACATGTGGGTGAGGGGCCACCCCTGAGAGGGCCCCAAAACCCCGGTTTGCTTTTTGGGCCCTATTTATGGGCCCGCTATATTGCGGGATCCCCCAAGAGCCCCACGGGCTTCAAATAACGAAAAATTACCTAAAAAAACGGAAAATTTTAAAAAATGTGTAATGATTGTCGTTGTTTTTAATGTGTCTGCGCCGTTACTCATGGGGGCCTTAGCCCCGGCGAAGAACATTGACGACCTCTGCTGCCGCTAGTCGTTTTTGAAACATCTTGGTCTAGGATTTCTCGTTTACGCGACGGACTATGTGTGATTGAGCTGAGAATCCTTTTCACTTGCCTGCACCAGATATATGAATAGTGATGTTCACATTAGAAGGAGAAGGAGAAAGCGCAGAAAAAAATCGATCGCCACACTGCAAAAATTATCAGAAAGAACAATGTTGCAGGGGGGCCGGGAAAATCACTATACTGAAATTAGAAAGGATAGGTCGGTAAGGGGTGTTTGAATTCTCTACTGGAACTGTGCCAGTGTCAAAGATATATCTATCCTGAGACAAATTAGTAGATTAGTGCTGATGCAAGCAAGACTTCTCGGCGATAATACACTGAAATTTGCGGTTTTCGTACGTTTCAGAACAAGCTACACAGGGGACAGGCTATTCTTGTCAGAGACTATCGAAGCCCATAAAGTTGACACGTCCAAATGGCAAGATGCAAGCCTCTAGTTACAAGCTGTTGCGATATGTGCGTCACGGTCTTTCGTGCTGGTTAATGTCTACGCATGTAACGGTAAAGTAAGCAGAGAAAAGTGGATGTGCCTTCAAGAAAAAATGCAAATAGAAGAGAATATAGTTTTCTGTGGCGACTTCGACGCTAAAAGTTACACTAGGGTGGGGCAATAGTTTCACAGACGGGCTAGGAGAGTATTCGGAAGATGCCATGGTAAAAATGGACCTAATCTGCCTAAACGATAGAAGAATCACCATGATGGCCCATCAACCAGAAGAAAACGGTTTAATGTTTGACCCAGCATTAGTTTCAACTGCACTTAATCCAAAGTTGGTATGTGCTAGGTAATCATGATAGTGACCACTGCCCCTGTGTTATTCTTTTAAAAAAATGGGTGTCATTATACATCATAGGATATATTCAAACCCTTTTAAATACACACCGGAAAATGAGGATGTCATAAAAAAGCTTATGAAAATCAAAAGTCGACACTATTTAGGCCGAAGGAAACAGCTGCAACAAATATTGTAGTGGAATTATGAGGTTGACTCATCGTGGGTACTTAAAAGACATGCTGTAAGGATCTGACAGAAAGCAATGAAATCCACTGACTGTACTTCAGACCTGCTGTGTGAATACATATAGACCATGCGGACCACTAAAAGCAGCCTTCAAAGCAGTTGCCCAGCAAGCCAAGGACAGAGCATGGGAAATATTTTTGCCATGATTGTGCACGGCAAGATCTCTTGCAAAATTCTGGTCCGTACACAAGGCTATGACGTGCTCCCAGACGCCTAGGCATCAGAGACTTCTATAATGAAGACCAGACATGGAACAGTTCTGAGACAAAGGAAGAGCACTCCTTGGCAGATACCTCAAGCAAATCTGCACGCAAGACACAGCCACCCGTCAAACTGCCCTGGACATACTCGCTGCAACATGTGCCGGTAAAGACATTAAAGATGATCAGATAATTACTGTGGCTGAAATTAGGAAAATCATCAAAACATTGAAGAAGTCTCATCTGGCCCTGGTGGCATTCATTATTAATACATTGACAGGTTGCCCATAACATCCATGGAGGTCCTATGTAAAGCCTACAATGACAGCATCTGTACTAGTACCATCACAGAAAGCTGGCTGCATAGCTTTTGATTCTGCTAGAAAAACCTGGCAAAGATGCTACGCACATAAATGGCTATAGAATCATTAGAATGCAAAACACTCTAGGCAAAACAGTGGAAAAGATAGTAGCAAGAAGACTGGCAAACTTGAAATAAATCAGCTGCTACCCCGACCTTTCACACACACATACGTGGAGGATACAGACAAAATACAGAGACATGGCTTAGTGCCCCGTTTTTGCACATGACACTTATGAAGGTTTTCAATCTAGATTTGAGACATGTGCAGTCGCCATAGATCTGAAGGATGCACACAACAGTTCCCTTACACCAACTTATGTGTCTGTCAGTGAACCTCAGCAGCCCCCCCCCCCTTTTTTTTCCCCCAAAGGAAGGTCGTGCTTTGGTGTGGTAGCTGGACTTCTGATAATATACCTGGTTTGGCACAGGGCTCTCCATTCTCCTATCCTCTTCAACATCTACACAGTCAGGATCACGGGAGTACAAATGAGTGACGAAAAAAAGAACGCTATCATATGCGAATGACATCCTCGTGTACCGACAGGGCAGGAACAGAGATGACTTGTTTCGGATCTACAACAGGAATTAGGCCGCATATCATCCTGGTGCAACACCTCAGTGCCAACAAATAATCCATCAAAAGTAACAGTCACCTGTTTTCAAAACACTAATGCCGATAGTAAAACTCTGTGGCGCTGACGTGAAGAGGTCTGATTCCATGAAATACCTGGGTATAACATTTGACAGATGCTTAGCATTTAACAAACACGTAGACCACATAATAACCAAAGCCAAGAAAGGTCTCTCCGCAATAAAAGTTATCGGAGCAGCAAATCTTGAGCAACAGCTGCTTTTAATGTTGTACCATGCGTTAGTTATCTCCACCATTGAATATGCATTGGCCATCAGGACACTCAGCAGCACACAGATGAACAAACTGAGGAAAAATTTAAAACAGGCAATGCGTATTATTCTTGGATGCACTAGAGACACCTGTAAATCTATGCGATACCTCTTAAATTTCCCCACAATGGAAAACATTATCAAGCTGTCCAGGGTACAGAACAGGCGCCATCTCTTACAGTTGTGGATATTGTGAGGAGGAGATTAGAGCACCTATGGATCTGTCTGATGTGCTGATAATCCTTACTAATCACTAACCACATCTGCTGGTAGCAAGTCTGTGTGAACCGAGTGCATGTCAACATGACTGCGTAGACATTCTCCATGTGAGCAGACCTTTATGAGCACAAGATATTTTACAGTTAATGTGGCCAATGTAGAAGAGTGGGCGTGGCACAAGAGACCAGAACATTTCTACAGATAAAAATGCTGTTTGTAAATTAAGAAAGGCTCCTCAAACTGAACTAGTTAAGCTTGACAATCTTCCTCCATATGCATAACAACAAGGTGCCATGTCAGACACAGGTGGGTGTAGGACTATTATTATTTTTTTTTTTTCTAAGAAACAAAAAGCAGTTGTAACTGAAAAATGAAGATAATCCTGTTTAATGTGACAAACGATAAAGGCATATTATCCATTACCTGGCATGACACAGAGAGAGTTCACATGATATCAATAGACAGTGTTCACCTGATGATGATAAATTGAAAATAGAGGTGGAGGCGGTCAGAGCTGCCTTCCATTGGCTTGAGATTCAGCTGTACACACATGTGATGATTGTAACTGACACAGAGTATGTTAAGAAAGGTGGAGACAGGAATGATCTGCGCAGAGTGGCGAGCATTGCTCCAGAGGTCCCGGTCATTTGGCATCTTTGGATATTTTCTCCAGAGTATGATGGTGTGTTGGGAAATGAGCAGGCAAGTAAATTTCATGATTATGCACTACTTGATGGGGAATTAATGCATGACAAGCTAGATGATGTAAGGGGCTTTTGGGAGCGAGTAAACAGTGTGGAAGAACAAATAAATCATTTAGTTACAAAAGCAACAGTGAAACTGGCTGAAAGTCCTGAAGCGGATCCTTGGCAACAGGCTCCTTATTTGTGTGAATTTGTATGCACGGAACAATGAATGGGACTGTCAAGAACCTACATGTCTAGGGTTCTATTCTATATGGCTGCGCTGCAGGCTAATGGCAGATAAACACTGCTAACGAACACACCCAAGCCAAACACTGGTTGAACACACACACAATCATTATTACCTAAGGATACTAACTCATAGAGTTATGTGCCCCAGGAGGGGTAGTGTTTCCTATTCTGAAACTAGGCCGCTTCTAACTTTAAAAATCGCTAGGCATGCCTTTTCACGTTCATGAAACAAGCTCTGAACCCCTACCACACTCCCGTACAGCGCTAACTCAACTCACTGTCTCTCGATGCCAGATACGCAATAGCACACGCCGAGTGCGGGCTGGATGTGTCGGTAGATGCTAACGCCACAAACGATGCATGGTCTTATTTCCCATAAGTAGGTATCACTACTGACAAAGTCTTACTGCTATCCGTAATCTAACTGCTAAATGAGATCTAAATAAATCAATTACTACCTACACTGTAAAGTACTAAAGACGTTTAGTCAAACACGGAAGGTACGAATTACAGCTAACACGCCACATTTCTAGAGGTCATTACAACGTGTCAGTGAACTAGTATAATCTAACGGTCTGGTCAAAACACGTCCACTTCACATAGGTCTTCTGCAAAGAGAGTCCCCATCTGTGCTTCGCACACACGTTTTGTTGAACTCCCAGAGTTCACTGTCCAGTGGACACTCGTGAAATCCGCTGACGTACAGCAAGCCTCGTTCAGCTAACACAGATTTCTCCGTGTATCAGCCTGTTTAAAACATGCCCTGAGTTTAGTTAAGGGTCACAATCTAAACATACAAGATTCATCATCATCATCACTGAACTATCCCATAACCGGGACTACCCTTGACAGGGACAGTACTGGGAGAAACCGACAGGGAGCTGCCCTTGATGACGCCATGGTCGATTCAGACCTTGTCTGTTTGAATATTGGGAGGCCAACTAGAATGGCAATTAGGCCCGACGATGCAGATACGGCTATTGACCTGGCTTTGTCAGCAGTACTGGACACCAAATGGACTGTCCTGGGTGATCATGGAAGTGACCATCTGCCATGTTCGGTATTGATCTCCAAATACAAGAAAGTCAAGGCTTCAGCTCATAGGCCTTTCAAGTATGAGTGGACTAACACTCTTCTTGGGCTCCTGCTACATAGGGCATGTAAGAGGACCGGCAGATCTACTTTTGTACCGCCTCCATTGTGGACATCAGAGGTTAAACAGGCATAAAAGTTGAAGAGAGCTGCAGTAAAGCGTTTAAAGAAAGTGTGACAGACAGCCCTAAGCTTACAGGGGGAGTTGAAATGAGTTTTTCAAGCCCTGATCCGCAGAGCCAAAACAGCAAAATGGGAGCAATTTATAGATGAAATTGAAGGTGGGGGGTGGGGGGGGGGGGCGATAAGACATTGGGAAAGTTTTGGAAGTTACATAGGCAGATGCTGGAGGAGCTGACTACTTATTTCAACCAGAGCATTGAGACAGCTTTAGTCCCAGAAGAGTAGATGCACCAGCTACCGGATTCCACTTCCTAAGCGTGGCAAGAATCATTCAACACTTGGCGGCTTTAGAGTCATAACCCTACAAAACACTTTAGGTAAAGTGTTGGAGAAGATAGTGGCTGATGAGCTACAAGAATGTTTGGAACAGATAAATCTCCTTCCAGAAGTATTGGGCAGTTACCGACTAGGGGAAGACACATAGTTAAATGTAGCCGCTTTTGACTTCGAAGGTTTCCTGAGCAGACAGGAAACAGTGGCAGCGGCACTTACAACAGAGTTAGATACAGCCTTTTGATGAAAGCGCTTATGGAGATGGGGGTCTCTCTTTGGTTGGTGAATTGGATGGTAGCCGTTTTGTTTCTCGACGGGTAGTTCTCCGCCGGGGTTCATCGACTTTTGAACCATGTATTATAGCTCCAAGACCACCACTGTGATCTACAATTTCACCTGTACTGTTCAATGTTTTTACGAATAAGAAACACCTGTAGTTGCCAGAATCTTGAATTTTGCAGATGATGTTTTCGTATATAGGAACGGGAGAGATCCAAATCAAATAGCTCATACAGATTTAAAGCTATGCGGGTGATCCTGTGATGTACAAGAGACACCCCGATTGTGCGCATGTGATACATCATTGCATTGCCGACTGTTGCAGATAAGCTAAACTTGCTAAAGGCTAAGTCATACCTCAGAGTAGCTGCAAAGAACACCATCTGTTTAAAGCTTTGGCTACAGGTAAGGGCTAGAGGCTAAAAAGGGGACAATCATGGATGGCTCAAGCAGAAGACACAATAAGACAAGTTTGCATGCTGGAGAACATTGGGCGAGCAAAGAAGTGGTTCAGAGTACCAGAGGAAAAGTAGGGTTATGATCAAATTGGGCCAGGGGTGCAGAGAGTGGCCAGTGGGTGCTACGGAGGTGGAAGTCCAACAGTTAAATCACGACAATTCACGCCCAAGTGATCTGATTATCTATACAGATGGTTCGGTGTTGAGAGGAAAGAGAAGTGCTTGAGGGTTTGTAGCGAAAGTCAATGGAAAATCTTTAGTGTAGGACAGCCTGGTATACGACACCACAACATCTAGCATGAGAATGGAGGTGGAGGCAGTAACTGAAGCTCTCTGGTGGCTAGAGAACAAGATGCATACGCATGTCGTAATAGTAACATACTCTAAAAGCACGCTGCGAAAGGTGAAGACAGGGATGCTTCGAGCAGAATGGCAAGCTTCAATGGGATGGTCACGGGTAGTGAGCATACTTTGAATCTTATGTGCAGGTAGGTAATGAACATGCAGACAGTCTGGCTGGATCTATATATCTATCTATCTATCTATCTATCTATCTATCTATCTATCTATCTATCTATCTATCTATCTATCTATCTATCTATCTATCTATAATCTATCTATCTATCTATCTATCTATCTATCTATCTATCTATCTATCTATCTATCTATCTATCTATCTATCTATCTATCTATCTATCTATCTATCTATCTATCTATCTATCTATCTATCTATCTAATCTATCTATCTATCTATCTATCTATCTATCTATCTATCTATCTATCTATCTATCTATCTATCTTATCTATCTATCTATCTATCTATCTATCTATCTATCTATCTATCTATCTATCTATCTATCTATCTATCTATCTGGTCTGGTAGTCTTAGTTTCAGCTTCATAGCAAACGGGTTGCCCCATCTTTGCTCCGCTCCTGTGCCAGCGAAAAACACTCAGAATGTCTATCACAGTGCCTTGTGGAAAGATTGACAGACTGCTGTCTCAGCATATCAAGCATACACTCGCATTAAAGCATATGGTAGCCATCCGAAGTGCTAACACAAACAGTCCAACATTAGAAATGCAGTTCATCATTGATGATAGCAGAACTTGTCGTCAACAGATCAGCAGTTGTCCGCGTGATCAATTTTAATACGGGTCCCGCAAGCAATGAACTACAGGCATCGCGCCATTTTCTGAATCTACAATTCACACCATCACGTTGGTCACAGTCGAAAAAAAAACATTCCAAATGCAATCCGCAGCTCACAGGGTCACGCCATGCATTCAACTCAGAAGCTGGGCGACGAAACTATATCCAGTCTACAAATGGAGCAAAAATGCATCGGCCACGGTCCGGCAGAAGCAAAAAATTTGCCTCTGTTCCGAACGGCGCCGCTGTCTAGCGTCCATTTTAACCGGAAGTCCTATCTATCTATCTATCTATCTATCTATCTATCTATCTATCTATCTATCTATCTATCTATCTATCTATCTATCTATCTATCTATCTATCTATCTATCTATCTATCTATCTATCTATCTATCTATCTAACTATCTATCTATCTATCTATCTATCTATCTATCTATCTATCTATCTATCTATCTATCTATCTATCTATCTATCTATCTATCTATCTATCTATCTATCTATCTATCTGTCTGTCTGTCTGTCTAGCTGTCTGTCTGTCTGTCTGTCTGTCTGTCTAGCTGTCTGTCTGTCTGTCTGTCTGTCTGTCTGTCTGTCTGTCTGTCTGTCTGTCTGTCTGTCTGTCTGTCTGTCTGTCTGTCTGTCTGTCTGTCTGTCTGTCTGTCTGTCTGTCTGTCTGTCTGTCTGTCTGTCTGTCTGTCTGTCTGTCTGTCTCGATATTTGTTTGCAAGCACAGGCACCACTTTAATTCCATGCGGATGGACTAATGTCATCCCCACAACCCAACCCCGGTTACGCCCTATAGGCCAACCCCTCCCTCCCTCCTTAGACATTCAGTGTACGCTGTTGGCGTCAAACCCGTCCCCCTTTTTTTTGCCCCTACCTGCGCGTTGGAGGTATATAGGCTGACCGTCTTTTCATTGAACGAAGTTTTTTCGCCAGGGACACTAGATGAGTATCATTTATTCTATACATTAGAGTCCTGTGTAGTCACTTTATAGTTAGAGCCTATTTGTGTATGTGTACTGTGTTGTCCTTTATGTGCTGATGAAGGCTAATCGCCGCAACGTCCTTTGTTTGTTTATTGTGATCGATTTTGTAAAGCTAACATAAACTAATTGTTGTTTCTTACCAACTTTTTCTCTTCCCTATAATTTTCTACTCCTTATAAAAACACCACTGGGTGATGAATTTATACATGACAACGCAGAAGTGGTTAAGGCCCTTTGGGAACAAGCAACTGAATCAGTAGAGAAACAAGGTTATTATGGTCTAGAGAGAATGAGGCACCTGGGTGTAACCAGAGGGTCTGGCCGGCAAAACGGACATATAACCAAATTGTGACCGGTATCATCAGTATTGAAACTCTGGCTGCTGAAGATGAGGACCGGGCACGCATGGGAATGCCCCGAGTGCTGTAATGTCAATTCTTGACTCAACTCAACTCAGCTCAAATAGATCATTACGGTCTGAGGAGAATGGTGCTGCGGGGAGTTACCAGGGTATCTGCACGATGCTCAACACTTAATGGAGGGAAAGGCGAGATGGATGCAGAATAAGTTACTGGTACCATTGAAACTGGAACTTTGTGTTTCCTGGTGAAGATGGGGACGGAACACTTATGGGAGTGTCTAGAGTGCTATGGTGTCGATTCTTAATTTAAAATGATATCTTTTGTTTACTCCAATGATGTTATGGACAAGACAGGAAAAATTGAATTCATGAGGGCAGAATATTAAACAAGCCTTTTCTTGAAAAAAAAAAAAAAAATACAACAGAAGTAATGCGAGGTGTTGCGGCGTCCGTCGCTTAGGCTTTGCGAGTCTGACTCGTAATTCCAATGGAGTCCGATTCGCCATTCCAGTGTACCGTGATCGAAACCCACTGCTGGCGGCGTGGATTTTAATCATGGTATTTGGCGTCACAGGTCGACCCAGCCTAAAATCTGAACCAGGATGGCTGTCCTGGGGAAGTAAAGACGGCCGGCGTAATGCTGACCACTTAACGCACCTAGTGCCAATTGGTCTGTAAAAATATGGGTGCTCTTTCCATGTGGCTGAAGGGCATGAAATGGGATCTTTACTTTTTCAATTGGGGGGGGGGGGTGGCGTTGTTAAATTTGGTTAGCTGGGTGCAAGCTACTTCTACCCACATAGATCCTCAAATGGTATCTGTCTTTTTATTATTCATTTATGTTTAGTTGAAACTGCTATAGTCGATTGGCATATAAGCTATCACACTGCCAACTCTGTGAATAAGATCACAGGAAAGAGGTTCAGGCAGGATGTCAGTCTTGCTCTTATTGGACTTGCTGTTCTTGGGCACAGTGTAACACCTCCAAAAAAACAAGTTATTATGTTACGATTTACTGAGCGCCATTTGATTGAAAAACATTAAAAATCAATGTACAAACTAGACCGTAAAGTGTGTAAGGCTGCAGGTAAAAGAATTTAGACTTGCATGTACTGCCCAGATTGCAATACATCTCTGTGCTTGACACTCTGTTTCAAGCTATACCACACAGTTGAGGATTTATCAATGTTTCTAAGAAAGACAGAGGGCTCTACTACATCTTCAACTCCAGTTAATGAAGGAAGTAGCTCAGTCTTCGTCTAGAGGTGCTTTTATAATGAAGCATTCTTAAATGCTCATTGTTACATCACAAAAATCACAACAGACGAAAACAAAATTTGTATTTTATTCACATGTGTATTACCTTTTAATGGTAAAAATTTTGGTCAATCGTTAAATAGGTGCTCCTAATTAGCTTATTTTATTCATCGCTAACCATATCCCCAAGATTTTGTGTGTGCTTTGAACAAAGTCACTAGAAACTGGAAAAAGTATTAAAACAGCTCCTGAAATTCTTATAAATAGCCAAACAAATTCCAGATAGCTGCCATGACCATGTGACATATTTGCTTAATAAATCTGTTTTCATGTGTAGCAACCAGTCATAATGGTGCCCTGAAGGTTTAAAAACTCGGGGCTCGTTTTTTAATTTTTTTTAAATGGATTTTATTCGAAAAACCAATCATTTTGAAAAAAAAAAAAATCTAACGCTGATGCACCGGATTGCTGGTCAGGAAAGTGATATATGAAGCGAAATGAAGGGCCAGTTACAGAAATTTCTTCTTGCCTTGATGCTGCAAGGCATTCCAGGAGTAGAGAACAGAAGAAGAATTATTTTGTACAGTTATCAATACTGATTTTAAAGTACTGTGGTAAGAAAACTATCAATATTCAAGTCGCCAAAGCATGTGCTCCTAAAGCTATTGCAGCAAACCCACATAGTCATAATTCTGCATAATTCTTCTGTTAATGTACCTTGTCTGAGTATCCTCAAACGAAAGAAATGGGTGATTATCTTTCTTAAGGAATAAATTTAAAAAAAAAAATAAACACATTATTATACCCTCCAGTTGTCTATACAGTTCAACGATTGATTAAACTCAAGTATAAACTATTGCTGTTTATTATTCACATTTACTAATTATGTGAGGTCATGATGGGTTATATTTTATTTATTTGGTATATCAAATAAATTGTATATTAATCGAACAATAAAGCAGTTGCTATGATGGTTTACTTCGTGGTGTTAGTGTGATTCTAAGAAATGAATAAATGTTCGTCTGAGATTGATCAGTGAATAAATTGGTATCAATGCTTTAATCATACAAATACCAGTTGATGCATATTTTAGCTGCTAAGAAACAAACTTTGAAACTTTAGTTCCCGTCCAGCTTTGTGGTCTTTACAGTTTGGAATGACCGTGACAGTTTGTGAGAGTAAAATACTTATAGATCAAGGGGTTAGTGGACGCCGTCTTGGGAAAGGGGGGGGGGGTGGTGTTCAAAGTCAGTGGAGAGGGATGCGACTGGTCATTCACTGTACGTGAATGTTTTTTTTTTTTAAAGTTAGTTGCGTATCCTATACATGACGTTGCAGAATCAACCCAGCATTTTTGGCTTTCGTGGTTTCTTGAAGCAAATTTTACGTTCAGTGGTTTGCCGTGAAGAGAGCGACGTTCTGTAAAGAACCTGCTGATTGATGATGGTTTGCCCAATGGCAAATGACTACACGGTCGACTCTCCATACCAGTATCGAAACCCACACTAGGCGAAAAATCGCCTGCAGCTGGAATCGACCCTTGCACGCCGGCATTACGAAGCGAGTTTTCTGCAGCGCCTAAGCCACAGACGCCAACAATGTTATTTAATAAGGAAATATAAAAATTGATAATTTGGCGCTCTGAGTGGTTATAGTCAGGGTCAGTGGAGGTTGTATACATATATAAAAGGCGAGCCTAGGCATGTGACTTGTATATTTATAATATGAGGAATTATAAAAATCTATAGATCAAGAGAAGTAACAATTGGACATAGATCAACGGAGGTAACAGCTGGACATGTCGGGTTAGGGTTAGACTTAGAAAAGGGGTGGGGCAGGGAGGAGGTTATACCGATTGAAGGAAAGTAATCGGGGATGCCTGGCGGTGTGTAGCTTAAAGCTAGTTTGGTGATGGAATGGGGTTTAGGATCGATATACTGTAAAAACCGTCAGGTCTTGACCGTTTTTCGGTGTGTCATATTGTGTGTAACCATATATGTTTAATCTCAAACTTCTTCCTAGAATTTTTGTGGAGAACACATCAAAACAAAAAAAAACAAAAAAAAAAAAAAAAAGGACTGTCAGAGAGAAAACCAAACGTATCGTTAGCCCGGTTTGTTGACTTCAGCAGCATGGCCCGTCAGATGAAGACAGTCTTTTAATTGTAGAGCTTGTAGAGTTTGACTCCTGAGAGTTGGCTCTGGTAGATCTCCGCGTGGTAAGCTGGTGCACTATCTTTTGTTTTCTTCAGCTTATGCTTTATCTGTTTGCTTGTAGGATGTTCTCATAATTCTTATCTTTGATTGTTCCAGCACGATCTCTAACAACTGCCTTTCTAATGATCCGGTTATTCTTGTCTGCCTGCTCTACGAATATCTTCAGGAAGGCCTCTCCCTGCTCAAGTCAACTGTCAAGACCTGACACACCGAAAAACAGAACTGTCACAGACTGACGAAAACAATCAACCTATTACCTACCTAGATGAAGCTGCTAGGGGTCTCTGGCCACTTATAAAGAGACTTTGATTTCAATGTCAGCCTCAATATACATCTAGCTTTCTGTCTCTATTGTATAACAATTGAATAAAAATTAGGGTTAAAAACAACTCGAGACCCTGGCATGGCACATAATGATGATTTTTAGGCCATCAAACACAGTTTCTATTAGTTTAATATATGCCGATAGGGAAGAGAGCTCTACTGGTCTCTTACATGTTCGAAACGTTTCGTACATTGCGAACCACGTTGAAAATACCGGATATCTGAAGTGAAACAACGTCGGCCGTGGCTACTATTTAGATGGGTATCCGCTGAGGTAACATGAATCATGGAACTTGAAGAAGCAGAAGAAGGTGTCTAATAAAGCCGCCATCTTCTCTGACTTATAACTGTTGATGTTAATGTTGCCCAGACATTTCTCTTATTCATTCAATTCTTTTGAATTCATCCGATTTTATGTTAAAAATTTTTATGAGGGATATCTTTTTCGAATATATATAACTTCCCTTCCATGGTTCTCCAGCTGTCATTAGCATATGTAAGTACAGGTTCGTCTTAACGTCTGTATGAGCCCCTTGGAAAATGCATGTATTTGGGTCCTTATGACAACCACTCACACAAATGGGCCCAAGCCTTTAGACGGCCCTATGTTCGAACTAAAATAATATAAGAATTTAACATTTTTAACGCCTAAAACTACATAACTTAGAGTTCCACATTTTCCCCATGTGGGTTCCTTTGCCCCATGGGGGAGGCGGATAGACCCACTGCCTCCCTAACAAATGCCGCAAGAGTAAAGTAGGGTTTTCACTGAAGTCAGAATGCATCTGCCATAGAGGCAAGGAACCAATAGTCATACAAATAAGCCAGAACTGGCACACTGATATACATGCAAAACTCAATTTCTAGAACAAGACTAAAATCCAGAAGTGGACGAACAGCCACAAGTTTCCCCCGGAGTTAACAGCCAGTGAACGCAAAGAAGAAAAAGAAGTTCCGTATTTTGTTCAAACTTTAAAAAGATGCTAATGCCTTGCCAATGCGTGTCATAATTTCTATCGCGTTTCCTTGACTATTATATTAATATTATGACCTATATGAGAAAATGATCTGTTATTTATTTTTGTCTCTAGTGTTACACAGTCTTGAACTGTTATTGGTGTCTTTAATTTTATTGTCTTTTCAAAACTTATTTGTAGCTCAACTTCGGATGCTTTTTGTGTGCTAAATCATATGTCATTGCTTTTTTACATGCAGAAAAATATCATCTGCAAAATCGAGATCTTCCATTTATATAGTTAGTTAGTTAGTTAGTTGGGTTATCGTCATTGCACTCCGGACATGTCCATAGGTGCTCAGATCCTCCCCTCAGTATGAACCCCAACGTCCGATGGCTAATAGTACCAGTTCTATGTTGATTAACAAGTCTTCTGACGTGTCCGGTGTGCGTCTCGTTTTTTGCTGTGCCGATCTTAATTCCCAAGTCTTCCATTTATATGTTCTCCACCAAGTCAATGTCGGTGTTTCCAACACAACATTATTTTATCAATAGCTAAACTAAGTAAAGGGGGATATAAATACATTACTGTTTCATACAAGTTTCAACTTAGGGAAGTTAGCATCTGTATATATATCAATCAATGTTTGTGTGTTTGTTTATGAGCTATAGACTCGGAAACTACTGAACCGATTTAGCTGAAATTTTCAGGATATGTTTGTTTTGATACCGGACGTTTACCCATTAAGGTTTGAAATTATACCTGTCATTGTTAGAGATAGGTGACCACATATGTTGGAAAAATCTTCGAAACTAATATTTTCAATTTTAGTGACATTTAATTATAGCCACGTTAGTAAATGCGCGGGGACGATCGACTTTCACAGTGCATACGCAGTAAACACGGGACGCTATATTTTTAACATTCACCCGTACCTCAAACCAGACTATCTCTATATCGCTTATTGCGACGTTAACCATACTAGACACATTTCTATTTTCTTTCTTTTCAAACAACCTTCGATGAGTTAGAGAGTAGTCGGTGGATTTGAGAAAGGGGGATAGAAGTGGGGGAAGGGAGCCGATCTATGTCTGCGCAGACAATGATTGCACCATTTACCGTGTTAGACACGTACGATTTCTATTATTGTGCCGTTTCAATAATATGAAGTTTATATCTAGAAAATCTGTTTATGAGAAAACAATTGCCTGCGGTTTTGAGTTGTGTTAGAATCGGGACACACATCTTGCGTAGTTTTGTTCTCTTTTCGTTGTTCAGAAGCAGTGGTTGGTACACTGGGCGGGAGACTAGGGTTCGAATCCCCAATACGGCCTTTTTTTTTTACCCGGGGGCAAAATGAAACCCAGATCTGCTGTGTCGTGGCGACAGCACTAGCTATGTGGCCATAAATACTATTTTAAAAAATACAGGTATGTGGGTAAATCAGTTGATAATTAAATTTGACCTTTTCGCATACTTATGATTTAATTTCAAACTTTCTGATTGCATGGTTACGCTGAATTTTCATAGATTTCCATTTATTTTCATTTCGGTTTAATTATTTCTTCTGACATTGCGTTGGAATTAGGCTATGCTGTTTATCATAGCGTTCATTTCGTAATTATGGTGTATTTTTTCCTGTTTTCGTTGCATTTCACTTAGTTTTTTTTTCTCCAAACTACTTCGATGAAGGAAAGAGTAGTCGGTGAATTGGGAGGAGGGGGGTAGCATAAACTGGTAACTGAAAGAGCTTTAAGTCAAAGTAACTGCCTTACCCACTCAAAGTAGCAGCAGTAGTAGTAGTTGTGGTTGGGCGGTTACACCGTAGTGCTGTCATCCGGAGACCGCCGGTAAGGTGATGGCATTTTTCTGTCTGGTAGCGAAATTACACATCCTAACCTGACCCGTCCGTGTCGACAGCATTAGCCTTGCGGCGCCAAATCCTCTGGCTCACGACTCCCTGTCTACTCCGACGGTAAAACAGACAGCAGTGACATTATTTTAGTTATTGTGGTGGCGGTGGTGGTAGTAGTTGTACTGGTACTTGAAGGATAGTGTGGTAAATTTTACACCAGCCGCAGTTACTACTCATTACAATTCCTGCTGTCTATTTTAGTCCGGGTGGACGTCAGTTACAAAAAAATATCGTGGTTTTGAACATAAATGATAAGTCAATTCTTGGAATGTCATGTCATGGACCAAGAAAGGGAACACCATTGTCATTCTCAATGATCTGCAAAGAGGGGGTGGGAGGGAGGGGGGGGGGGGCTGAAAAAAACGGTACTGTTTTCTCGAAAACCTAAATACTTTATACAATAAATACCAGTATAGTTTGGAAAGAACAAAATGAGGAGCATGGTTCTTGGAGAAGAGACAGAGGTCGAACAGCGCGATGGTGAATACTTGATATCAAGGACACCCTTAGTGTTAGCATTAAAGTTCACAAGGCGTGAAAATTGTCAAGAGAACGAATATAATCCCAGCGTGCTGTGATGACAGCAAAGTTCAGCAGAGTGATGTTGAGGGCGTACTCTTATTCACCTCTACTTTTGTCAATGTCATCAATTCATTAAAATGAATGTACCATTCTATTTGGATGGCTTCTTGTATTCTACATCATTAATAAAATGTTCCCATTTTGCTTTTTGGCCTCTGCTGCACAACGCTTGAAAACCTCTATTCTAACTTTCTTAAATGTTTCCGCGCACTAAAATTCCTCCTGCATGCGTAGGAATGTTTGTCGCACTTTCTGTAGGACTGCCACGGGGATCTGCAACTTCACCTGTGCAGTTCAATGTATTCACGAGAAGATTGCGGAATTGGAAACACCTCGAGTTGGTAGAATATTGACATGCGCAGATGGTATTCTCGCATATAGGCAGGAGAAAGATCAGAATCAAATTGCTCAAGAGCTACATGTGTCTGTAAATAAGGTAATCGACTGGTGTACACAGATTAGTGCTGATATCAACCCAGAAAAGGCAACCGTCCTGTAGTGTTCTTTGGACAACAGGATTGTTAGATCTGATGTTCCAAGCCTCAAAATAAATATCAGGGACATCAAGAGAGACAGCAGACTGCGGTACCTGGAAATAACCTTTGACAGAAGCTTGTCATTCAATGATCACTTAGAAGTGGTTGTGTCAAAGCCCCCCCCCCCCCCCAAAAAGGCCTTATTTCACTAAAGATTATGGCAACAATGGACATGGAGCAGATAATGCTTTTCACACTCATCATTTGCACCTTTCCAGACGATATTGTTATATTGGGCTATCAGGAGGAACGAGACTCACCGTCCATGGCGATGGCGAGTCTGACTAGCAAGACCCGCCCGTGTCAAGAAGTCTTCCACAAGTCTTTTCACACTATACCAGCACTTAATCATCCTAGTGATTGATTATAGACTGAGTTTGATCACCGTCTCGAAGTGTCAGCTGGAGAAACTGGAGCGCATACAAAATGAAGCTATGCGGGTGATCCTGGGATGTACATGAGACACCCCGATTGTGTGCATGCGACACATCCTTGCATTCTTCTTCTTCGATCCTTCTGTCAGAAAACTTATATAAGGAGGCCGGTAGCCTTTATGAAAGCTATCGTGCAATCCATATCCTCTCGTGTACCATACAGTTTTGTCTTCAGTGTGGTTGGAACAGGCCAGATTGCGCCTCTGTTGTCAGCATACAGTTGACAAGTATTGGAGCACATGCTCAGCATTTTCGGGTGCCACGCTGCAGGGACACGTCTTCGTATTTCCTACACAGAAAATTTGAACATATGTTGACGAAATATGTTGTGCCCAGTCCTTAGTCTGAATATAATACACTGTCCCTCTCTAGTCAGGCGATGAAGTGAGTCTTGGGGAGAAAATCTTGTGTGGGTTGGGGCTTTGTAGCAAAAGCCAGCGGACAATTTTTAGTGCAGGACAGCCTGACACATGATACCATAACATCTAGCATGAGAATGGAGGTGGAGGCGGTCACTGCAGCTTGCCGGTGGATAGAGAACAAGATATATACACATTCCCTGATTATAACGAAGTCCGAAGAGAAACTAGATTATTATGGGCTGGAGAGAATGATGCAGCTGGGTGTGACCAGAGGTTTCGGCCGGCACACTAGGCTCAGTGCAAAGGCAAGAACGGACGAACGAACGAACTTTGTTTTCAAAGGGTTACAAATTAGACAAAAGGCCTGACTTACATTCGTCCCTTCCAAACTCCCATTTTTGACACAGCAGTTGTATTTCACCAATAAAGCATGTTATGTTCATGTAATGATATGCATATTATGAATATCAAGTCAAAAACAAAGGCATGGTGGTAAAATATGTGCGCATGCTCACGCATGAACACACACACCCACATACACACGAAAACCCATTCACTCACACACACGCACCCAATACACACACATACGTTCATACATACATGCACTCATACCCACAGTCACCCACACAGACATGCAATCTAAAAATAACAACCCAGACACATATAGACACACACAGCTATACACACACGTAGCCGCACAAAAAGACCTATACAAACACACACGTCCGACGTACACAGACATAAACCCACACATACATACGTAGCCGCACAAAAGACCCATACAAACACACACACCGACGCACACGCATGCCGTCTCACATACACAAACACGTACGCAGGCAGGGAAACACACAGGCACGCATACAGACAGACACATAAACCGACACAAACAGAGACACGCAGACACACAACCAGACTACGACTGGCACTACTAGTACTGGAACTCTGCGCTGGCTACTGGTGATGGGGACGGTGCGTGTTTGGGAATGCCCTGAGTGTTGTGATGTCGATTCTTGACTCAACTTAACTGGTGTTCCACATCATACATGTGCTTCCGGTTGCAATAGTCGTAAAAGGAAGCCATGGGAAATACAACCCTAATGTCGTCTCTGAGTTTTGAAATATGCACACACCCATTGGCTGAGCTAGCCGTGGGGTACTAAATATTCATGAGCATACCTCGTGGACCATGTCGACGCCAGCCAATCAACACCGACCTGAGATATTGTTGTATCTGGCGCCCCTTGAGTCGACAGAAGTTGCCACGCTGAAGATTTTCTGGGTTTTTAGTTTTTTTAAATTCTACTTTACTTAAGGGAAATGTCTGTCGGACTGGAAAAACGAATAGAACTTGAAATGAGAGGACGACCAGCAGACCAGGTATATTTATTTTTCATGTTACATTATTTAAGGTAATAAATACTCCATTCTGAATAGAATGAAAGTTTCATTGAAACCACGATAGAAAATCAACGTAGGACAAAACAGAAGTAATCACAATCTTCTGCAAAGGAAGAACCGAAAACGGAAGAAAAAAAAAAAAAAAAAAATCCCCAAAAAAAGATGCCAAAAAAAGTAAAGGGAAAACAGATTTTTTTTTAAAGGCCCAAAAACTTCAAATAGCCCTCAATTTTTTAAATTCGCGGTGTGAAAATAAAAAATTAAAAAAACCGGGTTTTTCCCCTTCAGGTTTCCCTTAAGACTTTTTTACTTGGCCCCCTTAAAATTTTCCCTTTTCGAAAAAGGAAAAGGGGGGTTTGTACAAAGAAAAGCAAGGAGAAAGTAAAAATATACTATAATTTAAATTTTAATTCCCCAATTAAAATATAAAAATTTTTTTTAAAGAAAAAATTAAGGCTCTCCTCCAAAACGGGGGTCATAAAAATTATGGCCCCGGCCCCTAACCCTTTTCCAAAAAAATCCCTTTTGTGGGCTCAGTTTTTAATTAAAAATAAAACCAGCTTCCTATTAAAAAAAAACAAATGTCCCAACCGGGTCTCAGCGAAAATGTTACTTGGGGGAAACCTTTTTTTTTGACTGTGGGCCCACCACTAACCGTACCCCCCCCTCCCCGCTTTTTTTTTTTCCAAAAAAAACTTTTTTAAAAACAATTGGGGCTAAACTAGATGGGGTGGACTTTACGAGCAGCACTACTGCATCTCCCTTTCAACTTCCTCCAATTAATTTTTTCTCGGAGTTCAGGCAAACCCAGTTTTTCCCCCATTCCCCCGCCGGCGTAGCGGGAGGTTAACATCTACCGGGCCGGGTAAATCCTCAATTGGAAAACCAGATTGCTAATTGCGTGGGGAAGCGCCAAGGTCTTTCCCGCCACAAACGCTTTCATTGTCGGGAAGGTTTTTGACATTGGCAACCGGGGCCCTTTGCTATTATCGTCTGAGAAAACGCTCTATATTTTCCCCCCCGGGCGCTATTAAGTCTGCTTTTAATAAATTTTTTAAAAATTTTCCCAAATATCCTATTTTTTCCGCGATTTGTTCCTTTTGGCAGAAAAAATTTTCCGCCTTTTACAAATGCCCGAGCCCTGTAAGGGGTATTTTTTGGTTTTTTTTATAGACGCCATAAAATGCGCCGTTTTGGCAAGGAGAGCTGAAAAGAAAGACATTTTAAAACAAAAAGGGAAAATTTGGGATGTGTAACCAAAACGTCATTGGGACAACCGGGTTTTTAAACCATAAAATTCTCTGCCACCCGTACGGACAGGTGATAAAATTTTCCCGCCCCGGTCCCCCGTTTGCAAAGTAAACAAATTGTAACTACAGCAAAGTTCCTCTTTTACCCAAAAGGGTCAACTCTGGACCCCCTTTCCTAGAGGTGGGAAAAAAAAACCCCCCCCAAACCCCGGGGGTTTTTTAAAACCCAAAACCCTAGGGTTTCAGCAAGCACAGTGGATTTTAAAACGTTTCCTCTTATCGACTTTTCCCCTAACTGGCCCCCCCAAAATTTTGGGAAATTTATAATAAGTATCATTAGATTTTGTTTTAATTTTCAGAAAACGAAATTCAAACAGGTGGGAATTTTTCACATTACAAAATTTTTCAAAATTTTTCACTTACCATGATTTTTCGGGGCCCCAAGATTTTTTTAGTGAAAACACTGAATAT
>CAJHNH020005419.1:0-21700 GCA_905116865.2 Candidula unifasciata
TAGAGGATCTCGTCAAGGGTGAAATGATAATAGACTGAGGGACTAATTGGCATACTTTTTTTGGTAATTGATTTTAGGCAAACGCCCGTAAAGCATAAATTCTGGAAAAAATGTCACTTGTGGTCATTTTTATGTTATCTCTATTGTTGCCCCAGATTGTACAAAAATGCCAAATTAGACATTCAGTTTACTACACTGCATCTAGCGTGTCTATTCATGTGTAAAAATAATTGTCTGGGACTCAATGTTTAGTGGTAGGACACAAACAAGTTGTTAGGAACAATTCTTCGTAAATTTGTTTTTTACTTTTATCTTATCTATTTTTCTGTCCCCAACGAGCTCCAAAGTGTCCAATTGTCTCCATCTAGAGTATCTCGTCAAGTGTGAAATGATAGACTGAGACTAAATTTGCAACTTTTTAGGGTTATTTTTATGTTATCTCAATTGTTGCCCCAGATTGTACCAAAATGCAAATCAGACATTCAGTTTTACCTACTCTGCATCTAGCGTGTCTATTCATTTGTAAAATAATTGTCTGGGACTCAATGTTTAGTGGTAGGACACAAACAAGTTGTTAGGAACAATTCTTCGTAAAATTTTGTTTTTTACTTTTATGTTATCTATTTTTCTGTCACCAACGAGCTCTAAAGTGTCCAATTTATCATCTAGAGTATCTCGTCAAGTGTGAAATGATAGACTGAGACTTAATTGGCAACTTTTTGGGAAATATGATTTTGGCCAAACGCGAAAGGCATAAATTCTGGAAAAATGTCACTTGTGGTCATTTTTATGTTATCTCAATCGTTGCCCACAGATTGTAAAAAAATGCTAAACCAGACATTCAGTTTACCTACTCTGCATCTAGCGTGTCTATTCATGTGTAAAATTATTGTCTGGGACTCAATGTTTAGTGGTAGGACACAAACAAGTTGTTAGGAACAATTCTTCGTAAAATTTTGTTTTTTACTTTTATCTTATCTATTTTTCTGTCCACAACGAGCTCCAAAGTGTCCAATTGCTCATCTAGAGTATCTCGTCAAGTGTGAAATGAGAGACTGAGACTAAATTGGCAACTTTTTGGGAAATATGATTTTGGCCAAACGCGAAAGGCATAAATTCTGGAAAAATGTCACTTGTGGTCATTTTTATGTTATCTCAATTGTTTGCCCCCAGATTGTACCAAGATGCCAAATTAGACATTCAGTTTACCTACACTGCATCAAGCGTGTCTATTTATGTGTAAAATAATTGTCTGGGACTCAATGTTTAGTGGTAGGACACAAACAAGTTCTTAGGACCAATTCTTCGTAAAATTTTTTTTTTTAATCTTATATATTTTTCTGTCACTAACGAGCTCCAAAGTATCCAATTGCTCATCTAGAGTATCTGTCAAGTGTGAAATGATAGACTGAGACTAAATTGGCAACTTTTTTGCAAATCTGATTTTGGCCAAACGTGTAAGGCATAAATTCTGCAAAATTGTCACTTGTGGTCATTTTTATGTTATCTCAATTGTTGCCCCCAGATTGTACAAAAATGTCAAATCAGACATCCAGTTTACCTACTCTGCATCTAGCGTGTCTATTCATGTGTCAAATAATTGTCTGGGACTCACTGTTTAGTGGTAGGACACAAACAAGTTGTTAGGAACATTTCTTCGTAAAATTTGTTTTTCACTTTTATCTTATCTATTTTTCTGTCACCTATGAGCTCCAAAGTGTCCAATTTCTCATCTAGAGTATCTCGTCAAGTGTGAAATGATAGACTGAGACTAAATTGGCATCTTTTTTGAAAATATGATTTTGGCCAAACGCGAAAGGCATAAATTCTGGAAAAATGTCACTTGTGGTCATTTTTATGTTATCTTAATTGTTGCCCCCAGATTGTACTAAAATGCCAAAATTAGACATTCAGTTTACCTACTCTGCATCTAGCGTGTCTATTCATGTGTAAAATAATTGTCTGGGACTCAATGTTTAGTGGTAGGACACAAACAAGTTGTTAGGAACAATTCTTCGTAAAATTTTTGTTTTTACTTTTATCTTATCTATTTTTTCTGTCACCAACGAGCTCCAAAGTGTCCAATTGCTCATCTAGAGTATCTCGTCAAGTGTGAAATGATAGACTGAGACTAAATTGGCAACTTTTTGGAAAATATGATTTTGGCCAAACGCGAAAGGCATAAATTCTGGAAAAATGTTACTTGTGGTTATTTTTATGTTATCTCAATTGTTGCCCCCAGATTGTACCAAAATGCCAAATCAGACATTCAGTTTACCTACTCTGCATCTAGCGTGTCTATTCATGTGTAAAATAATTGTCTGGGACTCAATGTTTAGTGGTAGGACACAAACAAGTTTTTAGGAACAATTCTTCGTAAAATTTGTTTTTCACTTTATCTTATCTATTTTTCTGTCAAAAACGAGCTCCAAAGTGTCCAATTTCTCATCTACAGTATCTCGTCAAGTGTGAAATGATAGACTTAGACTAAATTGGCAACTTTTTTGCCAAAATTTTTTTGGCCAAACGCGTAAGGCATACATTCTGCAAAATTGTCACTTGTGGTCATTTTTATGTTATCTCAAATGTTGACCCCAGATTGTACAAAAATGCCAAATCAGACATCCAGTTTAACTACTCTGCATCTAGCGTGTCTATTCATGTGTAAAATAATTGTCTGGGACTCAATGTTTAGTGGTAGGACACAAACAAGTTGTAAGGAACAATTCTTCGTAAAAATTGTTTTTCACTTTTATCATATCTATTTTTCTGTCACCAACGAGCTCCAAAGTGTCCAATTTCTCATCTAGAGTATCTCGTCAAGTGTGAAATGATAGACTGAGACTAAATTGGCATCTTTTTGGAAAATATGATTTTGGCCAAACGCGAAAAGCATAAATTCTGGAAAAATGTCACTTGTGGTCATTTTTATGTTATCTTAATTGTTGCTCCCAGATTGTACTAAAATGCCAAATTAGACATTCAGTTTACCTACACTGCATCTAGCGTGTCTATTCATGTGTAAAATTATTGTCTGGGACTCAATGTTTAGTGGTAGGACACAAACAAGTTGTTAGGAACAATTCTTCGTAAAATTTTGTTTTTTACTTTTATCTTATCTATTTTTTTGTCCCCAACGAGCTCCAAAGTGTCCAATTGCTCATCTAGAGTATCTCGTCAAGTGTGAAATGATAGACTGAGACTAAATTTGCAACTTTTTAGGAAATATGATTTTGGCCAAACGCGAAAGGCATAAATTCTGGAAAAATGTTACTTGTGGTTATTTTTATGTTATCTCAATTGTTGCCCCAGATTGTACCAAAATGCCAAATCAGACATTCAGTTTACCTACTCTGCATCTAGCGTGTCTATTCATTTGTAAAATAATTGTCTGGGACTCAATGTTTAGTGGTAGGACACAAACAAGTTGTTAGGAACAATTCTTCGTAAAATTTTGTTTTTTACTTTTATGTTATCTATTTTTCTGTCACCAACGAGCTCTAAAGTGTCCAATTTATCATCTAGAGTATCTCGTCAAGTGTGAAATGATAGACTGAGACTTAATTGGCAACTTTTTGGGAAATATGATTTTGGCCAAACGCGAAAGGCATAAATTCTGGAAAAATGTCACTTGTGGTCATTTTTATGTTATCTCAATCGTTGCCCACAGATTGTAAAAAAATGCTAAACCAGACATTCAGTTTACCTACTCTGCATCTAGCGTGTCTATTCATGTGTAAAATTATTGTCTGGGACTCAATGTTTAGTGGTAGGACACAAACAAGTTGTTAGGAACAATTCTTCGTAAAATTTTGTTTTTTACTTTTATCTTATCTATTTTTCTGTCCACAACGAGCTCCAAAGTGTCCAATTGCTCATCTAGAGTATCTCGTCAAGTGTGAAATGAGAGACTGAGACTAAATTGGCAACTTTTTGGGAAATATGATTTTGGCCAAACGCGAAAGGCATAAATTCTGGAAAAATGTCACTTGTGGTCATTTTTATGTTATCTCAATTGTTTGCCCCCAGATTGTACCAAAGATGCCAAATTAGACATTCAGTTTACCTACTCTGCATCTAGCGTGTCTATTTATGTGTAAAATAATTGTCTGGGACTCAATGTTTAGTGGTAGGACACAAACAAGTTGTTAGGAACAATTCTTCGTAAATTTGTTTTTTTTTTTTATCTTATATATTTTTCTGTCACTAACGAGCTCCAAAGTGTCCAATTGCTCATCTAGAGTATCTCGTCAAGTGTGAAATGATAGACTGAGACTAAATTGGCAACTTTTTTGCAAATATGATTTTGGCCAAACGCGTAAGGCATAAATTCTGCAAAATTGTCACTTGTGGTCATTTTTATGTTATCTCAATTGTTGCCCCCAGATTGTACAAAAATGTCAAATCAGACATCCAGTTTACCTACTCTGCATCTAGCGTGTCTATTCATGTGTAAAATAATTGTCTGGGACTCACTGTTTAGTGGTAGGACACAAACAAGTTGTTAGGAACATTTCTTCGTAAAATTTGTTTTTCACTTTTATCTTATCTTTTTTTCTGTCACCTATGAGCTCCAAAGTGTCCAATTTCTCATCTAGAGTATCTCGTCAAGTGTGAAATGATAGACTGAGACTAAATTGGCAACTTTTTTGGAAAATATGATTTTGGCCAAACGCGAAAGGCATAAATTCTGCAAAAATGTCACTTGTGGTCATTTTTATGTTATCTCAATTTTTGCCCCCAGATTGTACCAAAATGCCAAATCAGACATTCAGTTTACCTACTCTGCATCTAGCGTGTCTATTCATGTGTAAAATAATTGTCTGGGACTCAATGTTTAGTGGTAGGACACAAACAAGTTGTTAGGAACAATTCTTCGTAAAATTTGTTTTTCACTTTTATCTTATCTATTTTTCTGTCACCAACGAGCTCCAAAGTGTCCAATTTATCATCTAGAGTATCTCGTCAAGTGTGAAATGATAGACTGAGACTAAATTGGCAACTTTTTGGAAAATATGATTTTGGCCAAACGCGAAAGGCATAAATTCTGGAAAAAATGTCACTTGTGGTCATTTTTATGTTATCTCAATTGTTGCCCCCAGATTGTACCAAAATGCCAAATCAGACATTCAGTTTTACTACTCTGCATCTAGCGTGTCTATTCATGTGTAAAATAATTGTCTGGGACTCACTGTTTAGTGGTAGGACACAAACAAGTTGTTAGGAACATTTCTTCGTAAAATTTGTTTTTCACTTTTATCTTATCTATTTTTCTGTCACCTATGAGCTCCAAAGTGTCCAATTTCTCATCTAGAGTATCTCGTCAAGTGTGAAATGATAGACTGAGACTAAATTGGCAACTTTTTTGGAAAAATATGATTTTGGCCAAACGCGAAAGGCATAAATTCTGCAAAAATGTCACTTGTGGTCATTTTTATGTTATCTCAATTGTTGCCCCCAGATTGTACCAAAATGCCAAATCAGACATTCAGTTTACCTACTCTGCATCTAGCGTGTCTATTCATGTGTAAAATAATTGTCTGGGACTCAATGTTTAGTGGTAGGACACAAACAAGTTGTTAGGAACAATTCTTCGTAAAATTTGTTTTTCACTTTTATCTTATCTATTTTTCTGTCACCAACGAGCTCCAAAGTGTCCAATTTATCATCTAGAGTATCTCGTCAAGTGTGAAATGATAGACTGAGACTAAATTGGCAACTTTTTTGAAAATATATGATTTTGGCCAAACGCGAAAGGCATAAATTCTGGAAAAATGTCACTTGTGGTCATTTTTATGTTATCTCAATTGTTGCCCCCAGATTGTACCAAAAATGCCAAATCAGACATTCAGTTTAACTACTCTGCATCTAGCGTGTCTATTCATGTGTAAAATAATTGTCTGGGACTCACTGTTTAGTGGTAGGACACAAACAAGTTGTTAGGAACATTTCTTCGTAAATTTGTTTTTCACTTTTATCTTATCTATTTTTCTGTCACCTACGAGCTCCAAAGTGTCCAATTTCTCATCTAGAGTATCTCGTCAAGTGTGAAATGATAGACTGAGACTAAATTGGCAACTTTTTTTGGAAAATATGATTTTGGCCAAACGCGTAAGGCATAAATTCTGCAAAAATGTCACTTGTGGTCATTTTTATGTTATCTCAATTGTTGCCCCCAGATTGTAACAAAAATGCCAAATCAGACATCCAGTTTAACTACTCTGCATCTAGCGTGTCTATTCATGTGTAAAATAATTGTCTGGGACTCATGTTTAGTGGTAGGACCACAAACAAGTTGTATGAAGCTCAGGGCTTTCTGTAAAATTTTTTTCACTTTTATCTTATCTATTTTTCTGTCACCTAGAGACAAGTGTCCAATGGTCATCTAGAGTATCTCGTCAAGTGTGAAATGATAGACTGAGACTAAATTGGCAACTTTTTGGAAAATATGATTTTGGCCAAACGCGAAAGGCATAAATTCTGGAAAAATGTCACTTGTGGTCATTTTATGTTTCTCAATTGTTGCCCCAGATTGTACCAACAATGCCAAATCAGACATTCGTACAAAATGCACTTTTCAAATTCATGAGAAAATAATTTTGGGACTAGATGTTTAGGACCAGGACACAAACGTTGTCCCCTATTCTTCGTAAAAATTTGTTTTTCACTTTTATCTTATCTATTTTTCTGTCACCAACGAGCTCCAAAGTGTTCGTTTCCGTTCATCTAGAGTATCTCGTCAAGTGTGACCACATTGTACTGCGAAGTGGAAACGAGGCCTTCGCTCCAACTTCGACGGCAAAAACCCGTACTGTGTAAGCCTCGTTTCTCCTCAAACCGGCTGCTAAAATCACTGTACTTCTCATTTTTATGTTATCTCAAATTTTTCTCCTCCATACGACAAACTCAAAAGTGACCGTCAGTTTAAATCATCTGATCTGTATTTTATTCAAGTGGAAAACGATGTCTGGGACTCAGGCCGTTTAGTGGTAGGACACAACAAGTTGTTACCGTTCATTCCTGGCAGATCAAATTTGTTTTTCACTTTTATCTTATCTATTTTTCAGATTCTAGCAGCTCCAAAGTGTCATGCGTTTTGGTCCTTTTAGAGTATCTCGTCAGCCTTGTGAAATGATAGACTGATACTAAATTGGCTTTCAAAATAGATTTCATTCAAACGCTGGGCATAAATTCTGCAAAAATGTCCTTTAGCGTTTTATTGTATCTAAAAGGTATATCAGGCCTTGACAAAAGGGCAAATCAGACATGCAGTTTACAGGACGTGCATCAAGAGTGTTGCTTCGATGTGAACAATAATTGTCGGACTCAATGTTTAGTGTTAGGACATTTAACAAGTTGTTAACACCACTATTTCTTCATCGGTAATGCACTTTACTATTTTTCCCAACGAACGATAAAGCTCAATTTCTCATCTAGAGTATCTCGTCAAGTGTGAAATGATAGACTGAGACTAAATTGGCAACTCTTTTGGAAAATATGATTTTGGCCAAACGCGAAAGGCATAAATTCTGAACCAAAAATGTCACTTGTGGTCATTTTTATGTTATCTCAATTGTTGCCCCCAGATTGTACAAAAATGCCAAATCAGACATCCAGTTTAACTACTCTGCATCTAGCGTGTCTATTCATGTGTAAAATAATTGTCTGGGACTCACTGTTTAGTGGTAGGACACAAACAAGTTGTTAGGAACATTTCTTTCGTAAAATTTGTTTTTCACTTTTATCTTATCTATTTTTTCTGTCACCAACGAGCTCCAAAGTGTCCAATTTATCATCTAGAGTATCTCGTCAAGTGTGAAATGATAGACTGAGACTAAATTGGCAACTTTTTTGAAAATATGATTTTGGCCAAACGCGAAAGGCATAAATTCTGGAAAAATGTCACTTGTGGTCATTTTTATGTTATCTCAATTGTTGCCCCCAGATTGTACCAAAATGCCAAATCAGACATTCAGTTTACCTACTCTGCATCTAGCGTGTCTATTCATGTGTAAAATAATTGTCTGGGACTCACTGTTTAGTGGTAGGACACAAACAAGTTGTTAGAAACATTTCTTCGTAAAATTTGTTTTTCACTTTTATCTTATCTATTTTTCTGTCACCTATGAGCTCCAAAGTGTCCAATTTCTCATCTAGAGTATCTCGTCAAGTGTGAAATGATAGACTGAGACTAAATTGGCAACTTTTTGGAAAATATGATTTTGGCCAAACGCGTAAGGCATAAATTCTGCAAAATTGTCACTTGTGGTCATTTTTATGTTATCTCAATTGTTGCCCCCAGATTGTACAAAAATGCCAAATCAGACATCCAGTTTAACTACTCTGCATCTAGCGTGTCTATTCATGTGTAAAATAATTGTGTGGGACTCACTGTTTAGTGGTAGGACACAAACAAGTTGTTAGGAACATTTCTTCGTAAAATTTGTTTTTCACTTTTATCTTATCTATTTTTCTGTCACCAACGAGCTCCAAAGTGTCCAATTTATCATCTAGAGTATCTCGTCAAGTGTGAAATGATAGACTGAGACTAAATTGGCAACTTTTTTGCAAATATGATTTTGGCCAAACGCGAAAGGCATAAATTCTGGAAAAAATGTCACTTGTGGTCATTTTTATGTTATCTCAATTGTTGCCCCAGATTGTACAAAAATGCCAAATCAGACATTCAGTTTTACCTACTCTGCATCTAGCGTGTCTATTCATGTGTAAAATAATTGTCTGGGACTCAATGTTTAGTGGTAGGACACAAACAAGTTGTTAGGAACAATTCTTCGTAAATTTGTTTTTCACTTTTATCTTATCTATTTTTCTGTCACCAACGAGCTCCAAAGTGTCCAATTTCTCATCTAGAGTATCTCGTCAAGTGTGAAATGATAGACTGAGACTAAATTGGCAACTTTTTTGAAAATATGATTTTGGCCAAACGCGTAAGGCATAAATTCTGCAAAATTGTCACTTGTGGTCATTTTTATGTTATCTCAATTGTTGCCCCCAGATTGTACCAAAAATGCCAAGTGTCCAATTTCTCATCTAGAGTATCTCGTCAAGTGTGAAATGATAGACTGAGACTAAATTGGCAACTTTTTTGAAAATATGATTTTGGCCAAACGCGAAAGGCATAAATTCTGCAAAATTGTCACTTGTGGTCATTTTTATGTTATCTCAATTGTTGCCCCAGATTGTACAAAAATGCCAAATCAGACATCCAGTTTAACTACTCTGCATCTAGCGTGTCTATTCATGTGTGTAAAATAATTGTCTGGGACTCACTGTTTAGTGGTAGGACACAAACAAGTTGTTAGGAACATTTCTTCGTAAAATTTGTTTTTCACTTTTATCTTATATTTTTCTGTCACCTATGAGCTCCAAAGTGTCCAATTTCTCATCTAGAGTATCTCGTCAAGTGTGAAATGATAGACTGAGACTAAATTGGCAACTTTTTTGGAAAATATGATTTTGGCCAAACGCGAAAGGCATAAATTCTGGGAAAAATGTCACTTGTGGTCATTTTTATGTTATCTCAATTGTTTGCCCCCAGATTGTACCAAAAATGCCAAATCAGACATTCAGTTTACCTACTCTGCATCTAGCGTGTCTATTCATGTGTAAAATAATTGTCTGGGACTCAATGTTTAGTGGTAGGACACAAACAAGTTGTTAGGAACAATTCTTCGTAAAATTTGTTTTTTTCACTTTTATCTTATCTATTTTTCTGTCACCAACGAGCTCCAAAGTGTCCAATTTATCATCTAGAGTATCTCGTCAAGTGTGAAATGATAGACTGAGACTAAATTGGCAACTTTTTGAAAATATGATTTTGGCCAAACGCGAAAGGCATAAAATTCTGCAAAAATGTCACTTGTGGTCATTTTTATGTTATCTCAATTGTTGCCCCCAGATTGTACAAAAATGCCAAATCAGACATCCAGTTTAACTACTCTGCATCTAGCGTGTCTATTCATGTGTAAAATAATTGTGTGGGACTCACTGTTTAGTGGTAGGACACAAACAAGTTGTTAGGAACATTTCTTCGTAAAATTTGTTTTTCACTTTTATCTTATCTATTTTTCTGTCACCAACGAGCTCCAAAGTGTCCAATTTATCATCTAGAGTATCTCGTCAAGTGTGAAATGATAGACTGAGACTAAATTGGCAACTTTTTGGAAAATATGATTTTGGCCAAACGCGAAAGGCATAAATTCTGCAAAATTGTCACTTGTGGTCATTTTTATGTTATCTCAATTGTTGCCCCCAGATTGTACAAAAATGCCAAATCAGACATTCAGTTTAACTACTCTGCATCTAGCGTGTCTATTCATGTGTAAAATAATTGTCTGGGACTCAATGTTTAGTGGTAGGACACAAACAAGTTGTTAGGAACATTTCTTCGTAAAATTTGTTTTTTCACTTTTATCTTATCTATTTTTCTGTCACCAACGAGCTCCAAAGTGTCCAATTTATCATCTAGAGTATCTCGTCAAGTGTGAAATGATAGACTGAGACTAAATTGGCAACTTTTTGGAAAATATGATTTTGGCCAAACGCGAAAGGCATAAATTCTGCAAAATTGTCACTTGTGGTCATTTTTATGTTATCTCAATTGTTGCCCCCAGATTGTACAAAAATGCCAAATCAGACATTCAGTTTAACTACTCTGCATCTAGCGTGTCTATTCATGTGTAAAATAATTGTCTGGGACTCAATGTTTAGTGGTAGGACACAAACAAGTTGTTAGGAATAATTCTTCGTAAAATTTGTTTTTTACTTTTATCTTATCTATTTTTCTGTCACCAACGAGCTCCAAAGTGTCCAATTTATCATCTAGAGTATCTCGTCAAGTGTGAAATGATAGACTGAGACTAAATTGGCAATTTTTTGGAAAATATTATTTTGGTCAAACGCGAAAGGCATTAATTCTGGAAAAAATGTCACTTGTGGTCATTTTTATGTTATCTCAATTGTTGCCCCTAGATTGTACTAAAATGCCAAATCAGACATTCAGTTTACCTACTCTGCATCTAGCGTGTCTATTCATGTGTAAAATAATTGTCTGGGACTCAATGTTTAGTGGTAGGACACAAACAAGTTGTTAGGAACACTTCTTCGTAAAATTTGTTTTTCACTTTTATCTTATCTATTTTTCTGTCACCAACGAGCTCCAAAGTGTCCAATTTCTCATCTAGAGTATCTCGTCAAGTGTGAAATGATAGACTGAGACTAAATTGGCAACTTTTTTTGAAAATATGATTTTGGCCAAACGCGAAAGGCATAAATTCTGCAAAAATGTCACTTGTGGTCATTTTTATGTTATCTCAATTGTTGCCCCCAGATTGTACAAAAATGCCAAATCAGACATTCAGTTTACCTACTCTGCATCTAGCGTGTCTATTCATGTGTAAAATAATTGTCTGGGACTCAATGTTTAGTGGTAGGACACAAACAAGTTGTTAGGAACATTTCTTCGTAAAATTTGTTTTTTCACTTTTATCTTATCTATTTTTCTGTCACCAACGAGCTCCAAAGTGTCCAATTTATCATCTAGAGTATCTCGTCAAGTGTGAAATGATAGACTGAGACTAAATTGGCAACTTTTTGGAAAATATGATTTTGGCCAAACGCGAAAGGCATAAATTCTGGAAAAATGTCACTTGTGGTCATTTTTATGTTATCTCAATTGTTGCCCCTAGATTGTACTAAAATGCCAAATCAGACATTCAGTTTACCTACTCTGCATCTAGCGTGTCTATTCATGTGTAAAATAATTGTCTGGGACTCAATGTTTAGTGGTAGGACACAAACAAGTTGATAGGAACATTTCTTCGTAAAATTAATTTTTAACTTTTATCTTATCTATTTTTCTGTCACCAACGAGCTCCAAAGTGTCCAATTTATCATCTAGAGTATCTCGTCAAGTGTGAAATGATAGACTGAGACTAAATTGGCAACTTTTTGGAAAATATGATTTTGGCCAAACGCGAAAGGCATAAATTCTGCAAAAATGTCACTTGTGGTCATTTTTATGTTATCTCAATTGTTGCCCCCAGATTGTACAAAAATGCCAAATCAGACATTCAGTTTAACTACTCTGCATCTAGCGTGTCTATTCATGTGTAAAATAATTGTCTGGGACTCAATGTTTAGTGGTAGGACACAAACAAGTTGTTAGGAACATTTCTTCGTTACAGTTGTTTTTCACTTTTATCTTATCTATTTTTCTGTCACCAACGAGCTCCAAAGTGTCCAATTTCTCATCTAGAGTATCTCGTCAAGTGTGAAATGATAGACTGAGACTAAATTGGCAACTTTTTGGAAAATATGATTTTGGCCAAACGCGAAAGGCATAAATTCTGAAAAATGTCACTTGTGGTCATTTTTATGTTATCTCAATTGTTGCCCCCAGATTGTACAAAAATGCCAAATCAGACATTCAGTTTAACTACTCTGCATCTAGCGTGTCTATTCATGTGTAAAATAATTGTCTGGGACTCACTGTTTAGTGGTAGGACACAAACAAGTTGTTAGGAACATTTCTTCGTAAAATTTTTTTTCACTTTTATCTTATCTATTTTTCTGTCACCTATGAGCTCCAAAGTGTCCAATTTCTCATCTAGAGTATCTCGTCAAGTGTGAAATGATAGACTGAGACTAAATTGGCAACTTTTTTGAAAAAATATGATTTTGGCCAAACGCGAAAGGCATAAATTCTGCAAAAATGTCACTTGTGGTCATTTTTTTTATGTTATCTCAATTGTTGCCCCCAGATTGTACCAAAATGCCAAATCAGACATTCAGTTTACTACTCTGCATCTAGCGTGTCTATTCATGTGTAAAAAAATAATTGTCTGGGACTCAATGTTTAGTGGTAGGACACAAACAAGTTGTTAGGAACAATTCTTCGTAAAAATTTTTGTTTTTCACTTTTATCTTATCTATTTTTTCTGTCACCAACGAGCTCCAAAGTGTCCAATTTCTCATCTAGAGTATCTCGTCAAGTGTGAAATGATAGACTGAGACTAAATTGGCAACTTTTTTGGAAAATATGATTTTGGCCAAACGCGAAAGGCATAAATTCTGGAAAAATGTCACTTGTGGTCATTTTTTATGTTATCTCAATTGTTGCCCCCAGATTGTACAAAAATGCCAAATCAGACATTCAGTTTAACTACTCTGCATCTAGCGTGTCTATTCATGTGTAAAATAATTGTCTGGGACTCACTGTTTAGTGGTAGGACACAAACAAGTTGTTAGGAACATTTCTTCGTAAAATTTGTTTTTCACTTTTATCTTATCTATTTTTCTGTCACCAACGAGCTCCAAAGTGTCCAATTTCTCATCTAGAGTATCTCGTCAAGTGTGAAATGATAGACTGAGACTAAATTGGCAACTTTTTTTGAAAATATGATTTTGGCCAAACGCGAAAGGCATAAATTCTGGCAAAAATGTCACTTGTGGTCATTTTTATGTTATCTCAATTGTTGCCCCCAGATTGTACCAAAATGCCAAATCAGACATTCAGTTTACCTACTCTGCATCTAGCGTGTCTATTCATGTGTAAAATAATTGTCTGGGACTCAATGTTTAGTGGTAGGACACAAACAAGTTGTTAGGAACATTTCTTCGTAAAATTTTTTTTTCACTTTTATCTTATCTATTTTTCTGTCACCAACGAGCTCCAAAGTGTCCAATTTATCATCTAGAGTATCTCGTCAAGTGTGAAATGATAGACTGAGACTAAATTGGCAACTTTTTTGAAAAAATATGATTTTGGCCAAACGCGAAAAGGCATAAATTTCTGCAAAAATGTCACTTGTGGTCATTTTTATGTTATCTCAATTGTTGCCCCCAGATTGTACAAAAATGCCAAATCAGACATTCAGTTTAACTACTCTGCATCTAGCGTGTCTATTCATGTGTAAAATAATTGTCTGGGACTCAATGTTTAGTGGTAGGACACAAACAAGTTGTTAGGAACATTTCTTCGTAAAATTTGTTTTTCACTTTTATCTTATCTATTTTTCTGTCACCAACGAGCTCCAAAGTGTCCAATTTCTCATCTAGAGTATCTCGTCAAGTGTGAAATGATAGACTGAGACTAAATTGGCTTCTTTTTGGAAAATATGATTTTGGCCAAACGCGAAAGGCATAAATTCTGGAAAAAATGTCACTTGTGGTCATTTTTATGTTATCTCAATTGTTGCTCCCAGATTGTACCAAAATGCCAAATCAGACATTCAGTTTAACTACTCTGCATCTAGCATGTCTATTCGTGTGTAAAATAATTGTCTGGGACTCAATGTTTAGTGGTAGGACACAAACAAGTTGTTAGGGACATTTCTTCGTAAAATTTGTTTTTCACTTTTATCTTATCTCTATTTTTCTGTCACCAACGAGCTCCAAAGTGTCCAATTTCTCATCTAGAGTATCTCGTCAAGTGTGAAATGATAGACTGAGACTAAATTGGCAACTTTTTTGAAAAATATGATTTTTGGCCAAAACGCGAAAGGCATAAATTCTGCAAAAATGTCACTTGTGGTCATTTTTATGTTATCTCAATTGTTGCCCCCAGATTGTACCAAAAATGCCAAATCAGACATTCAGTTTTAACTACTCTGCATCTAGCGTGTCTATTCATGTGTAAAATAATTGTCTGGGACTCAATGTTTAGTGGTAGGACACAAACAAGTTGTTAGGAACAATTCTTTCGTAAATTTTTGTTTTTCACTTTTATCTTATCTATTTTTCTGTCACCAACGAGCTCCAAAGTGTCCAATTTCTCATCTAGAGTATCTCGTCAAGTGTGAAATGATAGACTGAGACTAAATTGGCAACTTTTTGGAAAATATGATTTTGGCCAAACGCGAAAGGCATAATTTCTTGAAAAATGTCACTTGTGGTCATTTTTATGTTATCTCAATTGTTGCCCCCAGATTGTACCAAATGCCAAATCAGACATTCAGTTTACCTACTCTGCATCTAGCGTGTCTATTCATGTGTAAAATAATTGTCTGGGACTCAATGTTTAGTGGTAGGACACAAACAAGTTGTTAGGAACAATTCTTCGTAAAATTTGTTTTTCACTTTTATCTTATCTATTTTTCTGTCACCAACGAGCTCCAAAGTGTCCAATTTATCATCTAGAGTATCTCGTCAAGTGTGAAATGATAGACTGAGACTAAATTGGCAACTTTTTGAAAAATATGATTTTGGCCAAACGCGAAAGGCATAAATTCTGGAAAAAATGTCACTTGTGGTCATTTTTATGTTATCTCAATTGTTGCCCCCAGATTGTACAAAAATGCCAAATCAGACATTCAGTTTAACTACTCTGCATCTAGCGTGTCTATTCATGTGTAAAATAATTGTCTGGGACTCAATGTTTAGTGGTAGGACACAAACAAGTTGTTAGGAAATTTCTTTCTTTCGTAAAATTTGTTTTTCACTTTATCTTATCTATTTTTCTGTCACCAACGAGCTCCAAAGTGTCCAATTTCTCATCTAGAGTATCTCGTCAAGTGTGAAATGATAGACTGAGACTAAATTGGCAACTTTTTTGAAAATATGATTTTGGCCAAACGCGAAAGGCATAAATTCTGGAAAAATGTCACTTGTGGTCATTTTTATGTTATCTCAATTGTTGCCCCCAGATTGTACAAAAATGCCAAATCAGACATTCAGTTTAACTACTCTGCATCTAGCGTGTCTATTCATGTGTAAAATAATTGTCTGGGACTCAATGTTTAGTGGTAGGACACAAACAAGTTGTTAGGAACAATTCTTCGTAAAATTTTTTTTTCACTTTTATCTTATCTTTTTTTCTGTCACCAACGAGCTCCAAAGTGTCCAATTTATCATCTAGAGTATCTCGTCAAGTGTGAAATGATAGACTGAGACTAAATTGGCAACTTTTTTGAAAATATGATTTTGGCCAAACGCGAAAGGCATAAATTCTGAAAAAATGTCACTTGTGGTTTTTTTTTTATGTTATCTCAATTGTTGCCCTCAGATTGTACTAAAATGTCAAATCAGACGTCCAGTTTACCTACTCTGCATATAGCGTGTCTATTCATGTGTAAAATAATTGTCTGGGACTCAGTGTTTAGTGGAAGGACACTAACAAGTTGTTAGGAACATTTCTTCGTAAAATTAGTTTTTCACTTTTATCTTATCTTTTTTTCTGCCACCAACAAGCTCCAAAGTGTCCAATTTTTCATCTAGAGTATCTAGTCAGGTGTGAAAAGATAGATAGAGACTAAATTTGCAACTTTTTTTGAAAATATGATTTTGTCCAAACGCGAAAAGCACGAATTGTGGAAAAATGACACTTGTGGTCATTTTCATATTATCTCAATTGTTGCCCTCAGATTGTACTAAAATGTCAAATCAGACGTTCAGTTTACCTACTCTGCATATAGCGTGTCTATTCATGTGTAAAATAATTGTCTGGGACTTGATGTTTAGTGGAAGGACACAAACAAGTTGTTAGGAACAATTCTTCGTAAAATTTGTTTTTCACTTTTATCTTATCTATTTTTCTGTCACCTATGAGCTCCAAAGTGTCCAATTTCTCATCTAGAGTATCTCGTCAAGTGTGAAATGATAGACTGAGACTAAATTGGCACTTTTTTGCAAAAATATGATTTTGGCCAAACGCGAAAGGCATAAATTCTGCAAAAATGTCACTTGTGGTCATTTTTTTATGTTATCTCAATTGTTGCCCCCAGATTGTACCAAAATGCCAAATCAGACATTCAGTTTAACTACTCTGCATCTAGCGTGTCTATTCATGTGTAAAATAATTGTCTGGGACTCAATGTTTAGTGGTAGGACACAAACAAGTTGTTAGGAACAATTCTTCGTAAAATTTGTTTTTCACTTTTATCTTATCTATTTTTCTGTCACCAACGAGCTCCAAAGTGTCCAATTTATCATCTAGAGTATCTCGTCAAGTGTGAAATGATAGACTGAGACTAAATTGGCAACTTTTTTGGAAAATATGATTTTGGCGCAAACGCGTAAGGCATAAATTCTGCAAAATTGTCACTTGTGGTCATTTTTATGTTATCTCAATTGTTGCCCCCAGATTGTACAAAAATGCCAAATCAGACATTCAGTTAAACTACTCTGCATCTAGCGTGTCTATTCATGTGTAAAATAATTGTCTGGAGCTTCATGTTTAGTGGTAGGACACCAACAAGTTGTTAGGAACATTTCTTCGTATAATTTGTTTTTCACTTTTATCTTATCTTTTTTTCTGTCACCAACGAGCTCCAAAGTGTTCAATTTCTCATCTAGAGTATCTCGTCAAGTGTGAAATGATAGACTGAGACTAAATTGGCAACTTTTTAAAAGTATTATTTTGGCCAAACGCGTAAGTCATAAATTCTGCAAAATTGTCACTTGTGGTCATTTTGATGTTATCTCAATTGTTGCCCCCAGATTGTACCAAAATGCCAAATCAAATATTCAGTTTACCTACGCTGAATCTAGTGTGTCTATTCATGTGTAAAATAATTGTCTGGGACTCAATGTTTAGTGGTAGGACACAAACAAGTTGTTAGGAACAATTCTTCGTAAAATTTGTTTTTCACTTTTATCTTATCTTTTTTTTTCTGTCACCAACGAGCTCCAAAGTGTTCAATTTCTTATCAAGAGTATCTCGTCAAGTGTGAAATGATAGACTGAGACTAAATTGGCAACTTTTTAAAAGTATTATTTTGGCCAAACGCGAAAGGCATAAATTCTGGAAAAATGTCACTTGTGGTCATTTTTATGTTATCTCAATTGTTGCCCCCAGATTGTACCAAAATGCCAAATCAGACATTCAGTTTACCTACTCTGCATCTAGCGTGTCTATTCATGTGTAAAATAATTGTCTGGGACTCAATGTTTAGTGGTAGGACACAAACAAGTTGTTAGGAACAATTCTTCGTAAAATTTCTTTTTCACTTTTATCTTATCTATTTTTCTGTCACCAACGAGCTCCAAAGTGTCCAATTTCTCATCTAGAGTATCTCGTCAAGTGTGAAATGATAGACTGAGACTAAATTGGCACTTTTTTTTGGAAAATATGATTTTGGCTAAACGCAAAAGGCATAAATTCTGAAAAAATGTCACTTGTGGTCATTTTTATGTTATCTCAATTGTTGCCCCAGATTGTACCAAAATGCCAAATCAGACATTCAGTTTTTAACTACTCTGCATCTAGCGTGTCTATTCATGTGTAAAATAATTGTCTGGGACTCAATGTTTAGTGGTAGGACACAAACAAGTTGTTAGGAACAATTCTTCGTAAAATTTGTTTTTCACTTTTATCTTATCTTTTTTTTTCTGTCACCAACGAGCTCCAAAGTGTCCAATTTCTCATCTAGAGTATCTCGTCAAGTGTGAAATGATAGACTGAGACTAAATTGGCAACTTTTTTGAAAATATGATTTTGGCCAAACGCGTAAGGCATAAATTCTGGAAAAATGTCACTTGTGGTCATTTTTATGTTATCTCAATTGTTGCCCCCAGATTGTACAAAAATGCCAAATCAGACATTCAGTTTAACTACTCTGCATCTAGCGTGTCTATTCATGTGTAAAATAATTGTCTGGGACTCACTGTTTAGTGGTAGGACACAAACAAGTTGTTAGGAACAATTCTTCGTAAAATTTGTTTTTCACTTTTATCTTATCTATTTTTCTGTCACCAACGAGCTCCAAAGTGTCCAATTTATCATCTAGAGTATCTCGTCAAGTGTGAAATGATAGACTGAGACTAAATTGGCAACTTTTTTGAAAATATGATTTTGGCCAAACGCGAAAGGCATAAATTCTGAAAAAATGTCACTTGTGGTCATTTTTATGTTATCTCAATTGTTGCCCCCAGATTGTACAAAAATGCCAAATCAGACATTCAGTTTACCTACTCTGCATCTAGCGTGTCTATTCATGTGTAAAATAATTGTCTGGGACTCATGTTTAGTGGTAGGACACAAACAAGTTGTTAGGAACAATTCTTCGTAAAATTTGTTTTTCACTTTTATCTTATCTATTTTTCTGTCACCAACGAGCTCCAAAGTGTCCAATTTATCATCTAGAGTATCTCGTCAAGTGTGAAATGATAGACTGAGACTAAATTGGCAACTTTTTTTGGAAAATATGATTTTGGCCAAACGCGTAAGGCATAAATTCTGGAAAAATTGTCACTTGTGGTCATTTTTATGTTATCTCAATTGTTGCCCCCAGATTGTACAAAATGCCAAATCAGACATTCAGTTTAACTACTCTGCATCTAGCGTGTCTATTCATGTGTAAAATAATTGTCTGGGACTCACTGTTTAGTGGTAGGACACAAACAAGTTGTTAGGAACATTTCTTCGTAAAATTTGTTTTTCACTTTTATCTTATCTATTTTTCTGTCACCAATGAGCTCCAAAGTGTCCAATTTCTCATCTAGAGTATCTCGTCAAGTGTGAAATGATAGACTGAGACTAAATTGGCAACTTTTTTGAAAATATGATTTTGGCCAAACGCGAAAGGCATAAATTCTGCAAAAATGTCACTTGTGGTCATTTTTATGTTATCTCAATTGTTGCCCCCAGATTGTACCAAAATGCCAAATCAGACATTCAGTTTACCTACTCTGCATCTAGCGTGTCTATTCATGTGTAAAATAATTGTCTGGGACTCACTGTTTAGTGGTAGGACACAAACAAGTTGTTAGGAACAATTTCTTCGTAAAATTTGTTTTTTCACTTTTATCTTATCTATTTTTCTGTCACCAATGAGCTCCAAAGTGTCCAATTTCTCATCTAGAGTATCTCGTCAAGTGTGAAATGATAGACTGAGACTAAATTGGCACTTTTTTGAAAATATGATTTTGGCCAAACGCGAAAGGCATAAATTCTGGAAAAATTGTCACTTGTGGTCATTTTTATGTTATCTCAATTGTTGCCCCCAGATTGTACCAAAATGCCAAATCAGACATTCAGTTTACCTACTCTGCATCTAGCGTGTCTATTCATGTGTAAAATAATTGTCTGGGACTCACTGTTTAGTGGTGGTAGGACACAAACAAGTTGTTAGGAACATTTATTCGTAAAATTTGTTTTTCACTTTTATCTTATCTATTTTTCTGTCACCAACGAGCTCCAAAGTGTCCAATTTCTCATCTAGAGTATCTCGTCAAGTGTGAAATGATAGACTGAGACTAAATTGGCAACTTTTTGAAAAATATTATTTTGGCCAAACGCGTAAGGCATAAATTCTGCAAAATTGTCACTTGTGGTCATTTTTATGTTATCTCAATTGTTGCCCCCAGATTGTACCAAAATGCCAAATCAGACATTCAGTTTACCTACTCTGCATCTAGCGTGTCTATTCATGTGTAAAATAATTGTCTGGGACTCAATGTTTAGTGGTAGGACACAAACAAGTTGTTAGGAACATTTCTTTATGTTATCTCAATTGTTGCCCCCAGATTGTACCAAAATGCCAAATCAGACATTCAGTTTACCTACTCTGCATCTAGCGTGTCTATTCATGTGTAAAATAATTGTCTGGGACTCAATGTTTAGTGGTAGGACACAAACAAGTTGTTAGGAACAATTCTTCGTAAAATTTGTTTTTTCACTTTTATCTTATCTATTTTTCTGTCACCAACGAGCTCCAAAGTGTCCAATTTATCATCTAGAGTATCTCGTCAAGTGTGAAATGATAGACTGAGACTAAATTGGCAACTTTTTTGCAAAATTGATTTTGCCCAAACGCGAAAGGCATAATTCTGCAAAATTGTCACTTGTGGTCATTTTTATGTTATCTCAATTGTTGCCCCCAGATTGTACCAAAATGCCAAATCAGACATCCAGTTTAACTACTCTGCATCTAGCGTGTCTATTCATGTGTAAAATAATTGTCTGGGACTCAATGTTTAGTGGTAGGACACAAACAAGTTGTTAGGAACAATTCTTCGTAAATTTGTTTTTCACTTTTATCTTATCTATTTTTCTGTCACCAACGAGCTCCAAAGTGTCCAATTTATCATCTAGAGTATCTCGTCAAGTGTGAAATGATAGACTGAGACTAAATTGGCAACTTTTTGAAAAATATTATTTTGGCCAAACGCGTAAGGCATAAATTCTGCAAAATTGTCACTTGTGGTCATTTTTATGTTATCTCAATTGTTGCCCCCAGATTGTACCAAAATGCCAAATCAGACATCCGTTTAACTACTCTGCATCTAGCGTGTCTATTCATGTGTAAAATAATTGTCTGGGACTCAATGTTTAGTGGTAGGACACAAACAAGTTGTTAGGAACAATTCTTCGTAAAATTTGTTTTTTTCACTTTTATCTTATCTATTTTTCTGTCACCTAACGAGCTCCAAAGTGTCCAATTTATCATCTAGAGTATCTCGTCAAGTGTGAAATGATAGACTGAGACTAAATTGGCAACTTTTTGGAAAATATGATTTTGGCCAAACGCGTAAGGCATAAATTCTGCAAAATTGTCACTTGTGGTCATTTTTATGTTATCTCAATTGTTGCCCCCAGATTGTACAAAAATGCCAAATCAGACATCCAGTTTAACCTACTCTGCATCTAGCGTGTCTATTTATGTTGTGTGTAAAATAATTGTCTGGGGACAAATTTGGGAAATTTTTTTAAAAAAAATTTGGCCAAACCGAAGGGATAAAA
>CAJHNH020005420.1:0-21675 GCA_905116865.2 Candidula unifasciata
GATGGGTAGATATTACCAATTAAATGTATGTTTGTAAGTAAGTAAGTAAATTTTACCCCACTAAGACATTACACAACCGATAAACACCCGGCGACACAAAGTGCCACCACGCGGATGAGGATCACCCGTGGAGAGGTCCCAGAAACCGCGTTCAGCTTCAGGCTAAATTGCGACCCCTAACAAAATCAGCGGTGGGGCTTCAAAATAACGAAAAATTGCATCACACAGGGGGACGACGTTTTTTTTTTATTAATGTGTGTTTGTACTCACTTGGTCGAAACATTTAATCTATATCGTTTTTCAAATCCGATCCATATATCATATTGCTTTACTAAAAATACTGAACGGAAATTATTTTGGTTGCATTGACAAGTAAAAGAATTGTTTCCCTAATTATGTGTGTGTGTCTTAAAATAAATTTATTCGGGAGAATTCGTGGTATCTTTAGAAGCCATGAGTTATTAAACTTTAGGCTCGGTATTTTGGATATCGCAACCCTTCGGCCTTGATTCCATAATACCGTAAATCTGTGAGAAATGTGGCTTTTCTGCCTACCCCCGGGCGTGAACGCGAACCACAAGGAGTTCGTCGCCCGGTCACCGCGCAATCCGATTTAGCAAACTACGCTAGCGAGCCGGGCTATCCGAAGGTTTAACTGAAGTTAAATTCGCTATTAGTGTGGTTTTCTCCCTTTAACTGTTAAGTTTTTTTTTTTTCTTAAAAACTGACATTGGCTCCTAGGTCGACTTAGCCTTGAGTGGTACCATTTGCAGTCCTGGGAAGTAAAGGTGGCCGGCGTGATGCTAACCACATCATCCTCCAACAAGTGCCGATTGGTGTACAAAATATAGTTAGAGCCCCTAATTCGCCTAAAGGCGGGGGGAAAAGTCTTTTTCTTTACTACTCTTTGTCTATCATCTGTTATGTATACCGATGATCTGGCGCTACTGAGTTCAGAGGAGGACACTGGAAAAGCACAGACAAGGCTTCAAGAATCCCTCGGCACTCTAGAGAGGTGGTCCAATAGTTGGTATATGCCTGTCAATGGGGCCAAAACCACACACACCATTTTCAGTCTCTCTACCAAACCCCAGAAAGTTTCACTTATAGCCAGGCACTGAAACATTATGACTCACCGTCATATTTAGGAGTAACCTTTGACCCAAGACTCACATGGAGAAAACAGATAGAAAAGACACAGAGCAAAGGACTCAAGAGAACACAACTGATGAGGAAGTTAGCTGGAACAGACTGGGGGGCAAACCTCAATGTCCTTAACAGGACCTATACAGGCTATGTGAGGTCAACACTAGAATATGGAATAGCTGCTTGGGGCACAGCAGCTAAATCAAATTTTCAGAAAGTCTCAAAGATCCAAAACCATGCTCTCCGTATTATGACAGGGGCAATGCGCTCCACGCCCATATCAGATATGGAAACAATTACTGGTCTCCATGATCTGGAAGATAGGAGAGACACAAAGCCCCTCACCCAGCTCTCCAAATACCACCACTTTCAAGAACAACACATGTACAGCCGACTGCAGAAACACCAGAAGGCTAGACTAAAGATAACATGTTTTTTTAAGAACGCAAATGCCAAACTCGCTGTCCTTAAACTCCCTCCCATAATACCAAATGTTCCACTTAAACCTTACAACGACTGCCCCCTTGGTTCAGGGATAGCCTACCAACAGTCAGAACCACTGTAACAGGAATATCCTCCAAATCATCAATGAGCAGCACTGATATGAAATCAACTACAGAAGGAGAGATCAATAGACTTTATCCGCACCAGAGTTGGATTCGAGTGTACACAGATGGTTCAGCCAAGAGAGCAGTAAGAGACGGAATGCCCAAATGGTTTAAAAATCAACCAGGCTGTACCAACAGGTTCATATTCCTCCAATTACAGAGCAGAGGTAGAAGCACTTCTAGCGGCATGTTCTTTCCTGAATAAACAACAGCACAGCAAATGTAGAAGATTGGTCTTTCTGACTGATGCTATGTCAGTTCTACAAGCAATTGTTAACCCAAAAGACACTCAGTTTGTAGACTTGACGCAACAGCTGATTTACTTAGGCTCTTCAGTAGAACAATCTGTACTGCAGTGGATTCCAGGTCACTGTGGCTTGGAAGGCAATGAAATAGCGGACAGATTGGCCAGAAGCGGCTGTGACATGGTACAACCAAATAGCGACTTAACCCACCAAGAGATGAAAACATTAATACAATCTAGTATCCAAGAAAGGTGGCTGGATACCCACACCAGATTTTCTCCCCAAGACTTGCGTCATCGCCTCTCTAGAGAGGGACAGTGCATTATATTCAGACTAAGGACTGGGCACAACAGATTTCGTCAACATATGTTCAAATTTTTTGGTGTAGGAAATACGGAGACGTGTCCCTGCAGCGTGGCACCCGAAAATGCTGAGCATGTGCTCCAACACTGTCAACTGTATGCTGACAACAGAGACGCAATCTGGCCTGTTCCAACCACACTGAAGACAAAACTGTATGGTACACGAGAGGATATGGATTGCACGATAGCTTTCATAAAGGCTACCGGCCTCCTGATATAAGTTTTCTGACAGAAGGATGGAAGAAGAAGAAGAAGAAGATTGTATTTGGAGATGACTGATAATAGGTTAGTTGCGTATCCTTACAGGACGTTGCAGAACCAACCCCAGCAGCCCCTGTTTGTTGTGTGGTTTCTCTAGGCAAATTTACGTTCAGTAGTTTGCCAATGCTTGCTGGGCAGTCGGCTTTCTTGATACCACTGTCGAAACCAACGCAAGGCGCATGGCCCGCAGCTGGGATCGAACCCGGCATCCCGGCATTTCGAAGCGTTCGCATCGACTTAGCCACAGAGCCGACTTGTAGCAGATTATCAGTTTGAAATACTGCCCACGTCAGAGAACTAGTAGAAACATTGGTCACGCCAGAGTACTATTAGAAACATTGGCCACGCCAAAGAACTATTAGAAACACTGTTCACGTCAGAGAACTATTAGATACACTGGCCACGTCAGAGAACTATTAGATACACTGGCCACGTCAGAGAACTATTAGAAACACTGTTCACGTCAGAGAACTATTAAAAACATTGACCACGCCAATACAACAGTCTAACCTGAGAGATGGATGAATCATGCTCCAGCCAGCTCGTACGTTTCCATTGGTCTGCACTTAGTGCCCAGTTATATCTTCATTTGCTTGTTAATGAACAGACACGATTAGCATACAGCTGACAGGCGCTGCGGCGTTTAAATTAAACATTTGCATATGACAGAAGCAAAGGGCCAGCGTTTAGATCAATCGATGCAGTCAATCAGGTGCCGTCTCCGCAATGATTGCATTGAATATATAACAGTGTTTCTGGGCAGGCCAACACGAAGTCTGTGTGGAAATGAAAAAAAGGGGGAGGGGGTGCTAAATCCCTTTATAATTTTTGGAGGGGTGTTGGAGGGGCGCAGAAGCTTAAGTATTGTTTAAGTGCACGTAATCATAATATTATAATTTTAAATATTATTTTACTTTTATTATCATTAGCTGACTGGTTAAAAAGTATACTACTATACTGGAAATAAGAATTCTTTGAAACAAATGCTAGAAAGGAATGTCTATTCATGCAAACTTTCTAGTGGGTGGACCTCATTTCTCCCCCTCCCCCACCAAGGATTATTGAGGTGGGGTGGGGGGGGGGGGGGGGGGGAGGAGGTCTCAAGTATCTCAGAATACTATGGTCCAAGAATGACCATCATGGAAGATTGACCAGTGGTCAGAATAACGTGTCAGAAACTGAATTTATTTTGTCTTTATGAAGCGCAACTGCAGATTCGAAAGAATAATTGCAGAAGGTATGGTATTTCAAGGAGACCTTGAACAGGTCTGACCCACTAAACCTAATGAAGTTTGAAGAATAGGCTCAAAGGATCTTTCTTTTGTCAATATCTGCTTATGCCGCTAGGCGTCGCAGTTCGTCAGACGATCGGCAGCCGAGCCAGGGCGTGCTCAGTCGCTTGATATGCCGTGATGTTATGCAGTCTCAAGTTGTCAGTGACTCCTTCAGTCCATCTTCTTTTCGGTCTTCCCCTGCCTTTTGATGTTTCGATTGTCAGGTTCTACGCTCTTGCTGCTGGCATCGTTGGTTTCATTCTCATTAGATTACCAAACCATTTCATTCTTTCTTTCTCAAAGGATCACACTCTCATCAAAGGAGGGGCAGATTATTGTTACGAAAATCAAAGAGGCGGCACATTACCTAGCAAACAACAAGACTGCAAGTGATGATATATTACAGAAGAAATACTGAATGCAGCAGATGAGACAACCACCCAACAAGTGCTACAACTATTTAACAAAATATGGAAAGAGAAAACAGTTCCAGAACAATGGACGAATGGAGTGATTGTAAAGATCCCACACAAAAAAATTGGGAAATGTTGACTGCAATAATAATTGGAAAGGAATTATTTTACTTTGACAGCTTACAAAGAATTTCGCTACGGGGAATTTCGGAATGCTACGGTATACCAGCCAAAATGATACACAATATTAGAAATTTATACGATGGTTCAGAATGTGCAGTGAACACTGAAAATGGTCTAAGTGACTGGGTTTAGGTGGAAACTGGAGTGAAACAAGACCGCATTTTATCTCCCTTGTTGTTTGAAGCAGCCATTGATTGGATAAGGAGAAAATATCACAAATGCAACACTGGCATTGACTTGGTTAAGAATAGATGACTGGAAAATCGTGACTTAGCAGATGATGTTGTTCTTTTAAGTAAAAATAACAAAGACATGCACAAAAGAAACAGACGATTTGTCGTGTACAGCACCAAAAAAAAAAAAAGGACTACACATAAGTTATGAAAAAACGCATATATTAAAGATACTAGCAGCAGCTCATGTAGATATCCTGATAGAAAAATAAACTAATTAAAGTAACCTACTATTTCACTTATGTGGATACCAGTTATGACTCTTATGGAAATACAGCGAAGGAAATTATGATACGCATTGACAAAGCAACAATCTTTAAAAGCCTTGACAAAATGTAGAACTCTAACGTACACAGCTTTAAACCCAAACCAAGAATCTTCAATATTTTAACAAATTCTAAAGTTATTTCAGGTCTAACATAAACCAGCGAAACTTGGAGAATTATCAAAGATAACGAACCAAAACTAAAGGTATTTGAATATAAATGTGGGAGAAAAATCATGAACATAAAATGGGTTGAATTCATAAAGAGGAGATCAGAGAAATATCAGGACAAATACCTGTATCGACTGTAGTGAGACAAGAAAGGTGGAGATATATTGGGCACACTCTGTGGCGAAATGAACAAAGAATGGCAAAACAAGCACTAAAATTGGAAACAAACGGTCTGAGAAAAGGTGGACGTCCAAGTGAAATATTAGGAATAACATTATAAGGAGTTACAAAAATTTGATGAGATGAACTCCTTGACAGAAATCGAGAACATTTCATACAACAGAGGGGAGCGGCGGAATTGAATGCGAGCCCTATGTGACTTCTAACGGCACGCGAAGGATGATAATGATGATGACTGCGATGGTATCAAGAAAGAGAGGCAGGAGCCGACCTACACGAAGATGGCCAAAGATATAAGTGTCACCTTGGGTAGGAAAGTACAACAGGCAGAGGAGCTGTCGAAAGAAATATTTTCTTTCAGGCAGACTTGGTGAGAGCAAAGGACCTGCTATATAAAATGATGATTAGTAGTAGTAGTAGTAGTAGTAGTAGCAACAGCAGTAGGAGCAGCAACAGTAGCAATTGTAGTAGTAGTGGTAGTAGTGGTGGTGGTTGCGGTAGTCGTGGTAGTAGAAGTAGTGGTTGTGGTGGTAATGGTGATGATAGTAGTAATGGTAGTAATAGTGATAGTGGTAGTAGTGGTAGTAGTAGTAGTAGTAACGGCATCAGCAGTAGTAGCAGTAGTAGTAGTAGCAGCAGCAGCAGCAGCAGCAGCAGCAGCAGCAGTAGTAGTAGTAGTAGTAGTAGTAGTAGTAGTAGTAGTAGTAGTAGTAGAAGAAGTAGAAGTAGTAGTAGTAACAGCAGCAGTAGTATATTATGCCAATAACAACCATGATTTGAGGGAGTGGGGGTTGTCGGGGGTTTAATGATGGTAGCTCCTTCTTGTCTATCTTCGAATTGCTAGTTATAACAACCTGTCTCCTCACTGTACCAAACATAACAACATGTCTCCTCACTGTACCAAACATAACAACCTGTCTCCTCACTGTACCAAACAAACCGAACTAAGATCATCAGAGATCGATACCAAGGGAAGGCCCAAGCCAGCCATAGATTTTCGTCATTGATTTATGCACTTCAAATATGAAAATTATAATTATCAGTTGGTTCTGGGCCTTTGTCCGTGTGCCCTGAAGTTATACTTGCCGGAAGGGCCCATTGTTTGCAAGTCTGATTAATGTATTCGATAGCGTTCTATAGTCTTCTAAAGTGCTAGAGGGTGTAGGGAATGGCATCGTAGCCCCCAGCTCAGTAAAGGAAAGCTTCCAACGGTAGATCCGTAAGGCAGAGGAAGTGCAATAGCCAAGAATGTGGAAAGCTCACGACAGCGGAATGATTATCCACCGGACTGAGTGGACACTTCAGCACCATAAGACATTTACTTCTCCTGGCAGCAGGAAATTAATGTCAAAGGTAAAACAACAATTATAGGTGAGCTTAATTGCATTTAAATAACCGAAAACACACCATTTTCCCATAAGCGCTTCGTCCCAATCTTTAGCAGCCGGCGAAGCAGTTCTGACTTCAGTGGTACCAGTATAAGTTTAACTGTTATGTCGGTCTTGCCTTTCCTCTTAGTGTGGAGTTAAGGTCAGAATCTATGGTCGCTCCATGTTGCACTGTTCTCTTCAGACCTAACTTATACATAATATGGAAGGTAAGAGTAAACCGTCACATGAATGTCTTAAATCCTAGGGGACCGAACAGCCAACACAGTTTCATCATATCCCTGAGTTACAGCCCTTTGCATTTCCCGTGATATTTATTTTCCCGTTCCTACGTGCCTCGTCAGAGTATTGGCTAGACATCGACCTGGCTGCCTGGAGTTACGAATATAAACGATTTTTTTTTTTGGTATTTATGTAGTGTTGTCTAATTTATGTATGTGCATGTGTGATAAAGGCTCCATAGCCGCAACGTTCACGTTTTGTTTGTGTTTGTTATATTGTGAAGCTCCCTGATATACTTTCCCTGAACGTCTGAAAGGAAATTTGAAAAGTAAATGGATACATCAGAGACTGCCTGTCTTCAGTTGAATAATCTTTTATGAACAGTCTTTACTTGAATATCAAGATTATCAAACGCCCTTTTATTATCATTATCACCCCCTCCACTCCCCCCTCCCCCACCCATATTGCATCCTATCAATTACTTCAACATCGTGAATGAAATCCAGTCATGCTTTGCGAATCCAGTACTGTGACAATATGTGTGGCTAAGATGTCCTCCACCCATCAGAACACCGCTAGTTATCGCCTCAACCTCCATTCTCATGTTGGATGTGGTGATGTCGTATGCCAAGGATTCATCATTCTCCCCCATGCTTTCACAGGGAAGCCACATCCACTCTTTCTAACAACAAGAGGACCGTGAATTTAGTGAACTAGTGGTGGCGGGGGTGGGTCGGGCGGGGTGGGGGCGTGGGTGCGGGTAGGATCCGTGTTATGGAAACCCAGGGAAACTAAATCAAAGAAAACACTAGGATCTCTGAATTCATGCACCATTTCAAGGGAAGGTGCCTTTAGTAGTGCCAAGTCTTGTTTAGCCGCACAATAGTAGTGACATTATATTATTATTATTATTATATTTTGAGAATAGAAGTGGAGGCGGCCAATGCAGTCTTCTTTGACCTCATGCACCATTTCAAGGGAAGGTGCCTTTAGTAGTGCCAAGTCTTGTTTAGCCGCACAATAGTAGTGACATTATATTATTATTATTATTATATTTTGACAATAGAAGTGGAGGCGGCCAATGCAGTCTTCTGCTGGCTTGAGAACCAATTGTACACACGTCTCGTAATTGTAACAGGTCTTAGAGTATGTTGAGAAAGGTGGAGACATTTGCTCCGTGAATAGAAGTAAGCATCGCTTTAAATGTCCTGGGTAGTTAGCATCCTTTGGCTACTTTCTCCAAAAACGCCGGTGTTTTGGGAAATAAACAGGCAGACAGACTGGCTGGTTCTGCACCACTTGGAGGTGAACAGTGTGGGGGCATATAGAGATCATCGCGGTGTGAGGAGAATGGCTCTGCGAGTAGTCACCAGGGGATTTGGCCGAAGTCCCAACACTCAAAGGAAAGGCGAGAGGGTTGTACAACCAGATTATTACTAATGCCATCGGAGCAGAAACTCTGCGCTTGCTGTTGAAGATGGGGAAGGAGCGAGTATGGGAATGTCCCGAGCGCAGAAAAATGCAGCCTTGAACCGCGAATAAATGTCCCCTTTTCTGGTGAGCAACAAAACAATTCCCCTGTTTTGGCGGACCGCGAAATAATTTCCCCTGTTTTGGTGAGCCTCGAGACAATTTCCCCTGTTCTGGTGGGCGGCGAACAATTTCCCCTGTTCTGGTGGGCGGCGAACAATTTCCCCTGTTATGGTGGGCGGCGAACAATTTCCCCTGGTTTGCTGGTTGAAGTGCACTGTGTTGAAGCACATCAAATCCAATACACAAGAACGAACTTCAATTACATAGATTACTTCATAGTTTCCACACATAATAACATCTATGTGTGAGACAGTTCTGTCAGACCCCACTTAGCAGCCAGCGAAAACCACAACTGATAAGTGAAAGCTTTAATCCCCGCTCTCAATTCTCGGTTGTTAGGTAACTTTGTTCTAGAACTATTCTGTTTGAATACAGTCGGACGCATCACAAGTCAAGTCATTAATTTTGCTTGCTTCGCTGCAGATTTTGAGAGACCAGTCAAAGGCAAACAGTTCTGATCAATTCCGCTGCAACTTTGTGGCATAGAGGTACTCAATATTATTCGTTGAGGGCGAAAGTTAATGTGCAGCTCTTATCTAGAGTTAGGTTTGTTTCGTGTCTCTCCAAGTCAGGTTTTGTTTGTGACCTTTTTGGAGAAAAAAAAACAGGTTACGGAACAAACCCTAGATTTGTTTGATTTCTCTGTAGGCTATTTGATTTTACTAGGCAATTTTAGGCTTAGTAGTTTGCCATTGTTAGCTTCGCAGTCGGTGCTTCATATCATCGTCAAAACTGAGGAACAAGCGGTCTGTCGCCAAATCACCCACAGTGCAAATCAAACCGGGTATTTCGAAATTGCAACTCGTGCTCGCAACATCTGAGCCACAGCTACGCTCATTACATAAGATAAACATCAATCATCTAGTTCTGGTGGTGTTTTATCAAGTATGTTGCGACCACCATATACCCTCTTCGCCTAAAGGAGTGGAAAAAAGGGGCGTTACTTACACCAGGCTGCCATTGGGACAGGAAAAGCAAAACACACAAGGACGTCAGAAGGTATGTTTAAGTTTTATAGACAATTTATTTTCTGTCAGTTGCATCTAAAGTGTATTATCATTTTTTTTTTTTTTTTTTTTGTTTCAGTCATTGCTTTATTACTGTATTGATAAATTTGTTTCTATCTGTAGTTCTCTCTTCGTCTTTAATTGAAACCTTTTTTTTAAGGATTGTGTATCGTTTCCTTTTTAAAACGCTTTTACTAATTATTTTTGAGGCCCTTCACCCCGTGACAAATGAAACATTAGATGTTGGTCTCATATGTTTTATACATTACATCTCGTCAGTGATGACTTGTTAACATCGTACCGGCCGCCTTTACTTTCTAGGACATTACCCAGTAGTATTTTACACTGGGTCATCCTGTAAGCCAATATCTTTTTTTTTTTGTGTGGGTATAAATCACACTTGATGCGGATTCGAACCCAGAAACTTTAGACCGGCAGGCCAGCGTCACTAGGTTATTTGTGTATATACCGTATTTACCAAAGTATAAGACGATTCCAAATATAAGAAGATCCCAAGTATAAGACGATTCCAAATTTAAGAAGATCCCAAGTATAGGACTATCCCAAGTATAAGACGATCCCAATGATAAGACGATCTGAAGTATAGGACGACTACAAGTATAAGACGATCCCATGCATAGGAAGACCCCAGGTATAAAACGATCCCAAGTATAAGACAATCCCAAGTATAAGACGATCCCAATGATAAGACGATCCCAAGTATAAAATGATTTAAAGTGTAAGGCTATCCCAAGTATAAGACGTCTTTAAAAAAAAGGGGGTAAGACATTTTCGGGAAGAGGAAAAATTGAAAAAAGTAGAAAACATTAAAAAAAAACTTTTACAAAATTAATTACAATGAACAAACAGAGGACGTTGCGGCTAATTACCTTTATCAGCAAAACAACGACGATAATAAAACACAACATACACACACTAACATAAACGAACTCTAAAAAGACTACATGGGAATATTTTTATACGACTGAGACATCGGAAACAGTAAACGACCGACTTTTTTAAATAAAGTATGTGACGTTATTCTGGAACACGGTGAAGCGATATGTATTAGCTACATCTGGGACAACAAATTTGGATAACAATAATATGATCATTGTCAACACTCTCATTCATATGATAGTTGTTTAGCCTGTCCTCGTCTGTTTCTAGTGACAAACCACTGTCTTTATATATTGTCTCATCCTCAGTTCCATGTGGGGCATTTGAAACGCAACACTTCTTGGATGACTCTGTGTAACAAATGCCACACTTCTTGAATGAAGCAGTTTACCAAATGCCACACTTCTTGGGTGAAGCAGTGTAACAAATGTCACACTTCTTGGATGACTCAGTGTAACAAATGCCACACTTCTTGAATGACTCAGTGCAACAAATGCCACACTTCTTGAATAAAGCAGTGTAACAAATGCCACACTTCTTGAATGAAGCAGTGTAATAAACGCCACACTTCTTGAATGAAGCAGTGTAACAAATGCCACAGTTCTTGAATGACTCAGTGTAACAAATACCCCACTTCTTGAATGACAGAATAATAAATGACACACTTCTTGAATGGCTCAGTGTAACAAATACCACACTTCTTGAATGACTCAGTGTAACAAATTCCACAGTTCTTAAATGACTCAGTGAAACAAATGCCACTGTTCTTGGGTGACTCAGTGTAACAAATGCCACACTTCTTGAATGACTCAGTGAAACAAATGCCACTGTTCTTGGATGACTCAGTGTAACAAATGCCACACTTCTTGAAAGACTCAGTGTAACAAATACCACAGTTCTTGAATGACTCAGTGTAACAAATGCCACAGTTCTTGAATGACTCAGTGTAACAAATGCCACAGTTCTTGAATGACTCAGTGTAACAATTGCCACACTTCTTGAATGAATCTGTGTAATAAATGCCACACTTCTTGAATGACTCAGTGTAACAAATGCCACACTTCTTGAATGACTCAGTGTAACAAATGCCACAGTTCTTGAATGACTTAGTGTAACAAATACCACAGTTGTTGAATGACTCAGTGTAACAAATGCCACACTTCTTGATTGACGCAGTGTAACAAATGCCACACTTCTTGAATGACTCAGTGTAACAAATGCCACAGTTCTTAAATGACTTAGTGTAACAAATACCACAGCTCTTGAATGACCCAGTGTAACAAATACCACAGTTCTTAAATGACTCAGTGTAACAAATACCACACTTCCTGAATGACTCAGTGTAACAAATGCCACAGTTCTTGAATGTCTCAGTGTAACAAATTCCACAGCTCTTGAATGACTCAGTGTAACAGATGCCACAGTTCTTGAATGAAGTAGTGTAACAAATGCCACACTTCTTGAATGACTCAGAGTAACAAATACCACAGTTCTTGAATGACTCAGTGTAACAAATACCACAGTTCTTGAATGACTCAGTGTAACAAATACCACAGTTCTTAAATGACTCAGTGTAACAAATACCACACTTCTTGAATGACCCAGTGTAACAAATGCCACAGTTCTTGAATGACTCCGTGTAACAAATGCCAGTTCTTGAATGACTCAGTGTAACAAATGCCACAGTTCTTGAATGAAGTAGTGTAACAAATGCCACACTTCTTGAATGACTCAGTGTAACAAATACGACAGTTCTTGAATGACTCAGTGTAACAAATACCACACTTCTTGAATGACTCAGTGCAACAAATACCACACTTTTTGAGTGACTCAGTGTAACAAATGCCACACTTCTTGAATGACTCAGTGTAACAATTTGAAACAATGCGAGTGAAGACAAGCGCAGAAACTTACGCAAGAATTTTTTTTGGGGTCTCTTTATTTTATGTCACTCAAAGTCGCTTTATCCTTTTTTAAGTGTGAAATAATAGCAAAAATTAATATAAATAGTATTGATACTACTATTATTTTTTAGGTCCTGAGTGGCAAGTGATACTAATATATTTGAAATAGTATCAAATTTATGACCAAATATCGTGGTTTCAGGTCCTGAGTGGCAAGTGATACTAATATATTTGAAATAGTATCAAATTTATGACCAAATATCGTGGTTTCAGGTCCTGACCAAGCCAGGCTTTTTCAAAAGTGACCTTATCTTCCAGGTCAACCCAGCTTTAAATAGGTACCTGGTATAGTCTTGGGAAGTAAATACGGCCGGCGTGATGTTGACCACATCACCCAATGTTAAAAAAAAATGTATACAAGCTTTGGGGTTTACGTTTCCCCTCCTCTCATCCCCCCCCCCCATGCACATTTTCTTCGTATGGGGAGGGAGCGGGGCATTAGCTCCCCTCCCGCCTTCATCCCCAGCCCCTAACACATTTAGCAGTGCGGCGCCGCAGGTTGCAGCTCCTTTGGCAGGCCTTTCAACATGGAAGATCAATTACTGTCTGGTTGTTGATCTTCCATTCTGATAAGTCTGGGAGTTTGTCTGCAATATTTATCTTGTACGAATGAGTCAATCAAGAACTGACTTGCCCAACGTCACTGAGCAGGGGGACTGAAGTTTAAAAAGTGGGCTCTTTTTTAAAGTTGATTAAGAAAGAAAGAAAGAAAGAAAGAAAGAAAGAAAGAAAGAAAGAAAGAAAGAAAGAAAGAAAGAAAGAAAGACAGACAGACAGAAGACCAGACGAACAGACAGACAGACAACAGAACAGAAACAGAAAGACAGACAGACAGAAGAAACAGACAGACCGAAAGACAGACAGACAGAAAAGAACAGACAGAGAAGAGAAACAGAAGATACCAGAAAGAAGAAGACAGAGACAGACAGAAAGACAGACAGACAGACAGACAAAAGACAAGAACAGACAGACAGAACAACAGGAGACAGGCAGGAGGCAGGAAGAAGGCAGGCAGGCAGACAGACAGACAGACAGACAGAAAGAACAGACAGACAGACAGAAAGAAGACAGAAAGACAGAAAGACAGAAAGAAGAAAGAAAGAAAGAAAGAAAGAAAGAAAGAAAGAAAAAGAAAGAAAGAAAGAAAGAAAAGAAAGAAAGAAAGAAGAAATACAGAAGACATAACAGAAAAGACAACAAGACAGAAACAGACAGACAGACAAAGACAGACAGACAGACCAGAAAGACAGAACAGAACAGACAGACAGACATACATGCAGACAGAAATACAGACAGAAAGATGCAGAGGCAGACAGGATGCAGGCAGGCAGGCAGCAGCAGATAAGGCAGAAAGGCAGGCAGGCAGGCAGGCAGGCAAGGCAGCAAGACAGACAGGCAGACAGACATACAAAGACAGACAGACAGACAGACTGAACAGACAGACAGACAGACAGACAGACAGACAGACAGAAGAAAGACAGAACAGACAAGAAAAGAAAGAAAGAAAGAAAGAAAGAAAGAAAGAAAGAAAGAAAGAAAGAAAGAAAGAAAGAAAGAAAGAAAGAAAGAAAGAAAGAAAGAAAGAAAGAAAGAAAGAAAGAAAGAAAGAAAGAAAGAAAGAAAGAAAAAGAAAGAAAGAAAGAAAGAAAAAGAAAGAAAGAAAGAAAGAAAGAAAGAAAGAAAGAAAGAAAGAAAGAAAGAAAGAAAGAAAGAAAGAAAGAAAGAGTTCGCCTGATCTGTTAAAGAAAAATGTCACTGTATCTTAATTTCAGACAAAACGTCAGTCTGTTATTTCTTTGCAAAACTTTGCTGTCGTTTTTTTTTCAAGAAAAATTGGCTTTTATTTTTCTGTAATTTTTATCTCTCATCGCTTGCATCAAGAACACAGTTGGTTCTTATTACGTTTTCCGGTCCAAATACATAATGGTTGACCTTTCAGTCATGCTTGTTTACTTAGTCACACCGGCTAGTCTATGTTACAGGGGTGTCACGCTGCATTGTCTCCGGTGCTGTCACCGGCAATGTCGCATGTTCTATATTACACGATGTTACCGCTTTTAACGACCCTACAACATATCAAACTGGTCCTAACCTCAACCCCACCCCCTCCCCCACCCACAGACTCAGCCTTCGTCCCACGAGAGAGTGCAGCGTACCATCCATTGTTTCAGAACTGTTAACATTTTGTGGCCGCTGCTCACAACAACGAGTAGCACACAGCACAGAAAGCTTTGCGAGGACAATAAAACATGACATCCCTGTAACATAGACAGCCCGTGTGACACGTAAGCAAGCATGAATGAAAGGTCAACCAGTGTGTATTTGGGCCGGAAAACGTAATAAGAACCATACAGATTAATAACCTGAGAGTCAAGTGTCGATGATGGTAATAAACAATATGCTGAAAAATAGCTTCCATGGCTTGTATTATTTTGCAGCTGGCAATACTCGGCAATATTGTGTAGATCGTTATCAAGTGGCTATAAGGATTTTTTAATAAGTGGGTAGTTGAAAGCGATGACTCTCAATTCAGAACATAGAAACTTAAAGGCACTTATTGGTCCAGCGGTTTCCTAAAGTTTTTCTAGTCCTAAACCTATTTTAAAGAAACAGAGTGGCTCACAGATAGGTGTGAAGACCAAAACCATAGAGCCCTGTCCTTTAGACATAATGGAGGCAGATCAAGAGGTAGACCACGCAAGCCATAGATAGATAGATTGCATATCCTATGTCGTAAATATCAGCATTTACGTCACAATCGAAGGCTGGCACTTGATGACTTTTCAAAACCCGACGACGAGCAGCAGAACAAGGCTCTTTATCATCACGTAGCAGGTCCTTTGCAGAACGTCGCTCTCATCACTGTCTGCCTGAAAGAAACTCGGTCTATCGCCAGCTCTCCCGCCTCATGCACTTTCATACTTAAGGAGTCACTGTGTCCATCTTCGTGTTGGTCAGCCCCTGCCCCTCCTTCCTGGTACCATGCCTTCTGATATTATTTTTTTTTTAATTCGTCGTGGCTCTTAAAATGACCAAAATATTTCAGCTTCCGAGACAGGATGCTGTTTATTAGCCAATCTTCCTTGATGTTAAGATTTTTCAAAATGTCAGTATTTGTCCTATTCTTTGTCCAAGAAATTATGAGAAAGAACAAGACTAGGAAAGAAAAAATGAACAAGACGAAGAAAGTGACTCACGTACCCATGGTTACATTATGTTGGGATGAGGGAAGGGGCCTCAAGATGTATGATCCCCCTGGCTTCGGTGCCTATGTGCGAGCCCAGACTGTACAAGCAGAAATGTATGCAGCACTCGACGCTTCGGCGACATAAAACAACACTAAACAGTAAATGTATGCAAACAAGAGGATATAGAAGCAGACAGTTCGGGAGTCTGTTTTTAGACAGCGGTTTTCAAATACTTTCATACCCTGATTCAAGTACTGATGGGTTCTCGTCTTCTTGTTCAGCAACCTCTGCTAATGCGCTGTGGCGCCATAAACTGGGGATGTCATCTCAAGGTCTCTCAGGTTTCCTGAAAGCTTAGTTGTCAGGTATTCTAGGTGTGGCCACATACTGTTTCGCAGCTCTGCCAGGAGAGGACACGTCTTGCAAGACATGTTACGGAGTCTGTTCAGCACAATGACACCGGCAGAGGATTGTTTTGACACATGCCAATGGGAGCTCAGTCATAGTCCTGTTGCGGGGAGAATTTTTCAGTATGGCCAGTCGCAGTTAGTTCGAAATGCCAACCCTAAAAGCTCGCGTCTGTCAAACACAAAAGTTAACAATTGTATTTTGATTTGGCTACTGCTTATCAAACGCCCCCTTACGTTTCCGACCTGCTTAACACTGCTTCTCTTTATTCCAGCACTGAACGGCCAGCTGCTCATCAAGTTTCTTTGGGGCGTTTCAGCCACAATCTCTTCCTGATTCTCAATTTTTTTTCCGTTACAGTTATTAGTGATGAGTCGCCCTTAGTTGAATGTGTCTAAGATTTCTAATTATTGTTGACATCCTCGTTGATAAAATAACAATTTTCGATCGAGAACATTCGATTTATTTCTCTGTGTGTGCTTGCCTCTTACCCCTTATGGGGACATAATCGTACACAGTTTTGTGTCACCTCTACTTTTTCTTGATTTTTCGATATTTTAGGTGTACAAACAACATAGTATCACAGTTTTATCTTCTCCTTGTCTTATGAAGACCCCCGCCACCCCCCCCCCTTTTTTATTTTTCACTTGTGTTCTAGTGGGTTGTAGAGTCCTAGATGATTCATAAAAGCTTTTTATTATTAACGATTATTAGTTCTGATTGGAAAAAAGTGTTTCCAATTATATGGCATAGTGAAATTTAGAAGAAACGGAATTCACGGATATCAAAAGTTTATAGTCGGTAAAGAGCAGCCGAAATATGCTCATTTGGGAGAGCGTTTAGACTGAAGATCTAAAGTCCCCTGGTTCAATCCCGGGTTATCGTCGGCAATCCGAGAAGCTGCCTTGTTTTTTTTTATTTTTAACTTATTCCTTTTTGTAATTAATTTAATTTTTTAAGGTTATTTCACCTCAGTTTTGCGACTCAGCGCAATTTATATTTATTTATCATATTTAAAACAGTGAGACAGGAAGGACGATGACTACACCTTTCTGAATTGTCATGATTTTCCAATACCTACATTTAGAAATGTAACTCCTGTACATATCGGGAACTACTACCACCCCATTCCCCGCCCTACACCAAAGACAACAGACCAGAAGCGACTGTGAAGGTTGACATTTCACCACATAGTTTGCCATATACCTTTTCACCCATATGGAGTCGACCAGGTATGTCCTGTATTGGTTTGAAAACCTCTGATACCGGCATCTAAATAAAGGTATTGTTGTGTGCGTTAAGTGTGAATATAGATATCCGATGACGGCCATAATCGCCCAGCGTTTTACATGCCACCTAGGAACCATCAAATAGCTTGACCAGTGAACTGGTGTAAGAATACGGAACATTTTCGCTTATCGGGAGTATAGAATATTTGCCCGAGACTGAATTGTTACTCAATCTCCCTTCTGTGGTAGGGAGGCGTGGCTGTGCTAGAGCAATTATCTCTTGCGCGGGATGCAGTTTATAAATGCCCCAATGGAACTTTACACATCTTTTACATTGTTTCGCGATTGTGTGGTGTTTGTTAAATGTTTTTTTTACGTTTTACTATCCTTCTATGTTTGTGATTGATCTTCGCTTGTGGCGGCAGTTGGGGGGTGGCCATAAGTTCTAGCAGATGCTCGAGACATCAGAGGAAGGTCGAGACGGACGTTTAAATCCAGAATGCTACTGCTGGCATCCTGATTAGTATCGGACTACTTAGCTGGCTGCCTTAAGATGGGGACTGAGCGCTTATGGGATGCGCCGCGAGTTGCTGTGATGTCAGTTCCTTGAATCAAATCAAATCAAATCGCTAGTGTAATACGTATCTTTGTTATTTTTTCACACCCGTCTTTGGATCCGTAGGAATCCTCAGACCGTCCCATGTAATAGGAGGAAATAGAGTTAGGCTATTGTTAATTAATAGCGCGACTCGCTACTACTCCTAACCTGACCAAACCCTATACTATTGCCGTCTGAGAATGTCCTACCACATAATCTGAGAACCGGTGTTGATGGGTGAAAAAACACAAAAGAACGACGCTCTTGTTCTGCAGCGTTATTCCTCTTTATCTATATTGATACCATTTTGATTCTTATCGCAACATCTATATTATCCCTTATCTATAGGACTCTAGTTTTTATATTAGTCGCAGACGGACTGTTACCAGATTCGTTTGTGCCTTCGCTGGCTAAGCAAATACTTCCCAAGCCACGATCATTATGCACTGGTAACTGCATATCTTTATACTTATATCATTTCAGGGGGGGGGGGAATCGTGTGCGTCTGTTATTTCATTTCTAGTTAAGATCCCCCCCACCCCCCCCCCCCGCCCGGACATTTATTGATTGCAACGGTGTGAACGTAGGGTTCATAGATTATGGACAATACACACTGGCCACGGGGTGTGAACATGACGAGGCTGTGAATTGGTGAACAAAAAGTAAGTTGTGCAAACAGCTGTAACATTCGTTGTTATATTTTATACCTAGACTTTGTGAGACGGTAGGTCCGGTTGTTGTAATTTTGTTTTTTTACGGCTAGTTCGCGTATATTATATTACGGCCAACACATGCAATAAACCGGGGTTTTACATTGGTAAGGAAGGAATTGTTTTTTCCCACGATCGACGAAAAAAAAAATAGCCGTTATCTCGAACACTCGTGGCGTCTGCACTAGCCATCCACATGGCCGGCTCTAAGCTACTAGACCGTGCTGCTGACGTCACTAGGGTCCGTGGATAGACGATGCGTTAAAGCAACGTCTCAAACTGGGTGCTGAAGCACCCTGGGGTGCCGTGATCGTATTCAGAAGGGAAGATCGCGGCAAAATCAAGAAAAGTCGGCTAAAAAATTGTGAAATTATTGAAGAAGGAGCATGTATTTACTGTTTGAATTGTTGTTGTCCGCGGGGAAACACCCAGAGAGTTCCCGCATGGGGGAGAAAAAGGTCGGAGGACGCCGTGAGAGAAAGCGAAAAACGGGAGAAGTGAGTCCTCGTGTGTCTCATGGTAAAACTGAAGTGAGAGACACAAGAAAAAGCATGAGACGGAAAGCGGAAGACGTGAAACCGAGAGAATGAAGTAAGACAGGTTGAAGTTCTGCCCTGACTGAGAGAGGCCGCGTGAATGAACGCCTGAGAAGGAAAAATAATGATTTGTCAAGTGAACGTTATATTTCAATAGGAGTGCTGAATTTTTTCCTGGATACGTCGTAATGGTCAGATATCTAGATCCAATGAAGTATAGATGGATGGTTCGAGAGAAAAACGCACTGATAATTCCTGAGTGTGTGGGAAGATCCCGTTTCCAGGGTCGCTAGAATTGCAGCCAAGCAAGTCGAGGCACGAGGAAGCATGACTGTATGTTTCGATAACTGGTCCGATTCCACGATAAAAGCAAAGAACTCAATATTCGGGTTCAATAGCGGTGTCGTTTCGACTCACGTAGGTTCGTCTTAAGCAATGTAAACAACACATGAAAAAAAAAAAAAAAAAAAACTAGAGGAGCACAGTTTACAATGTAGATATTTAAAGGTTAAAATTTAAGTAGTTTTTCCCCCCGCCATGTCGACAATTTTTTTTATTTCTGTTTGAAACCATTGTTAAAGCATGTTAGCCCGACCTGATGACGCCAGCACAGGGCCCCTCAGCTAAAACCGGGGCATGGCCAGGCATTCTCAAAACCCCAGGCTGGCGACCGCGACAACAACCCAAAAATGGGTAAACCAAAACGCATCCCGTGGGCCTGAACGGGTAAAAAAAAAGAAAACCTTTTCCTTTTACCGCTATGGGCATAAGGGCCCGGGGGTAAAATGCATCAACGGCACTTGATGGGTGATGGATCAAAAAAGGACTCCCCTTGACTTCTCAGGGCACCTGGTACACACTAAAGCTGGGGCGACCGAAACAAGTCACTTTCGTCAGGGCTCGAGCGTATACCCCTACACCAGGACTTGAATCGTTTTGTGGGCCCAAAAAAACTGTGCAATGTCTGTATCTAAACCCCAATGTGTGGCTGTTTTTTCTCATCCGGGGATAAATTTTGCAGCCCAAATCCTAAAAGGGGAAAAGAAAAAAACTCTAAAGGGAAAAACCGGCATATAGACGGGTTTTTTAAACACCCTTAAACAAAACAGGTTAAATACAACTTTTGTCGTTTTTGTTTATAACCCTCGACAGATGGCGACTTCTGGTTTTTTTAAAAATATTCTTCTTTTTTCTTCTTCTTTCTTCTTCTTGTTTTTTTCTTTCTTCTTTTTTTCTTTTCTTTTCTTCTTCCTTCTTTTTTTTTTTTTTTTCTTTTCTTTTCTTTTTTTCTTTCTTTTTCTTTTTTGGCCTTCCCGGTTGAAAACTCCTGCGAAAGTTTTTGCTTTTTCCCCCCTCTTGTTTAGTCTGATCAAAAACCTGGTGTTTTTTTGGGGCATCATTTTAATTTTTAGCCCCAAAGGAACCATCATCGTTCATAGTTCCTCCCTAGAACCCCAAGAACGAAAAGATCGCCGATTTTTTATTTTTTTTACTACCCCTGGGCCGGATCAAAACCCCCTGGGGCCCAAAAGATTTTAACTACTTACTTTTTTGTATGCGACTTTGGTTCCACCTCTCAGGAAAAAAGCCTCCACTTAAAGGAAAACCCCCAATTAATTGACTCCTACGACATGTCTTTGGGTTTCAGGGGGTAAATTTCTATTTTTCCCCCCCACAACTCCCGGACCAAACCGGAAAATTGTTATATTTTTTTTTTTTCTTTTCAGAATTGAAACCTTCCGGAGGAGGGGGTCCGAACACGCCCCCAAACAACACTCCAGACCAGCTTTCGCTCGACCAGCGGAGTTGTTTCTCTCCCTCCCTGTGTCCACGGCTTTGTTAGTTTCATTTTTTTTTTATTTTTTTTTAAATAAAGCCTTCTATCTGTCCGCTTTTTTTTTTTTTATTTTTCCCATGGGCTGGAGTCGACGGGTCTAGCTCTAGACCTCGCCTGCGGATTGGAAGGGGGTGGGTCCCCGGGTTTTGAAGGGGCCGAACGTTTTTTAAAAAGACCTTGGCTCTCAAAACACCAACCTTTAGGGTACCGGTGCATCCGGGAAGTAAAGGGGGGCGGATGCTGACCACATCACCCACCAAGGCCGATTGGTCTAACAAAAAAAGGGTTTAGCCCATATTCCCCATACCCTAAAGGCTGGAAAAAAAACTTTTACAATTTCTTAAGTATAACAAATTTCTTAAATGTTTTAGAAAAATTCTCAAAATCTTGGGCAAGAAAGAGAAAAAATTTTTCTTCTTAAAAAATTGAAAATAAAAAAGATTTGGTAATAAAAATCCTTTCTCGAACTGAAAATTTTGCATACAAAGCCCCCACGACGGTTGGAAAAAAATTATAGCAAAAGTGGGACCCGGGAAAGGGGGGGGGGCCGACCGACACGAAGATGGGCACAGGTTAGGGCTCTTGAATGTGAAAATGCATAGGCGGGAGAACTGGCGAAGACCCAATTTCTTTCAGGCAGACTGTGATGAGGCGACGTTCCGCCCGGGTCTCTACGAAGTTGGAAAAACCCGACTTCCGCGGCGGCCGGGTGAGAACCCTTGTGGTCCGGGCCACCCCGGGGTTCGGCCCCCAA